>CM056399.1:16814489-16824489 GCA_029718625.1 Synaphobranchus kaupii
AACGAGGAGAGACAGACGAGAATGCGCTACTCCTGAACGAGGAGAGAGAGACAGACGAGAACGCTCTACTCCTGAACGAGGAGAGAGAGAGACGAGAACGCGCTACTCCTGAACGAGGAGAGAGAGACGAGAACGCGCTACTCCTGAACGAGGAGAGAGAGACGAGAACGCGCTACTCCTGAACGAGGAGAGAGAGACAGACGAGAACGCACTACTCCTGAACGAGGAGAGAGAGAGACGAGAACGCGCTACTCCTGAACGAGGAGAGAGAGAGAGACAGACGAGAACATGCTACTCCTGAACGAGGAGAGAGAGAGAGACAGACGAGAACATGCTACTCCTGAACGAGGAGAGAGAGACAGACGAGAATGCGCTACTCGTGAACGAGGAGAGAGACAGACGAGAACGCGCTACACCTGAACGTGGAGAGAGAGACGAAAACGTGCTACTCCTGAACGAGGAGAGAGGGACGAGAACGCGCTACTCCTGAACGAGGAGAGAGACAGACGAGAACGCTCTACTCCTGAACGAGGAGAGAGAGACGAGAACGCGCTACTCCTGAACGAGGAGAGAGAGAGAGACAGACGAGAACATGCTACTCCTGAACGAGGAGAGAGAGACAGACGAGAATGCGCTACTCCTGAACGAGGAGAGAGACAGACGAGAACGCGCTACTCCTGAACGAGGAGAGAGAGACGAGAACGTGCTACTCCTGAACGAGGAGAGAGAGACAGACGAGAACGCTCTACTCCTGAACGAGGAGAGAGAGAGACGAGAACGCTCTACTCCTGAACGAGGAGAGAGAGACGAGAACGCGCTACTCCTGAACGAGGAGAGAGACGAGAACGTGCTACTCCTGAACGAGGAGAGAGAGACGAGAACGTGCTACTCCTGAACGAGGAGAGAGAGACAGACGAGAATGTGCTACTCCTGAACGAGGAGAGAGAGAGAGACGAGAACGTGCTACTCCTGAACGAGGAGAGAGACAGACGAGAACGCGCTACTCCTGAACGAGGAGAGAGAGACGAGAATGTGCTACTCCTGAACGAGGAGAGAGAGACAGACGAGAACGTGCTACTCCTGAATGAGGAGAGAGAGACAGACGAGAACGCGCTACTCCTGAACGAGGAGAGAGACAGACGAGAACGCGCTACTCCTGAACGAGGAGAGAGAGACGAGAACGCGCTACTCCTGAACGAGGAGAGAGACAGACGAGAACGTGCTACTCCTGAACGAGGAGAGAGAGACGAGAACGTGCTACTCCTGAACGAGGAGAGACAGACGAGAACGCGCTACTCCTGAACGAGGAGAGAGACAGACGAGAACGCGCTACTCCTGAACGAGGAGAGAGAGACGAGAACGCGCTACTCCTGAACGAGGAGAGAGAGACGAGAACGCGCTACTCCTGAACGAGGAGAGAGACAGACGAGAACGTGCTACTCCTGAACGAGGAGAGAGAGAGACGAGAACGTGCTACTCCTGAACGAGGAGAGAGAGACAGACGAGAATGTGCTACTCCTGAACGAGGAGAGAGAGAGAGACGAGAACGTGCTACTCCTGAACGAGGAGAGAGACAGACGAGAACGCGCTACTCCTGAACGAGAAGAGAGAGACGAGAACGTGCTACTCCTGAACGAGGAGAGAGAGACAGACGAGAACGTGCTACTCCTGAACGAGGAGAGAGAGACAGACGAGAACGCGCTACTCCTGAACGAGGAGAGACGAGAACGCGCTACTCCTGAACGAGGAGAGAGAGACGAGAACGCGCTACTCCTGAACGAGGAGAGAGACAGACGAGAACGTGCTACTCCTGAACAAGGAGACGAGAACGTGCTACTCCTGAACGAGGAGAGACAGACGAGAACGCGCTACTCCTGAACGAGGAGAGAGACAGACGAGAACGCGCTACTCCTGAACGAGGAGAGAGAGACGAGAACGCGCTACTCCTGAACGAGGAGAGAGAGAGACGAGAACGCTCTACTCCTGAACGAGGAGAGAGAGAGACGAGAACGTGCTACTCCTGAACGAGGAGAGAGAGACGAGAACGCTCTACTCCTGAATGAGGAGAGAGAGACAGACGAGAACGCTCTACTCCTGAATGAGGAGAGAGAGACAGACGAGAACGCTCTACTCCTGAATGAGGAGAGAGAGACAGACGAGAACGTTCTACTCCTGAATGAGGAGAGAGAGACAGACGAGAACGCGCTACTCCTGAACGAGGAGAGAGAGACAGACGAGAATGCTCTACTCCTGAATAAGGAGAGAGAGACAGACGAGAACGCTCTACTCCTGAATGAGGAGAGAGAGACAGACGAGAACACGCTACTCCTGAACGAGGAGAGAGAGACAGACGAGAACGCGCTACTCCTGAACGAGGAGAGAGAGACAGATGAGAACGCGCTACTCCTGAACGAGGAGAGAGAGACAGACGAGAACACTCTACTCCTGAATGAGGAGAGAGAGACAGACGAGAACGCTCTACTCCTGAATGAGGAGAGAGAGACAGACGAGAACGCGCTACTCCGGAATGAGGAGAGAGAGACAGACGAGAACGCGCTACTCCTGAACGAGGAGAGAGAGACAGACGAGAATGCGTTACTCCTGAACGAGGAGAGAGAGACAAGAACGTGCTACTCCTGAACGAGGAGAGAGAGAGACGAGAACGTGCTACTCCTGAACGAGGAGAGAGAGAGACGAGAACGTGCTACTCCTGAACGAGGAGAGAGAGACAGACGAGAATGTGCTACTCCTGAACGAGGAGAGAGAGAGAGACGAGAACGTGCTACTCCTGAACGAGGAGAGAGACAGACGAGAACGCGCTACTCCTGAACGAGAAGAGAGAGACGAGAACGTGCTACTCCTGAACGAGGAGAGAGAGACAGACGAGAACGTGCTACTCCTGAACGAGGAGAGAGAGACAGACGAGAACGCGCTACTCCTGAACGAGGAGAGACGAGAACGCGCTACTCCTGAACGAGGAGAGAGAGACAGACGAGAACGCGCTACTCCTGAACAAGGAGAGAGAGAGAGACGAGAACGCTCTACTCCAGAATGAGGAGAGAGAGAGACGAGAACGCTCTACTCCTGAACGAGGAGAGAGAGACAGACGAGAACGCGCTACTCCTGAACAAGGAGAGAGAGAGAGACGAGAACGTGCTACTCCTGAACGAGGAGAGAGAGACAGACGAGAACGCGCTACTCCTGAACAAGGAGAGAGAGAGAGACGAGAACGCTCTACTCCTGAACGACGAGAGAGAGACAGACGAGAACGCGCTACTCCTGAACAAGGAGAGAGAGAGAGACGAGAACGTGCTACTCCTGAACGAGGAGAGAGAGAGACGAGAACGCGCTACTCCTGAACGAGGAGAGAGAGAGACGAGAACGCTCTACTCCTGAACGAGGAGAGAGAGACGAGAACGCTCTACTCCTGAACGAGGAGAGAGAGACAGACGAGAACGCGCTACTCCTGAACGAGGAGAGAGAGACGAGAACGCTCTACTCCTGAACGAGGAGAGAGAGACGAGAACGTGCTACTCCTGAACGAGGAGAGAGAGACGAGAACGCTCTACTCCTGAACGAGGAGAGACAGACGAGAACGCGCTACTCCTGAACGAGGAGAGAGAGACGAGAACGCTCTACTCCTGAACGAGGAGAGAGAGAGACGAGAACGCTCTACTCCTGAACGAGGAGAGAGAGACGAGAACGCGCTACTCCTGAACGAGGAGAGAGAGACGAGAACGTGCTACTCCTGAACGAGGAGAGAGAGACAAGAACGCTCTACTCCTGAACGAGGAGAGACAGACGAGAACGCTCTACTCCTGAACAAGGAGAGAGAGAGACAAGAACGCTCTACTCCTGAACGAGGAGAGACAGACGAGAACGCGCTACTCCTGAACGAGGAGAGAGAGACGAGAACGCTCTACTCCTGAACGAGGAGAGAGAGACGAGAACGTGCTACTCCTGAACGAGGAGAGAGAGACGAGAACGCACTACTCCTGAACGAGGAGAGAGAGACGAGAACGCTCTACTCCTGAACGAGGAGAGAGAGAGACGAGAACGCTCTACTCCTGAACGAGGAGAGAGAGAGACGAGAACGCTCTACTCCTGAACGAGGAGAGAGAGACAGACGAGAACGTGCTACTCCTGAACGAGGAGAGAGAGAGACGAGAACGCTCTACTCCTGAACGAGGAGAGAGAGACGAGAACGTGCTACTCCTGAACGAGGAGAGAGAGAGACGAGAACGCGCTACTCCTGAACGAGGAGAGAGAGACGAGAACGCTCTACTCCTGAACGAGGAGAGAGAGAGACGAGAACGCTCTACTCCTGAACGAGGAGAGAGAGACGAGAACGCGCTACTCCTGAACGAGGAGAGAGAGACGAGAACGTGCTACTCCTGAACGAGGAGAGAGAGACAAGAACGCTCTACTCCTGAACGAGGAGAGACAGACGAGAACGCGCTACTCCTGAACGAGGAGAGAGAGACGAGAACGCGCTACTCCTGAACGAGGAGAGAGAGAGACGAGAACGCTCTACTCCTGAACGAGGAGAGAGAGACGAGAACGCTCTACTCCTGAACGAGGAGAGAGAGAGAGACGAGAACGCTCTACTCCTGAACGAGGAGAGAGAGACAGACGAGAACGTGCTACTCCTGAACGAGGAGAGAGAGAGACGAGAACGCTCTACTCCTGAACGAGGAGAGAGAGACGAGAACGTGCTACTCCTGAACGAGGAGAGAGAGAGACGAGAACGCGCTACTCCTGAACGAGGAGAGAGAGACGAGAACGCTCTACTCCTGAACGAGGAGAGAGAGAGACGAGAACGCTCTACTCCTGAACGAGGAGAGAGAGACGAGAACGCGCTACTCCTGAACGAGGAGAGAGAGACGAGAACGTGCTACTCCTGAACGAGGAGAGAGAGACGAGAACGTGCTACTCCTGAACGAGGAGAGAGAGACAAGAACGCTCTACTCCTGAACGAGGAGAGACAGACGAGAACGCGCTACTCCTGAACGAGGAGAGAGAGACGAGAACGCGCTACTCCTGAACGAGGAGAGAGAGACGAGAACGCGCTACTCCTGAACGAGGAGAGAGAGACGAGAACGTGCTACTCCTGAATGAGGAGAGAGAGACAAGAACGCTCTACTCCTGAACGAGGAGAGACAGACGAGAACGCTCTACTCCTGAACAAGGAGAGAGAGAGACAAGAACGCTCTACTCCTGAACGAGGAGAGACAGACGAGAACGCGCTACTCCTGAACGAGGAGAGAGAGACGAGAACGCTCTACTCCTGAACGAGGAGAGAGAGACGAGAACGTGCTACTCCTGAACGAGGAGAGAGAGACGAGAACGCACTACTCCTGAACGAGGAGAGAGAGACGAGAACGCTCTACTCCTGAACGAGGAGAGAGAGAGACGAGAACGCTCTACTTCTGAATGAGGAGAGAGAGACGAGAACGCTCTACTCCTGAACGAGGAGAGAGAGAGACGAGAACGCTCTACTCCTGAACGAGGAGAGAGAGAGACGAGAACACGCTACTCCTGAACGAGGAGAGAGAGAGACGAGAACGCTCTACTCCTGAACGAGGAGAGAGAGAGACGAGAACGCTCTACTCCTGAACGAGGAGAGACAGACGAGAACGCGCTACTCCTGAACGAGGAGAGAGAGAGACGAGAACGCTCTACTCCTGAACGAGGAGAGAGAGAGACGAGAACGCTCTACTCCTGAACGAGGAGAGAGAGACGAGAACGCTCTACTCCTGAACGAGGAGAGACAGACGAGAACGTGCTACTCCTGAACGAGGAGAGAGACGAGAACGTGCTACTCCTGAACGAGGAGAGAGAGACGAGAACGCTCTACTCCTGAACGAGGAGAGAGAGACGAGAACGCTCTACTCCTGAACGAGGAGAGAGAGAGAGACGAGAACGCTCTACTCCTGAACGAGGAGAGAGAGAGATACGAGAACGCTCTACTCCTGAACGAGGAGAGAGAGAGAGACGAGAACGCTCTACTCCTGAACGAGGAGAGAGAGAGACGAGAACGCTCTACTCCTGAACGAGGAGAGACAGACGAGAACGCGCTACTCCTGAACGAGGAGAGACAGACGAGAACGTGCTACTCCTGAACGAGGAGAGAGAGAGACGAGAACGTGCTACTCCTGAACGAGGAGAGAGAGACAGACGAGAACGCGCTACTCCTGAACGAGGAGAGACGAGAACGCGCTACTCCTGAACGAGGAGAGAGAGACAGACGAGAACGCGCTACTCCTGAACAAGGAGAGAGAGAGAGACGAGAACGCTCTACTCCAGAATGAGGAGAGAGAGAGACGAGAACGCTCTACTCCTGAACGAGGAGAGAGAGACAGACGAGAACGCGCTACTCCTGAACAAGGAGAGAGAGAGAGACGAGAACGTGCTACTCCTGAACGAGGAGAGAGAGACAGACGAGAACGCGCTACTCCTGAACAAGGAGAGAGAGAGAGACGAGAACGCTCTACTCCTGAACGACGAGAGAGAGACAGACGAGAACGCGCTACTCCTGAACAAGGAGAGAGAGAGAGACGAGAACGTGCTACTCCTGAACGAGGAGAGAGAGAGACGAGAACGCGCTACTCCTGAACGAGGAGAGAGAGAGACGAGAACGCTCTACTCCTGAACGAGGAGAGAGAGACGAGAACGCTCTACTCCTGAACGAGGAGAGAGAGACAGACGAGAACGCGCTACTCCTGAACGAGGAGAGAGAGACGAGAACGCTCTACTCCTGAACGAGGAGAGAGAGACGAGAACGTGCTACTTCTGAACGAGGAGAGAGAGACGAGAACGCTCTACTCCTGAACGAGGAGAGACAGACGAGAACGCGCTACTCCTGAACGAGGAGAGAGAGACGAGAACGCTCTACTCCTGAACGAGGAGAGAGAGAGACGAGAACGCTCTACTCCTGAACGAGGAGAGAGAGACGAGAACGCGCTACTCCTGAACGAGGAGAGAGAGACGAGAACGTGCTACTCCTGAACGAGGAGAGAGAGACAAGAACGCTCTACTCCTGAACGAGGAGAGACAGACGAGAACGCTCTACTCCTGAACAAGGAGAGAGAGAGACAAGAACGCTCTACTCCTGAACGAGGAGAGACAGACGAGAACGCGCTACTCCTGAACGAGGAGAGAGAGACGAGAACGCTCTACTCCTGAACGAGGAGAGAGAGACGAGAACGTGCTACTCCTGAACGAGGAGAGAGAGACGAGAACGCACTACTCCTGAACGAGGAGAGAGAGACGAGAACGCTCTACTCCTGAACGAGGAGAGAGAGAGACGAGAACGCTCTACTCCTGAACGAGGAGAGAGAGAGACGAGAACGCTCTACTCCTGAACGAGGAGAGAGAGACAGACGAGAACGTGCTACTCCTGAACGAGGAGAGAGAGAGACGAGAACGCTCTACTCCTGAACGAGGAGAGAGAGACGAGAACGTGCTACTCCTGAACGAGGAGAGAGAGAGACGAGAACGCGCTACTCCTGAACGAGGAGAGAGAGACGAGAACGCTCTACTCCTGAACGAGGAGAGAGAGAGACGAGAACGCTCTACTCCTGAACGAGGAGAGAGAGACGAGAACGCGCTACTCCTGAACGAGGAGAGAGAGACGAGAACGTGCTACTCCTGAACGAGGAGAGAGAGACAAGAACGCTCTACTCCTGAACGAGGAGAGACAGACGAGAACGCGCTACTCCTGAACGAGGAGAGAGAGACGAGAACGCGCTACTCCTGAACGAGGAGAGAGAGAGACGAGAACGCTCTACTCCTGAACGAGGAGAGAGAGACGAGAACGCTCTACTCCTGAACGAGGAGAGAGAGAGAGACGAGAACGCTCTACTCCTGAACGAGGAGAGAGAGACAGACGAGAACGTGCTACTCCTGAACGAGGAGAGAGAGAGACGAGAACGCTCTACTCCTGAACGAGGAGAGAGAGACGAGAACGTGCTACTCCTGAACGAGGAGAGAGAGAGACGAGAACGCGCTACTCCTGAACGAGGAGAGAGAGACGAGAACGCTCTACTCCTGAACGAGGAGAGAGAGAGACGAGAACGCTCTACTCCTGAACGAGGAGAGAGAGACGAGAACGCGCTACTCCTGAACGAGGAGAGAGAGACGAGAACGTGCTACTCCTGAACGAGGAGAGAGAGACGAGAACGTGCTACTCCTGAACGAGGAGAGAGAGACAAGAACGCTCTACTCCTGAACGAGGAGAGACAGACGAGAACGCGCTACTCCTGAACGAGGAGAGAGAGACGAGAACGCGCTACTCCTGAACGAGGAGAGAGAGACGAGAACGCGCTACTCCTGAACGAGGAGAGAGAGACGAGAACGTGCTACTCCTGAATGAGGAGAGAGAGACAAGAACGCTCTACTCCTGAACGAGGAGAGACAGACGAGAACGCTCTACTCCTGAACAAGGAGAGAGAGAGACAAGAACGCTCTACTCCTGAACGAGGAGAGACAGACGAGAACGCGCTACTCCTGAACGAGGAGAGAGAGACGAGAACGCTCTACTCCTGAACGAGGAGAGAGAGACGAGAACGTGCTACTCCTGAACGAGGAGAGAGAGACGAGAACGCACTACTCCTGAACGAGGAGAGAGAGACGAGAACGCTCTACTCCTGAACGAGGAGAGAGAGAGACGAGAACGCTCTACTTCTGAATGAGGAGAGAGAGACGAGAACGCTCTACTCCTGAACGAGGAGAGAGAGAGACGAGAACGCTCTACTCCTGAACGAGGAGAGAGAGAGACGAGAACACGCTACTCCTGAACGAGGAGAGAGAGAGACGAGAACGCTCTACTCCTGAACGAGGAGAGAGAGAGACGAGAACGCTCTACTCCTGAACGAGGAGAGACAGACGAGAACGCGCTACTCCTGAACGAGGAGAGAGAGAGACGAGAACGCTCTACTCCTGAACGAGGAGAGAGAGAGACGAGAACGCTCTACTCCTGAACGAGGAGAGAGAGACGAGAACGCTCTACTCCTGAACGAGGAGAGACAGACGAGAACGTGCTACTCCTGAACGAGGAGAGAGAGAGACGAGAACGTGCTACTCCTGAACGAGGAGAGAGAGACGAGAACGCTCTACTCCTGAACGAGGAGAGAGAGACGAGAACGCTCTACTCCTGAACGAGGAGAGAGAGAGAGACGAGAACGCTCTACTCCTGAACGAGGAGAGAGAGAGAGACGAGAACGCTCTACTCCTGAACGAGGAGAGAGAGAGAGACGAGAACGCTCTACTCCTGAACGAGGAGAGAGAGAGACGAGAACGCTCTACTCCTGAACGAGGAGAGACAGACGAGAACGCGCTACTCCTGAACGAGGAGAGACAGACGAGAACGTGCTACTCCTGAACGAGGAGAGAGAGAGACGAGAACGTGCTACTCCTGAACGAGGAGAGAGAGACGAGAACGCTCTACTCCTGAACGAGGAGAGAGAGACGAGAACGCTCTACTCCTGAACGAGGAGAGAGAGAGAGACGAGAACGCTCTACTCCTGAACGAGGAGAGAGAGAGAGACGAGAACGCTCTACTCCTGAACGAGGAGAGAGAGAGAGACGAGAACGCTCTACTCCTGAACGAGGAGAGAGAGAGACGAGAACGCTCTACTCCTGAACGAGGAGAGAGAGAGAGACGAGAACGCTCTACTCCAGAATGAGGAGAGAGAGACAGACGAGAACGCGCTACTCCTGAACGAGGAGAGAGAGACGAGAACGCCCTACTCCTGAACGAGGAGAGAGAGACGAGAACGCGCTACTCCTGAATGAGGAGAGAGAGACGAGAACGCGCTACTCCTGAACGAGGAGAGAGAGACGAGAACGCGCTACTCCTGAACGAGGAGAGAGAGACGCTGTAACAACAACATCTGGAAATCAAGGTGCTTTTTGCTCTCAAACGTGAAAGCACACACATGTCCTAATCAATAATCAATAATCAATAATCAATAATATGTATTTCTGCTTTTGTTAACGA
>CM056399.1:16829489-16915024 GCA_029718625.1 Synaphobranchus kaupii
TCCTCCTGAGGCACATCAATAAAGAATCTGAGGAATGACTGATCGCTCTTCAATAAATTTATAATCACCCACTCTCTCTGACAGACGCCTTTCCAGCACAAACAGGACAAACAGGTGTTATCAATCAAGGTGTGCTGTAAATATACCAGCCTTTGTCATCTCCAACCAATCAGCTGCTTAGTTCTGTCATTTTCAGCCAATCAGCTGAATCAGGCCTGAGAAGCCTTTAGACCAGTAGCGCCTGACCTTACCACTAGCTACTGCACTGTCTTATAGAGTGTACACTATATCCTATGCTCTCCTATAGAGTGTACACTAGATACTGTGCTCTCCTATAGAGTGTACACTAGATCCTATGTTCTCATGCAGAGTGTATCACCTACAGAGTGTACACTAGATCCTATGTACTGAACACTAGATACTGTACTCTCATATGGAGTGTACACTAGATCCTATGCTCGCCTACAGAGTGTACACTAGATCCTATGTACTGAACACTAGATACTGTACTCTCATATGGAGTGTACACTAGATCCTATGCTCTCCTACAGAGTGCCCGTGTAACCCCACTCCTTAAAAAACCTAGCTTAGATCCCGCTGATGTCAGGAACTACCGTCCTGTATCTCTCTTGCCCTTCCTGTCCAAAACACTTGAACGTGCTGTCCTTAACCAACTGTCTGTTTTTCTCCACCAGAACAACCTGCTTGACCCGCATCAGTCTGGCTTCAGAACCGGCCATTCCACCGAAACTGCTCTCCTGGCTGTGACTGAGGCACTCGCCACTGCTAGAGCCTCCTCCCTCTCCTCTGTTCTGATTCTCCTTGACCTGTCTGCGGCATTCAACACGGTCAACCACAAACTCCTGATCTCCACACTTGCTGAGATGGGCATTTCTGGAACTGCCCTCTCTTGGTTTGTATCGTACCTCACTGATAGATCCTACCAAGTCTCCTGGAAGGGTTCCGTCTCTGCTCCCCGTCCCCTGTCTACAGGAGTCCCGCAGGGATCTGTACTGGGTCCTCTGCTGTTCTCTATGTATACTAAGTCTCTTGGCTCAGTAATCCATTCACATGGCTTCTCATACCATAGCTATGCTGACGATACTCAACTCTTCCTCTCTTTCCCTCGCTCTACCCCACAGGTTAAGGAGAGGATATCTGCTTGTCTGACTGACATCTCTGAGTGGATGGCTACCCATCACCTGAAGCTCAACCTTGACAAGACAGAGCTCCTCTTCATGCCGTACAAGACCTCCCCACTACATGACCTCTCCATCACCGTTGATGGGACCGTGGTGGCTGCCTCCCGCTCTGCAAGGAACCTGGGGGTGGTCCTGGACGACCGGCTGGACTTCAAAGAGCACATCAGGGCGACGGCACGGTCCTGCAGGTTCCTCCTGTACAACATCAGGAGGATTCGACCGTACCTGACCACCTACTCCACCCAGCTTCTTGTCCAGACCATGGTCACCTCACGCCTGGACTACTGCAACTCCCTGCTCGCAAGCCTACCGGCCTGTGCCATTCTGCCTCTTCAACTCATCCAGAATGCAGCTGCCCGGCTTGTGTTCAACCTCCCGAAATTTTCCCACGTAACCCCCCTGCTGAGGTCTCTCCACTGGCTGCCAGTTGCAGCCAGGATCAGGTTCAAAGTTCTGACCCTGGCCTACACTGCAGCAAATAGGACAGGCCCCGCCTACCTGCAGGACTTAATCCAGAACTATGTTCCTGCTCGACCACTTCGCTCTTCTACAGCAGGGCGACTGGCACTTCCCCCCCTCCGTGTCAAAGGCTCTCGCTTGTCCCGACTGCGGAGTTTTTCCACATTAGCACCTCAGTGGTGGAATGAACTTCCCATTCCCCTACGTTCTACTCCAACCCTGCCTGCATTCCGTCGAGGCCTGAAGACACACCTCTTCAGACTCCACCTTGACTGATATCCTCACCTAGGAATATCAGTTCCCTGTTCCCTGTGTTTTCCTGTTTGTTTATTATAGTTTATAATAGTATTTGGAATGGTTTATAATAGCACAGTTTATAATAGTATTTGGAATGGTTTATAATAGTATAGTTTATAATAGTATTTTGGAATGGTTTATAATAGCATAGTTTATAATAGTATTTGGAATGGTTTATAATAGTATAGTTTATAATAGTATTTGGAATGAAAGTGTGGTGTTGCTGATTTGCCCACAGCTTACTGTGAACTACAGTCAACGTTCATTGCTAGGGATAGCTGCTACATTATGCAAAGGATGTGCTTTGCCTTGTCTGTTCTGTAATGATGATGATGTCTCTGTACGCACTTACTGTACGTCGCTTTGGATAAAAGCGTCTGCTAAATAAATGTAATGTATGTACACTAGGTCCTATGCTCGCCTACAGAGTGTACACTAGGTCCTTTGCTCGCCTACAGAGTGTACACTAGATGCTGTACTCTCATATGGAGTGTACACTAGCACACTTTTCTCTAGTGTGCACAGTGATTTATCCTATTACATTTATATTGCAATAATTCAGATGTAAGGCTCAGTACCACTAGTTATAGCTTCATATTTACAGTGTGTGCCCATCGATCATACTAAAGCCATAACATCACTTCTACACTTCAGCAATATTATATTATTAAAAACAAACATAGAAAAAGAGTAAAACGGCACGGAAAAGAGGTGAAAATGAGCCCGTGCTTCATGGAGCCAGATATTCATTTCAGAGACACTTAAACCACATTTAAGCAATCAGAGAAAATAAATATGATTCAACATGCAATTATGTTTAGTGTCTCTGCCTGAACTGCACTGACTTGCATAATTTGTTTTATAATTGTTATTATTTATGAAATAATGACCTTTTTTCCCCCCCTCTCTTTTCAGTCAGTAAGTGATGGCTAATTTGGAAATCTAATTGTGAGTAAAGTCAATTCTCTCTCTCAGCTATGAAGTGACTGCAGAATCATCCAGCAGGTAAATGACTGCAGCTACACAAAGCACAGCCATAGCCACAGCTGTCCTCAGTATAGCCAATCAGAAACAGGCAAACCTCGGCACAGCCAATAAGAGACAGGAAGAAGGAGGGGGTGATACCTGGTACTCATTGGGCCAGAAGGTGCTGACGGCCAGCTCGGCTCGTAACCAGTCTCTGCCCGTCGGATTGGTCACGTTCCAGATGGGGTTGGCCAGGGGACCCTTGTTGACTTTGACCAGGACGTTGAGAGTGCCAGGGCTGGAGCCGTCCGCAGATGACAGCAGGTAGTTAAAGTCGATGCAGTGTGTGTCATTCTCCTTCATCACAGGCAGCAGGAGGCGAGCTTTCTCTCCGGCATCATGCTGTGAGGAGTCCACCAGCATGTAGGACCCTGAGGAACCAAGAGAGAGACCACCATCACATACTGAGAAACCAGGAGACCACCATCACATACTGAGAAACCAGGAGAGAGACCACCATCACATACTGAGAAACCAGGAGAGAGACCACCATCACATACTGAGAAACCAGGAGAGAGACCACCATCACATACTGAGAAACCAGGAGAGACCATCATCACATACTGAGAAACCAGAAAAGAGACCACCATCACATACTGAGAAACCAGGAGAGAGACCACCATCACATACTGAGAAACCAGGAGAGAGACCACCATCACATACTGAGAAACCAGAATAGAGACCACCATCACAGACTGAGAAACCAGGAGAGAGACCACCATCACATTCTGAGAAACCAGGAGAGAGACCACCATCACATTCTGAGAAACCAGAAGAGAGACCACCATCACATACTGAGAAACCAGGAGAGAGACCATCATATACAACCCTGAGAAACCAGGAGAGAGACAGACACCACACCACCATCACATACTGAGAAACCAGGAGAAAGACCACCATCACATAATGAGAAACCAGGAGACCACCATCAAATACTGAGAAACCAAGAGAAAAACCACCATCACATCCTCAGAAACCAGGAGAGAAACCACCATAACATACGGAGAAACAAGGAGAGAGACTACCATCACATACTGAGAAACCAGGAGAGAGACCATCATCACATACTGAGAAACCAGGAGAGAGACCACCATATACAACCCTACAAAGTCGGACCTTCACTTTCGTTGAACTAACAGAGATCTAAATGATGGGAGAAATTAGAAAAAATAACCTGATCCAGTTCTCTGGTACTGGTATTTGTCACTGTAATAATTATTAACTGTACAGTACAAATGCAATGTAAACACAGTAGTCCTTTGTGTACACCTACAGGCTGGTCCTGGTGTCTCTTGTTAAATACTGTACACCTGCAAGAGTGCTTCCTGCCATTGTGATGAACTAGGACACAGCTGGGGGCTCAGAGTCCTCTCAGGAGTATATTCGGCATAAAGGTGCCATTGTGTTTGCAGAACAATGTTCTTCAGCAGGGATGAATCTGTCAGGCACATTCGGCATAAAGGTGCCATTGTGTTTGCAGAACAATGTTCTTCAGCAGGGATGAATCTGTCAGGCACAGAGGAGCTACAAACATGTCCTTACACAAGACACTAAAATATACAATCCGATCAAGGCTTGTTTCAGCTAAAACGTGTCAGCGTTTCGATAGGTGTTGACCTAAAAATAAATGATATAATAGTATTCTGTCCTATTTTTATTATTGGATGTGCAACCCATTCTCTTTTTAGAAATAATTGAGTAAAACAAACCTGTTATGACAAAAGGCACTATAATATATTTATCATTTTACATGCAAGATTATGTATTATATTATACACAAGATATTATAAAATACTGAGGGCAAAGGAGTGGAAATAGTGCACCATATTGCAGCTCTGTGGCAGTTCCACAGCATCACATCGCCATACGACAACAAAGCCAATGAGACATTTGGAGTGATTTCACAAACTAAATTAAGTAATTAGGCAAAAACAAAACAAACAGGAGATGATGTAAAGAAGATATGACATGATGAATATAATGAAAAAGTCACAGTGTTCCAACTGAGGAAAGATTATTGACACCATTAGAATGACAGAATAGACACAGGTGTGTTTGTGATAGAGAAATAGACACAGGTGTGTTTGTGATGGAGGAATAGCCACAGGTGTGTTTGTGATGGAGGAATAGTCACAGGTATGTTTGTGATGGAGGAATAGCCACAGGTGTGTTTGTGATGGAGGAATAGTCACAGGTGTGTTTGTGATAGAGGAATAGACACAGGTGTGTTTGTGATGGAGGAATAGCACCAGGTGTGTTTGTGATGGAGGAATAGTCACAGGTGTGTTTGTGATAGAGGAATAGTCACAGGTGTGTTTGTGATGGAGGAATAGTCACAGGAGGAATAGTCACAGGTGTGTTTGTGATAGAGGAATAGTCACAGGTGTGTTTGTGATGGAGGAATATAAACAGGTGTGTTTGTGATGGAGGAATAGTCACAGATGTGTTTGTGATGGAGGAATAGTCACAGGTGTGTTTGTGATGGAGGAATAGACACAGGTGTGTTTGTGATGGAGGAATAGTCACAGGTGTGTTTGTGATGGAGGAATAGTCACAGGTGTGTTTGTGATAGAGAAATAGACACAGGTGTGTTTGTGATGGAGGAATAGCCACAGGTGTGTTTGTGATGGAGGAATAGTCACAGGTGTGTTTGCAATGGAGGAATAGTCACAGGTGTGTTTGTGATGGAGGAATAGTCACAGGTGTGTTTGTGATAGAGAAATAGACACAGGTGTGTTTGTGATGGAGGAATAGACACAGGTGTGTTTGTGATGGCGGAATAGTCACAGGTGTGTTTGTGATAGAGAAATAGACACAGGTGTGTTTGTGATGGAGGAATAGTCACAGGTGTGTTTGTGGTAGAGAAATAGACACAGGTGTGTTTGTGATAGAGGAATATAAACAGGTGTGTTTGTGATGGAGGAATAGACACAGGTGTGTTTGTGATGGAGGAATAGACACAGGTGTGTTTGTGATGGAGGAATAGTCACAGGTGTGTTTGCAATGGAGGAATAGTCACAGGTATGTTTGTGATGGAGGAATAGTCACAGGTGTGTTTGTGATAGAGAAATAGTCACAGGTGTCTTTGTGATGGAGGAATAGTCACAGGTGTGTTTGTGATAGAGAAATAGACACAGGTGTGTTTGTGATAGAGGAATATAAACAGGTGTGTTTGTGATGGAGGAATAGTCACAGGTGTGTTTGTGATGGAGGAATAGTCACAGGTGTGTTTGCGATGGAAGAATAGACACAGGTGTGTTTGTGATGGAGGAATAGTCACAAGTGTGTTTGTGATGGAGGAATATGAACAGGTGTGTTTGTGATAGAGAAATAGACACAGGTGTGTTTGTGATAGAGGAATATAAACAGGTGTGTTTGTGATAGAGAAATAGTCACAGGTGTGTTTGTGATAGAGAAATAGTCACAGGTATGTTTGTGATAGAGAAATAGTCACAGGTATGTTTGTGATAGAGAAATAGTCACAGGTATGTTTGTGATGGTGGAATAGTCACAGGTGTGTTTGTGATAGAGAAATAGTCACAGGTGTGTTTGTGATGGAGGAATAGTCACAGGTGTGTTTGTGATAGAGGAATATAAACAGGTGTGTTTGTCATGGAGGAATAGACACAGGTGTGTTGGAGATGGAGGAATAGTCACAGGTGTGTTTGTGATGGAGGAATAGTCACAGCTATGTTTGTGATGGAGGAATAGTCACAGGTGTGTTTGTGATGGAGGAATAGACACAGGTGTGTTTGTGATGGAGGAATAGTCACAGGTGTGTTTGCGATGGAGGAATAGTCACAGGTGTGTTTGCGATGGAGGAATAGTCACAGGTGTGTTTGTGATGGAGGAATAGTCACAGGTGTGTTTGTGATAGAGAAATAGACACAGATGTGTTTGTGATGGAGGAATAGTCACAGGTGTGTTTGTGATAGAGAAATAGACACAGGTGTGTTTGTGATAGAGGAATATAAACAGGTGTGTTTGTGATGGAGGAATAGTCACAGGTGTGTTTGTGATGGAGGAATAGACACAGGTGTGTTTGTGATGGAGGAATATAAACAGGTGTGTTTGTGATGGAGGAATAGACACAGGTGTGTTTGTGATGGAGTAATAGTCACAGGTGTGTTTGCAATGGAGGAATAGTCACAGGTGTGTTTGTGATGGAGGAATAGTCACAGGTGTGTTTGTGATAGAGAAATAGACACAGGTGTGTTTGTGATGGAGGAATAGCCACAGGTGTGTTTGTGATGGAGGAATAGTCACAGGTGTGTTTGTGATAGAGAAATAGACACAGGTGTGTTTGTGATGGAGGAATATAAACAGGTGTGTTTGTGATGGAGGAATAGACACAGGTGTGTTTGTGATGGAGGAATAGTCACAGGTGTGTTTGTGATGGAGGAATAGCCACAGGTGTGTTTGCGATGGAAGAATAGACACAGGTGTGTTTGTGATGGAGGAATAGTCACAGGTGTGTTTGTGATGGAGGAATAGTCACAGGTGTGTTTGTGATGGAGGAATAGACACAGGTGTGTTTGTGATGGAGGAATAGACACAGGTGTGTTTGTGATGGAGGAATAGTCACAGGTGTGTTTGTGATGGAGGAATAGTCACAGGTGTGTTTGTGATGGAGGAATAGTCACAGGTGTGTTTGTGATGGAGGAATAGACACAGGTGTGTTTGCAATGGAGGAATAGTCACAGGTGTGTTTGTGATGGAGGAATAGTCACAGGTGTGTTTGTGATAGAGAAATAGACACAGGTGTGTTTGTGATGGAGGAATAGACACAGGTGTGTTTGTGATGGCGGAATAGTCACAGGTGTGTTTGTGATAGAGAAATAGACACAGGTGTGTTTGTGATGGAGGAATAGTCACAGGTGTGTTTGTGGTAGAGAAATAGACACAGGTGTGTTTGTGATAGAGGAATATAAACAGGTGTGTTTGTGATGGAGGAATAGACACAGGTGTGTTTGTGATGGAGGAATAGACACAGGTGTGTTTGTGATGGAGGAATAGTCACAGGTGTGTTTGCAATGGAGGAATAGTCACAGGTATGTTTGTGATGGAGGAATAATCACAGGTGTGTTTGTGATAGAGAAATAGTCACAGGTGTCTTTGTGATGGAGGAATAGTCACAGGTGTGTTTGTGATAGAGAAATAGACACAGGTGTGTTTGTGATAGAGGAATATAAACAGGTGTGTTTGTGATGGAGGAATAGTCACAGGTGTGTTTGTGATGGAGGAATAGTCACAGGTGTGTTTGCGATGGAAGAATAGACACAGGTGTGTTTGTGATGGAGGAATAGTCACAAGTGTGTTTGTGATGGAGGAATATGAACAGGTGTGTTTGTGATAGAGAAATAGACACAGGTGTGTTTGTGATAGAGGAATATAAACAGGTGTGTTTGTGATAGAGAAATAGTCACAGGTGTGTTTGTGATAGAGAAATAGTCACAGGTATGTTTGTGATAGAGAAATAGTCACAGGTATGTTTGTGATAGAGAAATAGTCACAGGTATGTTTGTGATGGAGGAATAGTCACAGGTGTGTTTGTGATAGAGAAATAGTCACAGGTGTGTTTGTGATGGAGGAATAGTCACAGGTGTGTTTGTGATAGAGGAATATAAACAGGTGTGTTTGTGATGGAGGAATAGTCACAGGTGTGTTTGTGATGGAGGAATAGTCACAGGTGTGTTTGCGATGGAAGAATAGACACAGGTGTGTTTGTGATGGAGGAATAGTCACAAGTGTGTTTGTGATGGAGGAATATGAACAGGTGTGTTTGTGATAGAGAAATAGACACAGGTGTGTTTGTGATAGAGGAATATAAACAGGTGTGTTTGTGATAGAGAAATAGTCACAGGTGTGTTTGTGATAGAGAAATAGTCACAGGTATGTTTGTGATAGAGAAATAGTCACAGGTATGTTTGTGATAGAGAAATAGTCACAGGTATGTTTGTGATGGAGGAATAGTCACAGGTGTGTTTGTGATAGAGAAATAGTCACAGGTGTGTTTGTGATGGAGGAATAGTCACAGGTGTGTTTGTGATAGAGGAATATAAACAGGTGTGTTTGTCATGGAGGAATAGACACAGGTGTGTTGGAGATGGAGGAATAGTCACAGGTGTGTTTGTGATGGAGGAATAGTCACAGCTATGTTTGTGATGGAGGAATAGTCACAGGTGTGTTTGTGATGGAGGAATAGACACAGGTGTGTTTGTGATGGAGGAATAGTCACAGGTGTGTTTGCGATGGAGGAATAGTCACAGGTGTGTTTGCGATGGAGGAATAGTCACAGGTGTGTTTGTGATGGAGGAATAGTCACAGGTGTGTTTGTGATAGAGAAATAGACACAGATGTGTTTGTGATGGAGGAATAGTCACAGGTGTGTTTGTGATAGAGAAATAGACACAGGTGTGTTTGTGATAGAGGAATATAAACAGGTGTGTTTGTGATGGAGGAATAGTCACAGGTGTGTTTGTGATGGAGGAATAGACACAGGTGTGTTTGTGATGGAGGAATATAAACAGGTGTGTTTGTGATGGAGGAATAGACACAGGTGTGTTTGTGATGGAGTAATAGTCACAGGTGTGTTTGCAATGGAGGAATAGTCACAGGTGTGTTTGTGATGGAGGAATAGTCACAGGTGTGTTTGTGATAGAGAAATAGACACAGGTGTGTTTGTGATGGAGGAATAGCCACAGGTGTGTTTGTGATGGAGGAATAGTCACAGGTGTGTTTGTGATAGAGAAATAGACACAGGTGTGTTTGTGATGGAGGAATATAAACAGGTGTGTTTGTGATGGAGGAATAGACACAGGTGTGTTTGTGATGGAGGAATAGTCACAGGTGTGTTTGTGATGGAGGAATAGCCACAGGTGTGTTTGCGATGGAAGAATAGACACAGGTGTGTTTGTGATGGAGGAATAGTCACAGGTGTGTTTGTGATGGAGGAATAGTCACAGGTGTGTTTGTGATGGAGGAATAGACACAGGTGTGTTTGTGATGGAGGAATAGACACAGGTGTGTTTGTGATGGAGGAATAGTCACAGGTGTGTTTGTGATGGAGGAATAGTCACAGGTGTGTTTGTGATGGAGGAATAGTCACAGGTGTGTTTGTGATGGAGGAATAGACACAGGTGTGTTTGTGATGGAGGAATAGTCACAGGTGTGTTTGTGATGGAGGAATAGACACAGGTCTGTTTGTGATGGAGGAATAGTCACAGGTGTGTTTGTGATGGCGGAATAGTCACAGGTGTGTTTGTGATGGAGGAATAGTCACAGGTGTGTTTGTGATGGAGGAATAGTCACAGGTGTGTTTGTGATGGAGGAATAGACACAGGTGTGTTTGTGATGGCGGAATAGTCACAGGTGTGTTTGTGATGGAGGAATAGTCACAGGTGTGTTTGTGATGGAGGAATAGTCACAGGTGTGTTTGTGATGGAGGAATAGTCACAGGTGTGTTTGATGGCTCAGGGCTGAGTGCCTGCATTTTACACCCTAATGACCACCACTTTAAAATAACTCAACACAAGTAAATAGTTTGAGCAACTTCAGCATAGCTGGAAAGGGATTTGATCTTTAGGATCTTTTTTGATCTGCATGGCTTAACTCCCAATTATATCCTCTGTTAGATATTGATACAGCCAGGCCGTGCAGCCTGGCTGTACCACGTTATTCTCTGTAAAAAGTGCTATACAAATAAAACTGAATTGAATTGAATTGAATATAATGCTTAGTATATCCTGCACAGGATCTGATATAATGCTTAGCATATTACGCACAGGATCTGATATAATGCTTAGTATATCCTGCACAGGATCTGATATAATGCTTAGTATATTACACACAGGATCTGATATAATATTTAGTATATTACGCACAGGATCTGATATAATGCTTAGTATATTACACACAGGATCTGATATAATGCTTAGTATATTACGCACAGGATCTGATATAATGCTTAGTATATTACACACAGGATCTGATATAATGCTTAGTATATTACGCACAGGATCTGATATAATGCTTAGCATATTACGCACAGGATCTGATATAATGCTTAGTATATTACACACAGGATCTGATATAATGCTTAGTATATTACACACAGGATCTGATATAATGCTTATTATATTACGCACAGGATCTGATATAATGCTTAGTAAATTACACACAGGATCTGATATAATGCTTAGTATATTACACACAGGATATGATATAATGCTTAGTATATTACACACAGGATGTGATATAATGCTTAGTATATTACACACAGGATCTGATATCATGCTTAGTATATTACACTCAGGATATGATATAATGCTTAGTATATTACACACAGGATCTGATATAATGCTTAGTATATTACACTCAGGATATGATATAATGCTTAGTATATTACACACAGGATCTGATATCATGCTTAGTATATTACACACAGGCAATCAGCCGCAATGTTCATTATCATTCAGGACTCAATAGATGTTTTTTCTCCATCTGCAGCTCCAGCAGTGACCAACCTTCACTCAGGTATAAATACCTGTGAAGCAGCACTGTGTTCTTTAACATCTGCAGGAGATTTTACTCCAGACTGTGATCGCTGGCCAGCAGGTGTGAGCAGATATCAGAGATGCTTGTCATGATCAGAGAGACAAAACACACTTTATTCCTGCTGAAACAGAATGGCCACCCACTGCCAAATCCTGCAGATCACTGCAAACCACCCCAACCGCATTTATATGGTCATTTATGATCCTTTATTTTAGCGGAAAAGTCCCAGAATGTAGCAAATGAGTGCAGAATCTTTTTCACAAAGGATAAGTGGTCCAGAGGTCACACAAGCGCAGGGATCCAGGAGCATTACTAAACAGTCAGAATGTTTCTGTGATATTAAATAGGAGCTTTTGCACTGCATTGCAGATCACAGCACATTCATGTACAGGATGTTCATTAGATTGTTGATGTGATAGAGAGTGTAGAATCATGGTTAGGGATCTGAGTTTGCAGCTCCAAGGTTGTAGGTCTGATTCCCAGGTGGGAATGGTGATGTAGCCTATTCTTGAGCATCACACTTAACAGAACTGGGTTCAATATACCGTATATAAATAGACTGCATGTTAGCTGTGAAAGTTGCTCTGGATGAGAGAGTCTGTTATAAGATTTTGGCTGAAGCTCATTGGCTTGTTTTTACCTGCAAGCTCCTCATCTCTCCTGAGTACCAGCAGCAAGTTTTTATACCCAAGAATAAACATGCGCTGCAGCTTCAGCATGCGTCGCATGACCTGCGGGTGAACGGGAGAGCGAGAGAGGGGAGGTCATTCCCGCTGCATTCTCTGTTCTTTCTTTTGAAAACCTATACATAAACCTCCAAAAAGGGTATGAGCGCGCATAACCTGAACGAGCGCAAATAACCTGAACGAGCGCGCATAACCTGAACGAGCGCACATAACCTGAACGAGCGCACATAACCTGAACGAGCGCACATAACCTGAACGAGCGCACATAACCTGAACGAGCGCACATAACCTGAACGAGCGCACATAACCTGAACGAGCGCACATAACCTGAACGAGCGCGCATAACCTGAACGAGCGCGCATAACCTGAACGAGCGCACATAACCTGAACGAGCGCACATAACCTGAACGAGCGCACATAACCTGAACGAGCGCACATAACCTGAACGAGCGCTCATAACCTGAACGAGCGCTCATAACCTGAACGAGCGCACATAACCTGAACGAGCGCGCATAACCTGAACGAGCGCTCATAACCTGAACGAGCGCACATAACCTGAACGAGCGCGCATAACCTGAACGAGCGTGCACATAACCTGAACGAGCGCACATAACCTGAACGAGCGCTCATAACCTGAACGAGCGCTCATAACCTGAACGAGCGCGCATAACCTGAACGAGCGCTCATAACCTGAACGAGCGCTCATAACCTGAACGAGCGCGCATAACCTGAATGAGCGCTCATAACCTGAACGAGCGCTCATAACCTGAACGAGCGCGCATAACCTGAACGAGCGCTCATAACCTGAACGAGCGCACATAACCTGAACGAGCGCGCATAACCTGAACGAGCGTGCACATAACCTGAACGAGCGCTCATAACTTGAATGAGCGCTCATAACCTGAACGAGCGCGCATAACCTGAACGAGCGCGCATAACCTGAACGAGCGCACATAACCTGAACGAGCGCGCATAACCTGAACGAGCGTGCACATAACCTGAACGAGCGCTCATAACTTGAATGAGCGCTCATAACCTGAACGAGCGCACATAACCTGAACGAGCGCTCATAACCTGAACGAGCGCGCATAACCTGAACGAGCGCTCATAACCTGAACGAGCGCTCATAACCTGAACGAGCGCTCATAACCTGAACGAGCGCGCATAACCTGAACGAGCGCGCATAACCTGAACGAGCGCTCATAACCTGAACGAGCGTGCACATAACCTGAACGAGCGCTCATAACCTGAACGAGCGCTCATAACCTGAACGAGCGCGCACATAACCTGAACGAGCGCGCATAACCTGAACGAGCGCGCATAACCTGAACGAGCGCGCACATAACCTGAACGAGCACGCATAACCTGAACGAGCGCGCACATAACCTGAACGAGCGCTCATAACCTGAACGAGCGCTCATAACCTGAACGAGCGTGCACATAACCTGAACGAGCGCTCATAACCTGAACGAGCGCTCATAACCTGAACGAGCGCACATAACCTGAACGAGCGCACATAACCTGAACGAGCGCTCATAACCTGAACGAGCGCGCATAACCTGAACGAGTGCTCATAACCTGAACGAGCGCACATAACCTGAACGAGCGCGCATAACCTGAACGAGCGCGCATAACCTGAACGAGCGCTCATAACCTGAACGAGCGCACATAACCTGAACGAGCGCGCATAACCTGAACGAGCGCGCATAACCTGAACGAGCGCTCATAACCTGAACGAGCGCTCATAACCTGAACGAGCGCGCATAACCTGAACGAGTGCTCATAACCTGAACGAGCGCGCATAACCTGAACGAGTGCTCATAACCTGAACGAGCGCGCATAACCTGAACGAGTGCTCATAACCTGAACGAGCGTGCACATAACCTGAACGAGCGCGCATAACCTGAACGAGCGCGCATAACCTGAACGAGTGCTCATAACCTGAACGAGCGCACATAACCTGAACGAGCATGCATAACCTGAACGAGCGCTCATAACCTGAACGAGCGCGCATAACCTGAACGAGCGCGCATAACCTGAACGAGCACGCATAACCTGAACGAGCGCTCATAACCTGAACGAGTGCTCATAACCTGAACGAGCGCGCATAACCTGAACGAGTGCTCATAACCTGAACGAGCGCGCATAACCTGAACGAGCACGCATAACCTGAACGAGCGCGCATAACCTGAACGAGTGCTCATAACCTGAACGAGCGCGCATAACCTGAACGAGCATGCATAACCTGAACGAGCGCTCATAACCTGAACGAGCGCGCATAACCTGAACGAGCGCGCATAACCTGAACGAGCGCGCATAACCTGAACGAGCGCGCATAACCTGAACGAGCGCTCATAACCTGAACGAGCGCGCATAACCTGAACGAGCGCGCATAACCTGAACGAGCACTCATAACCTGAACGAGTGCTCATAACCTGAACGAGCGCACATAACCTGAACGAGCGCGCATAACCTGAACGAGCGTGCACATAACCTGAACGAGCGCGCATAACCTGAATGAGCGCGCATAACCTGAACGAGCCCGCATAACCTGAACGAGCGCTCATAACCTGAACGAGCGCACATAACCTGAACGAGCGCGCATAACCTGAATGAGCGCTCATAACCTGAACGAGCGCGCATAACCTGAACGAGCGCGCATAACCTGAACGAGCCCACATAACCTGAACGAGCGCACATAACCTGAACGAGTGCTCATAACCTGAACGAGCGCTCATAACCTGAACGAGCGCACATAACCTGAACGAGCGCGCATAACCTGAACGAGCGCGCATAACCTGAACGAGCCCGCATAACCTGAACGAGCGCACATAACCTGAACGAGTGCTCATAACCTGAACGAGCGCTCATAACCTGAACGAGCGCACATAACCTGAACGAGCGCACATAACCTGAACGAGCGCGCATAACCTGAATGAGCGTGCACATAACCTGAACGAGCGCTCATAACCTGAACGAGCGCACATAACCTGAACGAGCGCACATAACCTGAACGAGCGCGCATAACCTGAACGAGCGTGCACATAACCTGAACGAGCGCACATAACCTGAACGAGCGTGCACATAACCTGAACGAGCGCGCATAACCTGAACGAGCGTGCACATAACCTGAACGAGCGCGCATAACCTGAACGAGCGTGCACATAACCTGAACGAGCGCACATAACCTGAACGAGCGCGCATAACCTGAACGAGCGCGCATAACCTGAATGAGCGCGCATAACCTGAACGAGCGCTCATAACCTGAACGAGCGCACATAACCTGAACGAGCGCACATAACCTGAACGAGCGCGCATAACCTGAACGAGCGTGCACATAACCTGAACGAGCGCACATAACCTGAACGAGCGCACATAACCTGAACGAGCGCACATAACCTGAACGAGCGCTCATAACCTGAACGAGCCCGCATAACCTGAACGAGCGCTCATAACCTGAACGAGCGCGCACATAACCTGAACGAGCGCTCATAACCTGAACGAGCGCTCATAACCTGAACGAGCGCTCATAACCTGAACGAGCGCGCATAACCTGAACGAGCGCTCATAACCTGAACGAGCGCACATAACCTGAACGAGCGCACATAACCTGAACGAGCACGCATAACCTGAACGAGCGCTCATAACCTGAACGAGCGCTCATAACCTGAACGAGCGCTCATAACCTGAACGAGCGCACATAACCTGAACGAGCGCTCATAACCTGAACGAGCGCGCATAACCTGAACGAGCGCTCATAACCTGAACGAGCGCGCACATAACCTGAACGAGCCCGCATAACCTGAACGAGCGCTCATAACCTGAACGAGCGCGCACATAACCTGAACGAGCGCTCATAACCTGAACGAGCGCGCACATAACCTGAACGAGCACGCATAACCTGAACGAGCACGCATAACCTGAACGAGCGCTCATAACCTGAACGAGCGCGCACATAACCTGAACGAGCCCGCATAACCTGAACGAGCGCTCATAACCTGAACGAGCCCGCATAACCTGAACGAGCGCTCATAACCTGAACGAGCGCGCACATAACCTGAACGAGCGCTCATAACCTGAACGAGCGCGCACATAACCTGAACGAGCACGCATAACCTGAACGAGCGCTCATAACCTGAACGAGCGCGCACATAACCTGAACGAGCGCTCATAACCTGAACGAGCGCTCATAACCTGAACGAGCGCGCATAACCTGAACGAGTGCTCATAACCTGAACGAGCGCACATAACCTGAACGAGCACGCATAACCTGAACGAGCGCGCATAACCTGAACGAGCGCACATAACCTGAACGAGCGCACATAACCTGAACGAGCGCTCATAACCTGAACGAGCGCACATAACCTGAACGAGCGCTCATAACCTGAACGAGCGCACATAACCTGAACGAGCGCACATAACCTGAACGAGCGCGCATAACCTGAACGAGCGCACATAACCTGAACGAGCGCTCATAACCTGAACGAGCGCACATAACCTGAACGAGTGCTCATAACCTGAACGAGCACGCATAACCTGAACGAGCGCTCATAACCTGAACGAGCGCTCATAACCTGAACGAGCACGCATAACCTGAACGAGCGCGCATAACCTGAACGAGCGCTCATAACCTGAATGAGCGCGCATAACCTGAACGAGCGTGCACATAACCTGAACGAGCGCACATAACCTGAACGAGCGTGCACATAACCTGAACGAGCGCACATAACCTGAACGAGCGTGCACATAACCTGAACGAGCGCGCATAACCTGAACGAGCGTGCACATAACCTGAACGAGCGCGCATAACCTGAACGAGCGCTCATAACCTGAACGAGCGCGCATAACCTGAACGAGCGTGCGCATAACCTGAACGAGCGCGCATAACCTGAACGAGCGCTCATAACCTGAACGAGCACTCATAACCTGAACGAGCGTGCACATAACCTGAACGAGCGCACATAACCTGAACGAGCGCGCATAACCTGAACGAGCGCGCATAACCTGAACGAGCGCTCATAACCTGAAAGAGCGTGCATAACCTGAACGAGCGCACATAACCTGAACGAGCGCTCATAACCTGAACGAGCGCACATAACCTGAACGAGCGCTCATAACCTGAACGAGCGCGCACATAACCTGAACGAGCGTGCACATAACCTGAACGAGCGCACATAACCTGAACGAGCGCTCATAACCTGAACGAGCGCGCATAACCTGAACGAGCGCGCATAACCTGAACGAGCGCTCATAACCTGAACGAGCGCGCATAACCTGAACGAGCGCTCATAACCTGAACGAGCTCTCATAACCTGAACGAGCGCACATAACTTGAACGAGCGCACATAACCTGAACGAGCGCTCATAACCTGAACGAGCGCACATAACCTGAACGAGCGCTCATAACCTGAACGAGCGCGCATAACCTGAACGAGCGCTCATAACCTGAACGAGCGCGCATAACCTGAACGAGCGCTCATAACCTGAACGAGCCCGCACATAACCTGAACGAGCGCGCATAACCTGAACGAGCGCTCATAACCTGAACGAGCGCTCATAACCTGAACGAGCGCTCATAACCTGAACGAGCGCACATAACCTGAACGAGCGCACATAACCTGAACGAGCGCACATAACCTGAACGAGCGCACATAACCTGAACGAGCGCTCATAACCTGAACGAGCGCACATAACCTGAACGAGCGCTCATAACCTGAACGAGCGCACATAACCTGAACGAGCGCACATAACCTGAACGAGCGCGCATAACCTGAACGAGCGCACATAACCTGAACGAGCGCTCATAACCTGAACGAGCGCGCATAACCTGAACGAGCGCGCATAACCTGAACGAGCGCTCATAACCTGAACGAGCCCGCACATAACCTGAACGAGCGCTCATAACCTGAACGAGCGCTCATAACCTGAACGAGCGCGCACATAACCTGAACGAGCGCGCATAACCTGAACGAGCGCGCATAACCTGAACGAGCGCTCATAACCTGAACGAGCGCGCACATAACCTGAACGAGCGCGCATAACCTGAACGAGCGCACATAACCTGAACGAGCGCTCATAACCTGAACGACCGCGCATAACCTGAACGAGCGCGCATAACCTGAACGAGCGCGCATAACCTGAACGAGCGCGCATAACCTGAACGAGCGCTCATAACCTGAACGAGCGCACATAACCTGAACGAGCGCGCATAACCTGAACGAGCGCGCATAACCTGAACGAGCGCGCATAACCTGAACGAGCGCGCATAACCTGAACGAGCGCACATAACCTGAACGAGCGCGCATAACCTGAACGAGCGCACATAACCTGAACGAGCGCTCATAACCTGAACGAGCGCGCATAACCTGAACGAGCGCACATAACCTGAACGAGCGCGCATAACCTGAACGAGCGCTCATAACCTGAACGAGCGCTCATAACCTGAACGAGCGCGCATAACCTGAACGAGCGCGCATAACCTGAACGAGCGCGCATAACCTGAACGAGCGCGCATAACCTGAACGAGCGCTCATAACCTGAACGAGCGCTCATAACCTGAACGAGCGCGCATAACCTGAACGAGCGCTCATAACCTGAACGAGCGCGCATAACCTGAACGAGCGCGCATAACCTGAACGAGCGCACATAACCTGAACGAGCGCGCATAACCTGAACGAGCGCACATAACCTGAACGAGCTCTCATAACCTGAACGAGCGCACATAACCTGAACGAGCGCGCATAACCTGAACGAGCGCGCATAACCTGAACGAGCGCTCATAACCTGAACGAGCTCTCATAACCTGAACGAGCGCACATAACCTGAACGAGCGCACATAACCTGAACGAGCGCTCATAACCTGAACGAGCGCACATAACCTGAACGAGCGCTCATAACCTGAACGAGCGCGCATAACCTGAACGAGCGCTCATAACCTGAACGAGCGCGCATAACCTGAACGAGCGCGCACATAACCTGAACGAGCACGCATAACCTGAACGAGCGCTCATAACCTGAACGAGCCCGCACATAACCTGAACGAGCGCGCATAACCTGAACGAGCGCTCATAACCTGAACGAGCGCTCATAACCTGAACGAGCCCGCACATAACCTGAACGAGCGCGCATAACCTGAACGAGCGCACATAACCTGAACGAGCGCTCATAACCTGAACGAGCGCGCATAACCTGAACGAGCGCTCATAACCTGAACGAGCGCACATAACCTGAACGAGCGCGCATAACCTGAACGAGCGCGCATAACCTGAACGAGCGCACATAACCTGAACGAGCGCGCATAACCTGAACGAGCGCGCATAACCTGAGCGCGCATAACCTGAACGAGCGCTCATAACCTGAACGAGCGCTCATAACCTGAACGAGCGCTCATAACCTGAACGAGCGCACATAACCTGAACGAGCGCGCATAACCTGAACGAGCGCGCATAACCTGAACGAGCGCTCATAACCTGAACGAGCGTGCACATAACCTGAACGAGCGCTCATAACCTGAACGAGCGCACATAACCTGAACGAGCGCGCATAACCTGAACGAGCGCGCATAACCTGAACGAGCGCGCATAACCTGAACGAGCGCACATAACCTGAACGAGCGCACATAACCTGAACGAGCGCGCATAACCTGAACGAGCGCACATAACCTGAACGAGCGCGCATAACCTGAACGAGTGCTCATAACCTGAACGAGCGCGCATAACCTGAACGAGCGCACATAACCTGAACGAGCGCGCATAACCTGAACGAGCGCGCATAACCTGAACGAGCGCGCATAACCTGAACGAGCGCACATAACCTGAACGAGCGCACATAACCTGAACGAGCGCGCATAACCTGAACGAGCGCACATAACCTGAACGAGCGCGCATAACCTGAACGAGCGCGCATAACCTGAACGAGCGCTCATAACCTGAACGAGCGCGCATAACCTGAACGAGCTCTCATAACCTGAACGAGCGCTCATAACCTGAACGAGCTCTCATAACCTGAACGAGCGCGCATAACCTGAACGAGCTCTCATAACCTGAACGAGCGCGCATAACCTGAACGAGCGCGCATAACCTGAACGACCGTGCATAACCTGAACGAGCGCGCATAACCTGAACGAGCGCTCATAACCTGAACGAGCGCTCATAACCTGAACGAGGGCTCATAACCTGAACGAGCGCGCATAACCTGAACGAGCGCACATAACCTGAACGAGCGCTCATAACCTGAACGAGTGCTCATAACCTGAACGAGCGCTCATAACCTGAACGAGTGCTCATAACCTGAACGAGCGCTCATAATCTGAACGAGCGCACATAACCTGAACGAGCGCTCATAACCTGAACGAGCGCGCACATAACCTGAACGAGCGCTCATAACCTGAATGAGCGCTCATAACCTGAACGAGCGCTCATAACCTGAACGAGCGCGCATAACCTGAACGAGCGCGCATAACCTGAACGAGCACGCATAACCTGAACGAGCGCTCATAACCTGAACGAGCGCGCACATAACCTGAACGAGCGCTCATAACCTGAACGAGCGCGCATAACCTGAACGAGCGCTCATAACCTGAACGAGTGCTCATAACCTGAACGAGCGCACATAACCTGAACGAGCGCGCATAACCTGAACGAGCGCTCATAACCTGAACGAGCGCTCATAACCTGAACGAGCGCGCATAACCTGAACGAGCGCGCATAACCTGAACGAGCGCGCATAACCTGAACGAGCGCTCATAACCTGAACGAGCGCTCATAACCTGAACGAGTGCTCATAACCTGAACGAGCGCTCATAACCTGAACGAGCGCACATAACCTGAACGAGCGCGCATAACCTGAACGAGCGCTCATAACCTGAACGAGCCCGCACATAACCTGAACGAGCGCGCATAACCTGAACAAGCGCGCATAACCTGAACGAGCGCTCATAACCTGAACGAGCCCGCACATAACCTGAACGAGCGCTCATAACCTGAACGAGCGCGCATAACCTGAACGAGCGCTCATAACCTGAACGAGCGCTCATAACCTGAACGAGCCCGCATAACCTGAACGAGCGCGCATAACCTGAACGAGCGCGCATAACCTGAACGAGCGCGCATAACCTGAACGAGCGCTCATAACCTGAACGAGTGCTCATAACCTGAACGAGCGCTCATAACCTGAACGAGCGCACATAACCTGAACGAGCGCGCACATAACCTGAACGAGCGCTCATAACCTGAACGAGCGCGCATAACCTGAACGAGCGCTCATAACCTGAACGAGTGCTCATAACCTGAACGAGCGCTCATAACCTGAACGAGCGCACATAACCTGAACGAGCGCTCATAACCTGAACGAGCGCGCACATAACCTGAACAAGCGCTCATAACCTGAATGAGCGCTCATAACCTGAACGAGTGCTCATAACCTGAACGAGCGCTCATAACCTGAACGAGCGCACATAACCTGAACGAGCGCTCATAACCTGAATGAGCGCTCATAACCTGAACGAGTGCTCATAACCTGAACGAGCGCGCACATAACCTGAACGAGCGCTCATAACCTGAACGAGTGCTCATAACCTGAACGAGCGCACATAACCTGAACGAGCACTCATAACCTGAACAAGCGCGCATAACCTGAACGAGCGCGCATAACCTGAACGAGCGCGCACATAACCTGAACGAGCGCGCACATAACCTGAACGAGCGCGCATAACCTGAACGAGCCCGCATAACCTGAACGAGCCCGCATAACCTGAACGAGCGCGCATAACCTGAACGAGCGCTCATAACCTGAACGAGCGCGCACATAACCTGAACGAGCGCTCATAACCTGAACGAGTGCTCATAACCTGAACGAGCGCACATAACCTGAACGAGCACTCATAACCTGAATGAGCGCTCATAACCTGAACGAGTGCTCATAACCTGAACGAGCGCGCACATAACCTGAACGAGCGCTCATAACCTGAACGAGTGCTCATAACCTGAACGAGCGCACATAACCTGAACGAGCACTCATAACCTGAACAAGCGCGCATAACCTGAACGAGCGCGCATAACCTGAACGAGCGCGCACATAACCTGAACGAGCGCTCATAACCTGAACGAGTGCACATAACCTGAACGAGCGCGCACATAACCTGAACGAGCGCTCATAACCTGAACGAGCGCACATAACCTGAACGAGCGCGCATAACCTGAACGAGCGCGCACATAACCTGAACGAGCGCGCACATAACCTGAACGAGCGCGCACATAACCTGAACGAGCGCTCATAACCTGAACGAGTGCTCATAACCTGAACGAGCGCACATAACCTGAACGAGCACTCATAACCTGAACGAGCGCACATAACCTGAACGAGCGCTCATAACCTGAACGAGCGCGCGCATAACCTGAACGAGCGCGCATAACCTGAACGAGCGCGCATAACCTGAACGAGCGCGCATAACCTGAACGAGCCCGCATAACCTGAACGAGCGCGCATAACCTGAACGAGCGCTCATAACCTGAACGAGCGCGCATAACCTGAACGAGCGCGCATAACCTGAACGAGCGCACATAACCTGAACGAGCGCGCATAACCTGAACGAGCGCGCATAACCTGAACGAGCGCACATAACCTGAACGAGCGCGCATAACCTGAACGAGCGCGCATAACCTGAACGAGCCCGCATAACCTGAACGAGCGCGCATAACCTGAACGAGCGCGCACATAACCTGAACGAGCGCTCATAACCTGAACGAGCGCGCATAACCTGAACGAGCCCGCATAACCTGAACGAGCCCGCATAACCTGAACGAGCGCGCATAACCTGAACGAGTGCTCATAACCTGAACGAGCGCGCACATAACCTGAACGAGCGCTCATAACCTGAACGAGTGCTCATAACCTGAACGAGCGCACATAACCTGAACGAGCGCTCATAACCTGAACGAGCGCTCATAACCTGAACGAGCCCGCACATAACCTGAACGAGCCCGCATAACCTGAACGAGCGCGCATAACCTGAACGAGCGCACATAACCTGAACGAGCGCTCATAACCTGAACGAGCGCTCATAACCTGAACGAGCCCGCATAACCTGAACGAGCGCACATAACCTGAACGAGCGCGCATAACCTGAACGAGCGCGCATAACCTGAACGAGCGCTCATAACCTGAACGAGCGCTCATAACCTGAACGAGCGCTCATAACCTGAACGAACGCGCATAACCTGAACGAGCGCTCATAACCTGAACGAGCGCTCATAACCTGAACGAACGCGCATAACCTGAACGAGCGCGCATAACCTGAACGAGCGCTCATAACCTGAACGAGCGCGCATAACCTGAACGAGCGCGCATAACCTGAACGAGCGCGCATAACCTGAACGAGCGCTCATAACCTGAACGAGCGCGCATAACCTGAACGAGCGCTCATAACCTGAACGAGCGCGCATAACCTGAACGAGCGCTCATAACCTGAACGAGCGCGCATAACCTGAACGAGCGCTCATAACCTGAACGAGCGCGCATAACCTGAACGAGCGCGCATAACCTGAACGAGCGCTCATAACCTGAACGAGCGCTCATAACCTGAACGAGCTCTCATAACCTGAACGAGCGCGCATAACCTGAACGAGCGCTCATAACCTGAACGAGCGCGCATAACCTGAACGAGCGCTCATAACCTGAACGAGCGCGCATAACCTGAACGAGCGCTCATAACCTGAACGAGCACGCATAACCTGAACGAGCGCTCATAACCTGAACGAGCTCTCATAACCTGAACGAGCGCGCATAACCTGAACGAGCGCTCATAACCTGAACGAGCGCGCATAACCTGAACGAGCGCTCATAACCTGAACGAGCGCTCATAACCTGAACGAGCTCTCATAACCTGAACGAGCGCGCATAACCTGCACGAGCGCGCATAACCTGAACGAGCGCTCATAACCTGAACGAGCGCTCATAACCTGAACGAGCTCTCATAACCTGAACGAGCGCGCATAACCTGAACGAGCGCTCATAACCTGAACGAGCGCGCATAACCTGAACGAGCGCGCACATAACCTGAACGAGCGCTCATAAGGAGAACTCGTGCACAGCTACTGCTCGCGCTTGCGGTTCTGTTTCTTGCTCAAGCAACTATTTTTTCTTTCTGACAGTGGTGGGCGGGGCTATAGATTCAGTCGGTGTTCTGTCGTAGTTGAGGGGCGGGGCCAGCGAGGGGGAAAACAATGCCGCGTCTGTCACTGTTCTGAGTAGGGACACATTCATTGTAGATCAAGCTAACTATCGTTGTTATTTCATTATAATGTCAGAAAATGACATTGACACATTGTTTCCTAAACATAGTTTCCTAAACATAGTTTGGCAAAATAAATCAAACCGTAGGCTAAGCTACTCGAGTGCTGTCCTTATGCGGTTAGTCAGTGGACAAATGATACAACTCAGTGGTATCATTCCCTGACATCATCTTCTGTCTTATTGAATCCCCCGGTAAGGAACCATGTCAACTACATTATGATCCAGTGGCGTACCGTCGGCTGTAAAATAGGCCTACTGTAATCTTACCTTTATACGGATATTAATCCCAACCTGTTTCCATTTATAGTTCTTAATTATCAAACAAGCAATTAACTGAATAACAAATATCAATGAACAGAGCAAGTTTTTCTGTGCAAGACTAGCATTTTTCTTTGTTTCATAAAATGTGTAGCACTGACTTATTATATATGTATTGATAGCTGCAGCGCTGGAAAAATCGGTACAGCATTAGACTTTTTTCCTTTTATTTATCTTGTGTAGCCTAACAATCAAATAATTAATTTGCTGAATAATCAAGAGAAGACCAATATGTAGGCTATGATTAAGAAATGACGACAAAGATAACTAACTTGAGATTGTTAAACAAGGATCAGGCAATAATCTGATTGAGTTAAAGAATGTAATTAATTTTAAGACGGCACTCAAATTAGTCAAAGCAATTTAAACATTAGAAAGCATATAGGACAGCCTCTTATCTCAACCAGTTAGAGCACAACGCATAGCCTGTTTAAGGCGAGAAAAACTTATTTACAATCTACAAAACATTGAACATTTAAACATGGAGCATTTAAAAGTCAAATCTTTGCATGATAACACGTCATCACTAGCCTCTTTCACACATGCAATACGGAACATTACCGGAAAAGTTGATCCAGCAATATTCCGGAATGTTCCATATTGGTAGCGTTCATACAACCAACGCTCTACCCTATGTTGCTAGGATACGTTTGTTTACTTACTACTGAAAAAATGGCGGGTGATGAAGTGACAGTGTGCGCAGTTGTACTACAGTTACTCGTTTATTTATACATTTTCGAGGCAAACGCTGGCAATAATACATCTGTTCCAATCACGAAACACCATTCGTAAACAAAAACTTAACGAAAAAATCAGGATAAGTCGGGAACAACTCCGCTTTAGCTTGGCTCAAAGCCGGAGACGTCGCCTGTGGCTGCTGGAGGCTGTACGAGTCTCATGTGGCTCGGGGCTCGGCGAGACGAATGTGGGTACGGGAGCGACCCCATGGCATGCGTGATTGATCCGGTAATGTTCTGGCTTTGTTCACACATCACATCGATACGGAACTTTTACGGAAACCTCACTAGGTCTTTTGCCGGCAAATTGCCGGTGCGGATATTCCGGAATTTCGACTTCGGCTCTTATTCACACATGACCCCTATCTGGCAATGTTCCGGAAAATTTACGGATAAGGCTGCATGTGTGAAAGGGGTTATAAATGTGGATATATAAAAATGCAACAAGTTTAGGATGCACAGAACAATATTGCTATCTCAAAATTTATTAATTGGTATTGGTTATTAAGCGAAACATTTGTTTGATTGACAATCAGCCAAAGTATAGAATAACAGATTAGTGATCATTCGTTAAAGGTAAGATTAGGCTACAGAAGGCCTATTTTACAGCCGACGGTAGCCTACCCCAGTGGTTCTCAACCAAGTTGTATTTTTTCTTAATTAGGTTCTTTTTATGTTTAGAGGTATAATTTTTACCCTCTTAAGCCACATTATATCAGAAATAACTATGCATGCCATGAAGAATAACATGTCCATGTTCCCATTGTGCTATATTGCAAATAATGACATAAAAAGAAAAAACTCCAGGCCCTCAACTATGACAGACACCGACTGAATCTATGGCCCCGCCCACCACTGTCAAAATGAAAAAAATGAACTACATCACGGAGTGAACTACATCACGCTCCAGTTAAAGAATACATGAGTGGCAGGCCAGTTTAGATTGTCACTAACTGCTACAGAAAGGGCTTGTTTTCAGAGGCAGTTTTAAATTATAGCAAAACTACAGAAACAAACTGAACCGCCTCAAACCCAGCTTCAGCAATTCTGCTCACAGCTTCAGCCTTACAGCCCCTATATAGCACACAGCTTCAGCCATACAGCCTCTATACAGCACACAGCTTCAGCCATACAGCCTCTTCATAGCACACAGCTTCAGCCATACAGCCCCTATATAGCACACAGCTTCAGCCATACAGACCCTATATAGCACACAGCTTCAGCCATACAGCCCCTATATAGCCCAAAGCTTCAGCCATACAGCCCCTAGATGGCACACAGCCTCAGCCATACAGCCCCTAGATGGCACACAGCTTCAGCCATTCAGCCCATATATAGCACAGCTTTAGCCAAACAGCCCCTATATAGCCCAAAGCTTCAGCCATACAGCCCCTAGATAGCCCAAAGATTCAGCCATACATACCCTATATAGCACACAGCTTCAGCCATTCAGCCCCTATATAACACACAGCTTTAGCCAAACAGCCCCTATATAGCCCAAAGCTCCAGCCATACAGACCCTATATAGCACACAGCTTCAGCCATTCAGCCCCTATATAGCACACACCTTCAGCCATTCAGCCCCTATATAACACACAGCTTTAGCCATACAGCCTCTAGATAGCACACAGCTTCAGCCATTCACCCCTATAGAGTACAGCTTTAGCCAAACAGCCCCTATATAACCCAAAGCTTCAGCCATACAGCCCCTAGATAGCCCAAAGCTTCAGCCATACATACCCTATATAGCACACAGCTTCAGCCATTCAGCCCCTATATAACACACAGCTTTAGCCAAACAGCCCCTATATAGCCCAAAGCTCCAGCCATACAGACCCTATATAGCACACAGCTTCAGCCATACAGCCTCTATATAGCACACAGCTTCAGCCATACAGCCCCTATATAGCACACAGCTTCAGCCATACAGCCTCTATATAGCACACAGCTTCAGCCATACAGCCCCTATATAGCCCAAAGCTTCAGCCATACAGCCCCTATATAGCCCAAAGCTTCAGCCATACAGCCCCTAGATGGCACACAGCTTCAGCCATACAGCCCCTAGATGGCACACAGCTTCAGCCATTCAGCCCATATATAGCACAGCTTTAGCCAAACAGCCCCTATATAACCCAAAGCTTCAGCCATACAGCCCCTAGATAGCCCAACGCTTCAGCCATACATACCCTATATAGCACACAGCTTCAGCCATTCAGCCCCTATATAACACACACCTTTAGTCAAACAGCCCCTATATAGGCCAAAGCTCCAGCCATACAGACCCTATATAGCACACAGCTTCAGCCATTCAGCCCCTATATAGCACACACCTTCAGCCATTCAGCCCCTATATAACACACAGCTTTAGCCATACAGCCCCTAGATAGCACACAGCTTCAGCCATTCAGCCCCTATAGAGCACAGCTTTAGCCAAACAGCCCCTATATAACCCAAAGCTTCAGCCATACAGCCCCTAGATAGCACACAGCTTCAGCCATTCAGCCCCTATATAACACAGCTTTAGCCAAACAGCCCCTATATAGCCCAAAGCTCCAGCCATACAGACCCTATATAGCACACAGCTTCAGCCATACAGCCTCTATATAGCACACAGCTTCAGCCATACAGCCCCTATATAGCACACAGCTTCAGCCATACAGCCTCTATATAGCACAGCTTTAGCCAAACAGCCCCTATATAAGCCAAAGCTTCAGCCATACAGCCCCTAGATAGCCCAAAGCTTCAGCCATACAGCCCCTATATAGCACACAGCTTCAGCCATTCAGGCCCTATATAACACACAGCTTTAGCCAAACAGCCCCTATATAGCCCAAAGCTCCAGCCATACAGACCCTATATAGCACACAGCTTCAGCCATACAGCCTCTATATAGCACACAGCTTCAGCCATACAGCCCCTATATAGCACACAGCTTCAGCCATACAGCCTCTATATAGCACACAGCTTCAGCCATACAGCCCCTATATAGCCCAAAGCTTCAGCCATACAGCCCCTATATAGCCCAAAGCTTCAGCCATACAGCCCCTAGATGGCACACAGCTTCAGCCATACAGCCCCTAGATGGCACACAGCTTCAGCCATTCAGCCCATATATAGCACAGCTTTAGCCAAACAGCCCCTATATAACCCAAAGCTTCAGCCATACAGCCCCTAGATAGCACACAGCTTCAGCCATTCAGCCCATATATAGCACAGCTTTAGCCAAACAGCCCCTATATAACCCAAAGCTTCAGCCATACAGCCCCTAGATAGCCCAACGCTTCAGCCATACATACCCTATGTAGCACACAGCTTCAGCCATTCAGCCCCTATATAGCACACAACTTCAGCCATTCAGCCCCTATATAGCACAGCTTTAGCCAAACAGCCCCTATATAACCCAAAGCTTCAGCCATACAGCCCCTAGATGGCACACAGATTCAGCCATTCAGCCCATATATAGCACAGCTTTAGCCAAACAGCCCCTATATAACCCAAAGCTTCAGCCATACAGCCCCTAGATAGCCCAACGCTTCAGCCATACATACCCTATGTAGCACACAGCTTCAGCCATTCAGCCCCTATATAGCACACAACTTCAGCCATTCAGCCCCTATATAGCACAGCTTTAGCCAAACAGCCCCTATATAACCCAAAGCTTCAGCCATACAGCCCCTAGATAGCCCAAAGCTTCAGCCATACATACCCTATACAGCACACAGCTTCAGCCATTCAGCCCCTATATAACACACAGCTTTAGCCAAACAGCCCCTATATAGCCCAAAGCTCCAGCCATACAGACCCTATATAGCACACAGCTTCAGCCATTCAGCCCCTATATTAGTGTTGTAGTACTCGAGACCGGTCTTGGTCTCGAGACAATATTTTGAAGGTCTCGGTCTTGTCTCGGAATCGACTGCATTTGGTCTCGGTCTTGTCACGGTCTCGGATGAAGAGGACTCTGATTTTTTTTCAAGACCGGTCGAGACCAGGGGCGTGTCCAGGGGGGGGGGGGGGGGCATGTGGTGGCACCCGCCCCCACAGAAAGTTGATTGGCCACCACGGAAAACTAGTTACAGATGACAAAATATGCTACTATTTAATATCATTGATTTATAGGTTTAGTGGACGGAAACAGCGCTGTACTGGAAATCTGGCATACCGGGCATTTTCCCGGTGGGCCGACGCACCTTGGGGCCGATATAATTAAATGTAAATAAATTTTAAAAAAGCAGGGACAGCGGCCCATTGGTTCATTTTCTATACTGACACTGGGCTGGCCCAATAACTGGGCTAGGCCCCACCCCTCCCCCTCTGTCCTTCGTGTCAGTAAATATTAACAGTATTTTTTTCGTAGTAGACACAACATAGCTCGTTCCAAAATGAATATGTGATGACAAACATGTTGAAGATTAGCGACAAGGCTGTCCATTTATTATGTTACGAACTGTGTCTACAAAACAGCAGCTTGTTCAGGGTACTAAGAGATCTTCTCCATTGACTTCCATTAAATAAATTCAGCCCGATACAGCCTGTGGTCTCTCTGTCCGGAACCCAGGCATTACGCATTTTAGACCAATGATTGTTGTCTCCTCCTGGGGGAGGGTCTCTGTCATTACTTGCCTGTGCATTGTCTGTTTTTTTAATTATTTATTTAATTTTGTCTTTTTACTGTGACTGGATATAAAATTTCACTCCTTAAATTACAGCCAATAACTTTTTTTTAATCAATTTTGAATCATTTGACATTTAAGTGATATTGCACAGGGGTGTACTCACTTCTGCTGTATACTGTACATCAGTATTTTCGCAAAAATAATGCTTTCTTTATTAAAATTCCTAAATAATGCTTTCTGTGTTTTGAATTTAAGTAGCGAAATGGTGTAAATGTTGAGCCCCTATATAACACACAGCTTTAGCCAAACAGCCCCTATATAGCCCAAAGCTCCAGCCATACAGACCCTATATAGCACACAGCTTCAGCCATTCAGCCCCTATATAGCACACAACTTCAGCCATTCAGCCCCTATATAACACACAGCTTTAGCCAAACAGCCCCTGTATAGCCCAAAGCTTCATACAGCCCCTATATAGCACACAGCTTCAGCCATTCAAGCCCCTATATAACACACAGTTTTAGCCAAACAGCCCCTATATAGCACACAGCTTCAGCCGTTCAAGCCCCTAAATAGCACACAGCTTCATCCATAAAGCCCCTATATAGCACAGCTTCAGCCATACAGCCCTTATATAGCACACAGCTTCAATGCTGTCAATAATTCTGACTATAATTTTCCCTGTAATGTCATCTATAATTCTGTCTGTAATGTTGACTGTAATTCTGTCTAATTTTGCCTGTAATGTTGTCTGTAATTCTGTCTGTTAATGTTGCCTGTAATGTAGTCTATAATTCTGTCTGTAAATGTTGTCTGAAATTCTGTCTGTAATGTTGCCTGTAACGTAGTCTATAATTCTGTCTGTACATGTTGTCCGTAATTCTGTCTGTAAAGTAGTCTGTAATGTAGTCTATAATTCTGTCTGTAATGTTGTCTGTAATTCTGTCTAATGTAGTCTGTAATTCTGTCTGTAAATGTTGTCTGTAATTCTGTCTGTAACTGTTGTCTGTAATTCTGTCTGTAATGTAGTCTATAATTCTGTCTGTAATGTAGTCTATAATTCTGTCTGTAATGTTGTCTGTAATTCTAATGTAGTCTGTAATTCTGTCTGTAAGTGTTGTCTGTAATTCTATCTGTAATGTTGCCTGTAATGTAGTCTATAATTCTGTCTGTAATGTTATCTGTAATTCTGTCTGTAAGGTTGTCTGTAATTCTGTCTGTAAATGTTGTCTGTAATTCTGTCTGTAAATGTTGTCTGTAATTCTGTCTAATGTTGCCTGTAATTCTGTCTGTAATGTTGCCTGTAATTCTGTCTGTAATTCTGTCTGTAATGTTGCCTGTAATGTAGTCTGTAATTCTGTCTGTAATGTAGTCTATAATTTGTCTATAATGTAGTCTATAATTCTGTCTGTAATTCTGTCTGTAATGTAGTCTATAATTTGTCTATAATGTAGTCTATAATTCTGTCTGTAATGTTGTCTGTAAGGTTGTCTGTAATGGTGTCTGTAATTCTGTCTGTAATGTTGTAAAGTGAGCATGACTGATGAACTGAACGGGACTGATGCTAAATAATTTCAGTATTTCAGTTTCGTTACACGTTTCTGCCGAATCAAATAATTAAGTTTTATGTCTCAAAAGGTGAACAGAAAAACATTAGTAATGACCATAGGTACATTAGTAATGACCATAGGTACATTAGTAATGACCATAGGTACATTAGTAATGACCATAGGTGGCTGTGACTGTCATATGGATCTCTGGAGAAAAGACTTGAGCTGAAAGAACCACAGAGATGTGAAAATACAGGTATATTTCTTACTGTATAAAAGGTCAAATTTCACTCTAAAGAAACAAGATTGAATTTTAGGTTCTCAGAGGGGGAAATGTCAATGGCTTTGTCATTTAAGCTGTCATTTCACATCAAAGTCCCTTAAACAGTACTGACTCAGACACTCAGAAACAAGACGATCACCAGAGTCTGCAAGATGGCCGCCACCAATGATGGCTAGCAGAGAGTTTCTGTTCTACAGACAAAAGGGCTTATTTCTAACAGGCAAACAGGCTTATTTCTAACAGGTAAAAGGGCTTATTTCTAACAGGTAAAATGGCTTATTTCTAACAGGCAAACAGGCTGATTTCTAACAGGTAAAGGGGCTTATTTCTAACAGGCAAATGGGCTTATTTCTAACAGGCAAAAAGGCTTATTTCTAACAGGCAATCGGACTGATTTCTAACAGGCAAAAGGGCTTATTTCTAACAGGTAAAAGGGCTTATTTCTAACAGGTAAAAGGGCTTATTTCTAACAGGCAAAAGGGCTTATTTCTAACAGGTAAAAGGGCTTACTTCTAACAGGTAAAGGGGCTTATATCTAACAGGTAAAAGGGTATATTTCTAAGAGGTAACACAGCAAAACTACACCATTGATCCTTTCCTCATTAGGACATGAGGACATCAATCCCCATTTAGACCAAACATCTCAGTGTGGAGGACTCACCCGTATATGTGTAACTCAGTCACATGACCAGTGAGTGATTACATATTAAACAACATCAATCCACTTCAGTCTGGTCTACTGCTCCACTGTGAGAGTGAAATAGTCTTAACCTTAAGATCTCTGTTTGTACTGATTCTGGGAAACAGGATCAAATGAACAGTGGCAATAATAATAATAATAATAATATTAATAATAATAATAATAATATAAAGGGAAGAGCTAAATGTCCTACATCTTCAGTATTATACAGTGTAAGCAGGAAGACTTGTATTTAATTGTGAGTTAAAAATTAAGTTAAGATTACATTTAAAGTGTTGATCTAAACTAAGAATTAGCACTGCCAATAAAGCCTTAGAAAAGAAAGAAACTTTTAGCCAAAGAAATGAGAAGCAGGTGGGATTTATCTTGTTGCACACAAACAGAAGCTCAACGTGCTGCTACCTGCATGACTCATTTCATTACTTTAAAACATTCCCTCAGGATCTCACAAATAATATCATCCCAATACCTCGGCTTGGAGCACATAATTGGTGCTGTAATTAATTTTCTAATGCACCTCTCTATATTAAATATTTATACCTCCGTCTCCTTTGAAATCAAAATATAGGCTTGTGGGAAATCATATCTTGAATTCATAAACTCAAAAGAATAGTTACAAATCCATTTATTCCTCTATAAAGCCATTCTCCCACAGCATATATACAGTGTTTTCATTGGTTTAAAGTTGAATCCTAGCTAATACTGGCACTATGGTGCCAGCGCTTTAGTCTGGATGAAGTCTGGGAGTTTAAATGCAGGATGGGAGGAAACCCTGTGGGAATCTCTGCTTATGGCTAAACTTTCACATTGACTGATGTGATGGAATTTGGGATTTTACTCGCTTATTGGAATTCACCTGTCGGAATGTGAAATGACTGAGGTCCTAGAAGGGACTGTTGTTATTTAATGCAGGTGCTTTTGCACTAAGGTTGTCCTGACTACTATCAGTTTTGTGGTGAAACATTTTCCATCCTTGTGATAGGAATTTGCAGCCCTGGGAGTTTTTAAAGAGCTAAATCGCTGATAGCAGTAATATTAGTGAGAGTTTAAAGAGCTGAATCGCTGATAGCAGTAATATTAGTGAGAGTTTAAAGAGCTGAATCGCTGATAGCAGTAATATTAGTGAGAGTTTAAAGAGCTGAATCGCTGATAGCAGTAATATTAGTGAGAGTTTAAAGAGCTGAATCGCTGATTTAATCCAGCTGAAGGCAGTGAATCCTCTGGTCATATTCTCCCCACATCTTCAAACAGACAGTTATAAAAACCCATACTCTCTCCTTCAAGTGACCAAATACATCACAGCTTCAGCCTTGCCGCATTTTATATGGAGAGTGTTGATCTGATTTTTCTTTTTTATCTTGGCAATAGTGGGGACAAAATAAAAACTCAAACTACTTCTGGAAAAAATTATGTAAAAAAGTGCTTTGCTGTAATGCAGTGGAGCACAAATCCAATCCATTCAGGAGATCTCCAGGGTTTTCTTCTCTCCATAAGAATGTGCAGCTCCAGGGTTTAAATCAAAGAGCTCTTCTCTCCATAAGAATGTGCAGCTCCTGGGTTTAAATCAAAGAGCGCTTCTCTCCATAAGAATGTGCATTCCAATACAGACACAAAAAAACAGAAAATTCGAAGAAAATGAGCACTAAGTATGAACGCTTAGTAAACCGTATGTTTATATTTTAACTTCCCAGTGAGCAGACTGGATGATTTGAGCACTAAGTATGAACACTTAGTAAACTGTATGTTTCTTTTTTAACTTGACAGTGAGCATACTGGATGATTCTGTATGTTTCTGTTTTAACTTCACAGTGAGCAGACTGGATGATTCTGTATGTTTCTGTTTTAACTTCACAGTGAGCATACTGGATGATTCTGTATGTTTCTGTTTTAACTTCACAGTGAGCAAACTGGATGATTCTGTATGTTTCTGTTTTAACTTCACAGTGAGCATACTGGATGATTCTGTATGTTTCTGTTTTAACTTCACAGTGAGCATACTGAATGATTCTGTATGTTTCTGTTTTAACTTCACAGTGAGCAGACTGAATGATGTTTATATTTTAACTTCACAGTGAGCAGACTGGATGATGTTTATATTTTAACTTCACAGTGAGCAGACTGGATGATTTAACTTCACAGTGAGCAGACTGGATGATTATGTATGTTTATATTTTAACTTCACAGTGAGCAGACTGGATGATTTAACTTCACAGTGAGCAGACTGAATGATTCTGTATGTTTCTGTTTTAACTTCACAGTGAGCAGTAGGGTTGTCACGATACCAGAATTTGAAACTTCGATACGATACTAGTATAAGAAAACGATACTCGATACCTCTTTCGATACCACGGCACACAAAAAAAAGTCCTAGGCACACAAAATAGGAAACATCTTTTTAAAATTATTATTAACAACCTGCACACAGTGCTGGTACAGAAAAAGTGACTGAACACAGAACAAGATTAACATTATTATTACTATTCTTAATTGTTTTCCTACCTTGTAGGCCTACACATTATTTATGTAGTTATTATTGCTTTTTGTATTATTTCTTTTTTTTCTCTAATGTTGCTTCACTTGTAAACACAGTACAGCCTCAGTGGGTTTCCCCTGTAAACAAAGGATAAATAAAATAAAACAAGAACATTCCAATTGCAAGGGTCTGGGTGTCCTTTGCAGCTTCTCTCTGGTGCTATATGAGAGAAAATCCATAATTAGATTTGATGGTATAATTTTTAAATTGCATGTATGTTTATACAATTAAAATGAATAAAACTTTCTGTCAGGTCCAACATCACTGGCAGTAATCATGCGCAAGATCAGCCAGCTATTTTACGTTAGCTAACGTTGGCTGAAACTAATTTTGGATAAATGTGTAATGTTATGTCGTCAGCTCAGCTCATGCAACCCCGTTACCTTACTTAGGCTAATGTAGTTTGTGTCGTTAAGCAACACACAACATAGCAAGCCAGCTAGTTAGATGCTAGCTTGCTCTGAGAAAAAAAAAAAAGCTAGGCTCGTTAACGTTATAGCTGCTAACGTTAGCTCGCTCGGGGGAAACTTTCTGAGCTCATCAGCATCACATCGCAACGTCATTCATGACAATAACTGCACACTTATTAATCCGTCTTTCAGATGAGACGTTAAACCGAGGTCCTGACTCACTGTGGTCATTAAAGATCCCATGACACTTATCGTAAAGAGTAGGGGTTTCCCCGGTGTCCTGGCTAAACTCCCAACCCAGGCTCATTCAATCTGCCACCTAATCATCCCCCAGTTTAATTGGCTAAAAAAATTATTCTCTCCCTCTCCACCTCAGCTGATGTGTGGTGAGCATACTGGCACAAAATGGCTGCCGTTGCATCACCCAGGTGGGTGCTACACATTGGTGGTGGTAGAGGTGAGTTTCCCCGTCATCATTGTAAAGCGCTTTGAGTATTTAGAAAGGTGCTATATAAATGCCATGCATTATTATTAAATTATACATTACCTCTCTCAATTCTTTGGAGAGATCAGGGTGCCGGTCCTTCAGATGCTTTGCCAAATTTGAAGTGTTCCCTCCTCTTGTTGGCACCGTTTTGAACCACCTTTAGTAAATCGGCTTTTGCAAATCTTTTGCCTTACCTTCTGCATCCGCCTCATAGGCAAAATATTGCCAAACAGCACTCCTACTATTTTCTTTTTCGACTAACGTTAGTTCTGGAGCTGGACTTGCCATGGCTAACTCTAGCTAGCTTCTTGAATAACAGTGACGGGTCGCTGGCTGTTCTGTAGTGCTTGTGCCTCTGCCACTGTCACTCACTCACTCACTCTGTCAGTCACGTGGTGGGTTTGTTGCTGGAGAGAATGCCGTAATGAAGCCAGAGGCACTGAAGACCCACAAATATTTAATACAAATTTTAAAAAATGTAATTTAATATTGTTTTTTTAATAAAGTTGAGATCGAAGTATCGATACTTTTGACAACCCTAGTGAGCAGACTCAATGATGTTTATATGTTAACTTCACAGTGAGCAGACTGAATGATGTTTATATTTTAACTTCACAGTGAGCAGACTGGATGATGTTTATATTTTAACTTCACAGTGAGCAGACTGGATGATTTAACTTCACAGTGAGCAGACTGGATGATTTAACTTCACAGTGAGCAGACTGGATGATTTAACTTCACAATGAGCAGACTGGATGATGTAACTTCACAGTGAGCAGACTGGACGATTTAACTTCACAGTGAGCAGACTGGATGATTTAACTTCACAGTGAGCAGACTGGATGATTTAACTTCACAATGAGCAGACTGGATGATTTAACTTCACAGTGAGCAGACTGGATGATTTAACTTCACAGTGAGCAGACTGGATGATTTAACTTCACAGTGAGCAGACTGGATGATTTAACTTCACAGTGAGCAGACTGGATGATTTAACTTCACAGTGAGCAGACTGGATGATTTAACTTCACAGTGAGCAGACTGGATGATTTAACTTCACAGTGAGCAGACTGGATGATGTAACTTCACAGTGAGCAGACTGGATGATTTAACTTCACAGTGAGCAGACTGGATGATTTAACTTCACAGTGAGCAGACTGGATGATTTAACTTCACAGTGAGCAGACTGGATGATTTAACTTCACAATGAGCAGACTGGATGATTTAACTTCACAGTGAGCAGACTGGACGATTTAACTTCACAGTGAGCAGACTGGACGATTTAACTTCACAGTGAGCAGACTGGATGATTTAACTTCACAATGAGCAGACTGGATGATTTAACTTCACAGTGAGCAGACTGGACGATTTAACTTCACAGTGAGCAGACTGGATGATTTAACTTCACAGTGAGCAGACTGGATGATTTAACTTCACAGTGAGCAGACTGGATGATTTAACTTCACAATGAGCAGACTGGATGATTTAACTTCACAGTGAGCAGACTGGATGATTTAACTTCACAGTGAGCAGACTGGATGATTTAACTTCACAGTGAGCAGACTGGATGATTTAACTTCACAGTGAGCAGACTGGATGATTTAACTTCACAGTGAGCAGACTGGATGATTTAACTTCACAGTGAGCAGACTGGATGATGTAACTTCACAGTGAGCAGACTGGATGATTTAACTCCACAGTGAGCAGACTGGATGATGTAACTTCACAGTGAGCAGACTGGATGATTTAACTTCACAGTGAGCAGACTGGATGATTTAACTTCACAGTGAGCAGACTGGATGATTTAACGTCACAGTGAGCAGACTGGATGATTTAACTTCACAGTGAGCAGACTGGATGATGTAACTTCACAGTGAGCAGACTGGATGATTTAACTTCACAGTGAGCAGACTGGATGATTTGTGGATGCAGGTGCTCCAGGTGTGCTCACCTTGGGGAAGCTGAGAGGACAGGTACGCCGTCTCCTCTGCGCTGACGTGCGCCCAATCAAAGTCATCGTACGGCTCCTGCTGGTAGTTGCAGTGGGCGGGGCCATCATCAAAGGTACAGCCCCCTGAAAGACACAAAGCACCCAACAGTCAATCTAACCGCAATGCGCTTGGTCCTTTCTGCTGCTGTTACACAATTTTCTGACCACACCTCTTCAGACCACACCAGCCTTCAAGAGATGAAAGGTTTGTTTGGGAGAATAAGAAATAACTTTAATCTGCTATAATTTAATTGCATATGTCCTTAAACTGGCAAAGAGCGTTTGATTGAATCCGAACCTGATGATTCATCAAAAATAGAATACAGGACAGACACGTGCCAATAACAGTGTGTGCAGTACAGGAGACACACGTGCAGATATACCGTTGTGGTAGGGGGGCGTGGTTTTAGGCGCTGCCGGCGAGAGAGAGTGAACTTGTGTGGTTTGTGGAGCCGACACAGCTCTCGGGAATCACGCAATTGGTAACGATTGATTGTGTTATTGATTGTATCAATTAACCAATTGCCTTGATTGTTCGACAGTGAGCCTGAGTGCATAAAAGCCTGCCGGAACATCTGCGGAGAAGGAGAGCGGAAGACCAGGTGTCTGTATAAATGTACTGTGTACCAGAGAACGGAATAAAAACCGTGTTCACTACAAACGTCTGTTTACAGTCTCTGCACGAGAGCGGTGGTGCTCACTTCGCCACAACCGTTTAATAAACCAAAATCATGCCACCCAGCAAAATCCCAAATGAATGACGTATGTATGTAGGGTATAAGAGTTTAATGTGGAGTTATAAGGTGCTGACTCCACAGGCAGGCACAGCTGTCATATATCACATATGTATGAATGAAATGGCCTGACAGAGAATAGGAAAAGCGTAAATCAGCCTATATCTCCCATATATCTCCCCTATATCCATAGGTCAGTATGGCAGTGATCCCACTACCCCCCCATAAATAAATGACGTTCGAATCTGAAAATTAACATTTGAAAAAAAAAAATGCAGCGTCTCTTTATCGCAGATAAAAGTGGCTGGCTGCATTCGAATAGTCAAAAAAATAACTCCTTTTTCCTTTCCTTGCAACTTTTCCTTGACCTCGCCAGAAAACGTCATGGCGGTCAAGGAAAAGTTAGAAGGAGAGATTTACAAGGAACCTAGCATAACTGTGGAATTCAAACCTCCTTCTCTACCTTGCGTCATGGTGCGACGTCCAGTCCTATTGACGTAAATGTTCAACATGGCGAACTACAACTCCACGAAAGATTACGACAAAAGGCGCATCATTGCCGTCTGCATTTTACTTGAACCGTTCGTTTTTATCTCTGCGAAATTTAGTGTCTTAATACATTTGGTGTATTGTCTGACATGTCATTGTTTGTTTACTTTCTATTATAAGCCAATACTAACCAACAATACTAGCTATTCACATTTATATTTCTGGCATTTCTCAGATGTTCGCCTTGTTTGAATTCGGTAGGTTCCGGAAAACTCCGATGCTTATGAAAACATTGGCGGCATTGCATTGTGGGGCTCGAATACTACCTTCCTTTTGAAAAGGATAGGATAGTCCAGAGCATCCTTTGTGAAAGGACGGATAAAAGGAATTTAAGGCTCCATTCCTTCTCAATATAAGAAATTCGAACTGTCCTTAGCATGGCTGCCCGGAAACTATTTCCGGTTCATGCAATCTAAAGGATCCTTCCTTGCTCAAATTTGGCTATTCGAATGCAGCCTCTGTCTTCCTTTCAACTTGGGTTGTGTTAACAAAAAATAAATCTCTAATTTTAGCGTCTCCTCTGTTGAAAATGGAAGACGCTGCATACGGGTCATTGCTATGCTTGTACTGGACGGACACGGCACTTTCATTTAATAGCAGATTGAAAATCAAATGTAGGAATATTCGTCGAGCTTTAAAGAGCCAATAATCCAACAGCAGCAGCATGGCAGAGAGTTCGGAAACCAGCTCGGCCGCGGAGAGAGTGATTAGCACGCCAAGCAATCTAAAAAGCCCCGTTTGGAAGTACTTCGGTTTTTGGTCAGTGAACGGCAAAATTGTGGACCTCGAGACAAAGTTGTATGCAAGCTATGTAAGCTACAGATGGCCTACGTAAAACGTTAAAACTATGCTGATCACAGTTCCCTCTACAAAAGGTCAAAGATTGTACTTTTCTGTTTTTAATAGCACTTTATTGTAAATGATCCCTCAGGATCTAAATTCTTTTTAGTAACATTTCTCGAAATTGTGTGCCTTAATTTTATTCAAACAAAAGCATTATAAAAGTGTGTATGTAGATTTTAAAGCCTTATACCATGGCTTGGCTAAATACTCGATTCTGATTGGCTGGAGGGTGGGCATTTAGTAAGCAATAATGACCGAGGAGCCAGGCATTACACAGTTTGAATGCACGACGCGGAGGTAGTAAATTGCCCGAGGCGCAGCCGAGGGGCATTTAAACTGTGTAATGCCCGGCTCCGAGGTCATTGTTGCGCTTATACCATGGTTACCAACAATTATTATATATAGTCACATTTATATTTATTGATTTTTATCGACTTTATCAGCTGAAATTTAAATATCCTTCCGCCATTTTGGCATGTAGTTTGCCGTTGTCATGCAAAACTGCTCGTTGATAGTTCTATTTGAACAGGAAACATCTTGTTGCTGCTTCTATTTCTCGTTACTAGTTCTATTTTGTCCGTAGTTATGCAAAAACCTCTCGTTGGTAGTTCTGAAAACAATTGATTCTATATGGAAGCAAATAGTTCCTTCTCAACTTTATACCATAAAATTAGCACCAATTTTGGTTATTTTTGTCATTAGTTACATTATTTAAGAAAATTGCATGAAACCGCAACTCAATTTACCTCCCTCTCTCCGTCTTGCTTTTCAAAAATGCTTTGGTCACGCAGCCTATTTTAAACAGCCCAGGCTAAGGAAATTGCATTTCACCATCTGCATCATGAGATGGGAACATCTGAAAAAAATAGCCTACTGTAGATACAGAGTTTGTTACTGTGAGATGTAACTTGTCATATCTAAGACATTTCGCTGGATAAAATGTTTTCTTAATATACAGATTAACATGCTTTGTGAAGTAACTTGTTCGCATTCGCAACCAGCGTTGCTCACGTCAGCGTTACATTACATTAGGTAACGTAAAGCCCTACTATGTTAGCTACGTTCATATTTCCAAACTGAATAAATACTGCACCTCTAACCACAAAACTTCTTTGCTATATTAAAGTTGTTGTAACTAAGATATTTGGCGAAGACAAACTTTTCAAATCAGCGGATTTAGCGTTATTTGCCGGCTTTATTAATCAGCTGTTGGTGTTGCTATGGATACCATTCATATAAGGGTCGACTCTAATGGCGCTGGCAACAGATAACGTAGACGGCGTATTAATTTAGAACGGTGATTAAAATGTTGCCGGCGCTACTTCATTGCCGGGCGGTTTAACTAAATAAATGCCCACCCTCCAGCCAATCAGAATCGAGTATTTATCCAAGCCATGGTATAAATTCGTTAAACCGCCCGGCTATGAAGTAGCACAGGCAACATTTTAATCACCGTTCTAAATTAGTACGCCGTCTACGTTATCTGCTGCCAGTGTCATTAGAGTCGACCCTTTTATGAATGGTAACCATAGCAACACCAACAGCTGATTAATAAAGCCGGCAAATAACGCTAAATTCGCTGATTTAAAAAGTTTGTATTCGCCAAATATCTTAGTTACAACAACTTTAATCTAGCAAAGAAGTTTTGTGGTTAGAGGTGCAGTATTTATTCAGTTTGGAAATATGAACGTAGTAGCCTAGGGCTTTACCATGTAACGTTAACGTGAGCAGGTTGTGAATGCGAGCAAGTTACTTCACAAAGCACGTTAATCTGTGTATAAAAACACATTTTATCCAGCGAAATGTCTTGGATATGACAAGTTACAAACAAACTCTGTATCTATAGTAGGCTATTTGTTCCTATCTCATGATGCAGATAGTGAAATGCAATCTCTTTAGCCTGGGCTGTTTAAAATAGCTGCGTGACCAAAGCATTTTTAAAACGCAAGACGGAGATAGGGAGGTAAATTGAGTTGTGGTTTCATGCAATTTTCTTAAAAAATGTAACTAATGACAAAAATAACCAAAATGGGTGCTAATTTTATGGTATAAAGTTGAGAACGAACTATTTGCTTCCTTATAGAATCAATTGTTTTCAGAACTACCAATGAGAGGTTTTTGCATAACTACGGACAAAATAGAACTAGTAACGAGAAATAGAATTAGCAACGAGATGTTTTCTGTTCAAATAGAACAATCAACGAGCAGTTTTGCATGACAACGGCAAACTACAAGCCAAAATGGCCTCGGAAGGATATTTAAATTTCAGCTGATAAAGTCGATAAAAATCAATAAATATAAATGTAACTATATATAATAATTGTTGGTAACCATGGTATAAGCGCAATAATGACCTCGGAGCCGGGCATTACAGTTTAAATGCCCCTCGGGCAATTTACTACCTCCGCGTCGGGCATTTAAACTGTGTAATGCCCGGCTCCTCGGTCATTATTGCTTACATCTCGAATGTTAAGTTTTTTTTCTTCCAAACTTAACTGCGTTCATGTTTATGTTCAAATAAAATGTAGCTACCTATACTAGTTATGTGTCTCGTTGTATTGGTTTGCCCTCTTGTGGACCTAACGCGCAATAACACAGCCCGAAAGTTGGTCAAATTGTAACATTTTTTAATTGTAATAGAGTACTCAAGTGAGTACGTCAGTCGTGGGCGGAGTCTGGTTTCGAAAGTAAATTCCCTATGGAAAATAGAATGGGCTTCGGAGACTACCGACTATTTCTTGAAATCTGATTCATAGAATGAGCCGAAACGTTCCTGGATTAGCCTGTGTAGCATGTAGACCATATATCGCATGTTCCAATTTTTATTTTTTAAAGTAATGCATTAATGATTGTAGTTCGACTTGTAGTCCACTTTAACGGACTGCATATCCAGTACTGCAATGCACGGGTGGTTCTCGACCAATAAGATATCATCATCTCGTCTGTCTGCTCTGTGGCAGATGGGAGTAGGCTCGTGCCGCTCAAGACAAGCTAACGTTAGCTTGCTAAGTAGAGAAGCCCGCCCGACAAGGTCAGAAACTATGCTACGGTTAACCACATAAAGCAATTCTAGCTTTAAGTCCTTCAAGCTAGCCAGCTAACGTTAGAAAAAAGTGTTTAAAAACAGAGCTGTGTGCTGCTGGCTAACGTTATATGAAAACATCTGGAGATAAGGCTGCTCGTTCGGAGGGAATTATGGGACGTGTAGTTTTTTAAACAGTGCCAGCGCTGGGATGTTCACAAAAAAATAAAATAAAACGTAAAATATACTCGAAGCTGGTCCAGAAAAACGACATAGTTTACGAACGGGCGTTATATTGAACAATCCGGGAAATTGACGTTAAGACATAATCAGTAGAAATGGTTTAAAAGTAAGCTTTAGTTAATGTCTACGCTCTAAATCAGGGATCTCAAACTCCAGTCCTGGAGGGTCGCTGTGTCTGCTGGTTTTTGTGGATTTGAGTTTGAGATCCCTGCTCTAAATGAATGGGGAATTTACTTCCGAAACCAGCGTGACGTAGTCACTTGAGTACTCTATAGATATTCGAATATATTCGAACTTATGTGTTTTTTCAGAAGGAATATTCGAACGTGATTTTTGGCCAATGTTGACAGCCCTACCATCTACACACTGACTCCCCCCCCCCCCTCCCCTACACTCTGGGCTCACTCTGTCTCGGTGTGCCTCAGTATGTCTCAGTGCTTCAGTGCTCAAACTCACTTTCCCCACAAGGACAGAGGGGTTAAATGATTTGCATGCTCCAACTCTGCTAATGAAAAAATTGTCTGTACTTCATTTACATAATACAATAATTATTGTGGCTGATAAACCTCAAGGGCGGCCAGTGTTCACCTCTCCTGATAAAATTGGGTTAAGCGTCTATCAGCATGCAGTCTCTGTGAGACTCTTACACAGGAGAAAGCCTGAGGATGAACAGCCCTATATGATAATAACAGCTTTCCTGTAAAAGACATTTATTAAGAAGTCTCCATACTTTCATTCAGAAATTACATGACTCATCCCACAAACACTATTCCACATATCATATTTTTAAACTCTCCAATTTCATATTTTAGTCACTCAAGATAAACACAATAGGGTCAGAGACAAATGCTCCTTAAAAATAATTCCATGGGGCATCTGTGAATTAATTTAGCAAAACCGATATAGCCTTTAGAATACGAGTGTGGGAAATACTTGGAGCTGAGTTATGTCTTCAGTGTTTCGAGCAAGCAGAGGCCGCATTGCCTGGGGACCGCAGCTTTTCATTAATCTTGGAGAAATCTTATTCCAATGAATTTTAAATATGATAGAGACCCTTGGAGGGATATCGAGGATACAGGCACATCTATGTACAGCCCCTCGGAGGGATATCTAGGATACAGGCACATCTGTGTACAGCCACTCGGAGGGATATCTAGGATACAGGCACATCTATGTACAGCCCCTCTGAGGGATATCTAGGATACAGGCACATCTATGTACAGCCACTCGGAGGGATATCTAGGATACAGGCACATCTATGATACAGCCCCTCGGAGGGATATCTAGGATACAGGCACATCTATGATACAGCCACTCGGAGGGATATCTAGGATACAGGCACATCTATGATACAGCCCCTCGGAGGGATATCTAGGATACAGGCACATCTATGTACAGCCCCTCGGAGGGATATCTAGGATACAGGCACATCTATGATACAGCCCCTCGGAGGGATATCGAGGATACAGGCACATCTATGATACAGCCCCTTGGAGGGATATCTAGGATACAGGCACATCTATGATACAGCCAATCGGAGGGATATCTAGGATACAGGCACATCTATGATACAGCCCCTTGGAGGGATATCTAGGATACAGGCACATCTATGATACAGCCCCTCGGAGGGATATCTAGGATACAGGCACATCTATGATACAGCCCCTCGGAGGGATATCTAGGATACAGGCACATCTATGATACAGCCACTTGGAGGGATATCTAGGATACAGGCACATCTATGATACAGCCCCTCGGAGGGATATCTAGGATACAGGCACATCTATGATACAGCCACTCGGGGGGATATCTAGGATACAGGCACATCTATGATACAGCCACTCGGAGGGATATCTAGGATACAGGCACTGGAACAAATGTCACAGTGCAAAATCTTCCCCGGAACAACTTGAGCGTACCATCTCTCATGAAAGCCGCATCTGAAACTGAAACAATCTGAAACTATTGCTCAACGCAGAAATTCCAGTTTCTCTGTTTTCAAGTCTTCTGTCTGTTTGTCTTTTTTTTTAAATGTTTTTTTTTTTTACATTCACTCAATATAAGAGGAAAAGACAGTCAGTCTGAAACAGACGTAAAGCCAATGATCCACACACTTGTAGTCATTCAAAAGGAATTCCTTAGTCAACAGAATTCAAACTTTGCATTTTTCAAATTTGGAAGCCTGTCCATCAAGCTGTGATTTTGTGCCTATTATGTGGGGAAGGTGAAATCAGGCAGAGATAATGCAAGGTGACACGAGCCTGTTTCTGAACGCGCTCAGTCCTGCATGCCGATCATTGTCCATCAGACAAGGGCTGTGTCCGAATCAAAGCCCTATCTACTGCGCCCTGTCTTCTGCGTACAGTGTACTGTGTCTGAATCAGAGCCCCATCTACTGCGCCCTGTCTTCTGCGTACAGTGTACTGGCAGAAGTGTCCTGTTTAATGTGCACTGTTTAGCAGTCCGCAAAAAATATCCACCATACTATTGTCCAACCGCACTGTGGAAGTGTCGTAAGCAGGTCAGAAGACGTCCCACCAGTGTTGCCATGTCCGCGGTTTTACAGCTAAATTGGGATACTTTCAAAGTGCAGTCACTGGTAAAAATGAAAAGTCGCAAAGCACGCACTTATTTTAGAAAGTAAAAACATGATGATTTCTATTTAAAATACGTTGGTTTCGGTTAAAAATAGCCTATAATTTGGCTAGTTTTGAGTCGTCATTTGGCTGGAAAGTCTTACAAGATCTGGCAACCCTGCACCCCACTCTTGCGCTGCCATGTCACGTGTTGTTTTTGTTGTATTTGAAGGAAAACGTCAGTGAAGCTGCGCCTCATTTAAAAAAAAAACAAAGCTTCAGGTCATATTCATGTGACCAAAATGTTCGTGTACTTCTTGAAGTGTGCTCCCGAATGTACTCAGCAAAACCCCAGAAGTAAGACTGTCATCCGGGTGTTTCAAGTATACTGCAATTTGAAAATCCTTCACCTACTCAACGACTTTCTCGTCCGATCTACTCACCAAGCCTACTCAATAGTGTAGAAGAGGGCTGATTCGAACACATCCCATCTCCGAGGGCAACCATCAAAACCACGCCCACCAAGAGTAGACAGGGCTCTGATTCGGACACAGGAGACAGGACGCAGTAGACAGGGCTCTGATTCTGACACAGGAGACAGGACGCAGTAGACAGGGCTCTGATTCGGACACAGGAGACAGGACGCAGTAGACAGGGCTCTGATTCGGACACAGTACACAGGATAAAGGGAAACTTCTTTGCTTGAGCTGAAAATCTTAATTAAAGGCTGATAAGAAAGATGAGCCTGGAGAACCTCCCTCTGACTTGTATCTCAGTGCTGCTGGTTTAAAGCAGGAAGTGATAAAAGCGAAACATGAAAACTTCCTGCATCTTAATTAAAGCCAAACTAAAGCTTAACTAAAGCTGCTCTCTTCAGTCTTCTGCTCAAAGTTTCATTTCTCCCCCAGAGAGCTGGCACAGACTCACACGCACGCACCCATGCACGCACTCACGCACACGCACACACACACACATACATACACACGCACACACACACACACACATAAATACACACGCACACTCACACGCACACACACACATAAATACACACGCACACACAAACACACATAAATACACACGCACACACTCACACGCACACACACACATAAATACACACGCACACACACACACGTGCACACACACATACATACACACGCACACACACACACGCGCACACACACATACATACACACGCACACACACACACGCGCACACACACATAAATACACACACATACATACACACGCACACACACACACGCGCACACACACATAAATACACACGCACACACTCACACGCACTCACGCACACGCACACACACACATAAATACACACGCACACACACACACGCGCACACACACATAAATACACACGCACACACGCGCACACACACATAAATACACATGCACACACTCACACACACAAACACACATGCACACACACACACGTGCACACACACATAAATACACATGCACACACAAATGCACGCACACACACACACACATATACACACACATACACGCACATGCATACACACAAACACACACGCAAACACACACATATACACGCACGCGCATATACACACACACACACACACACACACACACACACACACACGTGCGCAAAAACACACACATGCAGTTACTCTGCTCACATCAAATGCAGTGCATTATGGGACGACTTGGCTTAACACCAGTGTGCTGCAGGAAACTGTCCAAGACTCCCCCTCAAAAGCACAGAGTTCAACACAAATGCACACACAGCCCCTACACACACACACACACACACACACAGCCCCTAGACACACACACACACACACACACAGCCCCTACACACACACACATGCACATCCCCCACTCCCTACACACACGCACACACACACACACACACACACACGCACAGCCCCCCACTGCCCCTACATATACACATCAGAATATTGAAGCAGGGCTTTAAATACACGTAAGTAAACATGTTCTCTCTTGCACATCCCCTAAACATGCACATCCTGCATACATGCGCTTCCTGTATACATGCACATCCTGTATACATGCACATCCTCTATAAATGCACATCCTCTAAACATGCACATCCTTTATACATGCACATCCTCTAAACATGTACATCCTTTATATATACACATCCTCGAAACACGCACAACCTGTATACATGCACATTCTGTATACACGCACATCCTCGAAACATGCACATCCCTCTAAACATGTATGCATGCACATCCTCTAAACATGCACATCCTGTATACATGCACATCCTCTAAACATGTATGCATGCACATCCTCTAAACATGCACATCCTGTATACATGCACATCCTCTAAACATGTATGCATGCACATCCTGTATACATGCACATCCTCTAAACATGCACCTCCTGTATACATGCACTTCCAGGCACGTGACTCAAACCAGATGGCCAGGAGAAGAACATATATACCTCCGTTTCTGTCATTCCTGGACATAGTATGCAATTTGAAACACAGGGCTTATTCTCACCACACAATCATGTCCACATCTGAGTTTCTGAGAAGTTTCTAGCATGTCAGCTCCATGCCCAGAAGACACAAGCTTCAAAACGCTTGTGGGTGAGATGCTGTCAGTAAAATATCATTGTGTGTAAAACTGTCATAACATGTCATGTCACATTAAATCTTGGACAAGACCACCCCCCTTTTTGAGTCATTCCAACCTCCAGGAAATCATAAGCCTGATAATACTGACTGGCTGAAATCATAAGCCTGATAATACTGACTGGCTGAAATCATAAGCCTGATAATACTGACTGGCTGAAATCATAAGCATGATAATACTGACTGGCTGAAATCATAAGCCTGATAATACTGACTGGCTGAAATCATAAGCCTGATAATACTGACTGGCTGAAATCATAAGCCTGATAATACTGACTGGCTGAAATCATAAGCCTGATAATACTGACTGGCTGAAATCATAAGCCTGATAATACTGACTGGCTGAAATCATAAGCCTGATAATACTGACTGGCTGAAAGTAGTAACTTCCTAAAAGAGGGATTAGGACTAATCTTGGATATACTATTAATGGATGGATATGCTTCCCACTTTTTGATTTTATGACATATTTCTGTAATCATTTTGTACTGTTTACTAGGATAAATAACGAAAACAACACTCAACTGTTAACCCGCTGGAGAGAGGGCTGTCAAATCCTTTTTTTACTCACATATAAAAGAGAGGATATAAAAATAAAGGGAACTGACTTTGAATTGACTGCAAAAAAAGAAGCATTTCCCAGAGCTGCAGGAATAGAAAGCACCTCCACTTTCTTAAAATACTTTAATATTAATATTAATATAATACTGAAGATCTGCTGGGATTAAAATACTGTGTAATAACATTACATTCAATACTGAAGATCTGCTGGGATTAAAATACTGTGTAATAACATTACATTCAATACTGAAGATCTGCTGGGATTAAAATACTGTGTAATAACATTACATTCAATACTGAAGATCTGCTGGGATCAACTGTGTTTCAGCGCTGAGAGAGAGAAGATCTGTTGGGATCCACTGTGTTTCAGCGCTGAGAGATAGATGATCTGTTGGGATCCACTGTGTTTCAGCGCTGAGAGAGAAGATCTGTTGGGATCCACTGTGTTTCAGCGCTGAGAGATAGATGATCTGTTGGGATCCACTGTGTTTGTGTGCTGAGAGAGAGAAGATCTGTTGGGATCCACTGTGTTTGTGTGGAAGGACAGTTAATCTACTAAAATAGGTGATTAAAGGATCCCCTGACCTCAGGTTAAAGAATTCCAGGATGTGTGTTTTACTCCAAACCAAATTAACCACTTTATGATGTGTGTGCATACCAGTGTTTTACTCCAAACCAAATTAACCACTTTATGATGTGTGTGCATACCAGTGTTTTACTCCAAACCAAATTAACCACTTTATGATGTGTGTGCATACCAGTGTTTTACTCCAAACCAAATTAACCACTTTATGATGTGTGTGCATACCAGTGTTTTACTCCAAACCAAATTAACCACTTTATGATGTGTGTGCATACCAGTGTTTTACTCCAAACCAAATTAACCACTTTATGATGTGTGTGCATACCAGTGTTTTACTCCAAACCAAATTAACCACTTTATGATGTGTGTGCATACCAGTGTTTTACTCCAAACCAAATTAACCACTTTATGATGTGTGTGCATACCAGTGTTTTACTCCAAACCAAATTAACCACTTTATGATGTGTGTGCATACCAGTGTTTTACTCCAAACCAAATTAACCACTTTATGATGTGTGTGCATACCAGTGTTTTACTCCAAACCAAATTAACCACTTTATGATGTGTGTGCATACCAGTGTTTTACTCCAAACCAAATTAACCACTTTATGATGTGTGTGCATACCAGTGTTTTACTCCAAACCAAATTAACCACTTTATGATGTGTGTGCATACCAGTGTTTTACTCCAAACCAAATTAACCACTTTATGATGTGTGTGCATACCAGTGTTTTACTCCAAACCAAATTAACCACTTTATGATGTGTGTGCATACCAGTGTTTTACTCCAAACCAAATTAACCACTTTATGAAATTACTTCTGGAAATGTACTTTTTTCCTAATACCTTTTGCAATGTGATAACATATAGTGGGAAATTTCCTAAACAAGTCTTTTGAACAAGAGAAATCCACACAAGCTGAAATAAAAAAGAATGATTCAACCTACAAACAATTTTACTGCCTTTGCTTGTGCCAAGTTTCCATGGTGATAAGAACCAATTGAAAATGTGTGGACTGAGTGACTTATAAAGGCTTTTTTTCCCCAGAAACACAACACCTAACATGCCAAGAAAGGGGTCTACAGAGCCTCTTAATACAAAGACATAACAACCCTCTTTATCTCATCAGATCCTGAGACGTGGCTCCTTACTCAGCCTGCTTGTCCCTGTGCCTCTCCTTGCATGTTTAACCTGTCGTACTTCCATGCTTCCACACTATCATACATTATCTTTTATGAACAAAAGCAGCCAACAGCCTATCATTAGGGACAAAAGAGAGGCAGTCCCAGCGTTTTCGGGCACAAATAGAGATTTCTCTTTTAATTAGCATATTCCACAGGCATGCAGCTCGACATGCAGAGAACAAGTTGGACGCTGTAGAGAGACGGGGCACGTCTGCTTATGAATATTAATAAAGGTGGTTAACATGAGAAGCACAGCCAATGGGCTGGGGTCCTACTCTACAGGGGTCTGGAGACCGTTTGGAGGGAACGGTTGGGAAGCTGCTTCCCGCAGTGGAGATATGCTCGTGTGGAGACGGCAGGAGGGGATTCACTAAAATGGATCAGTGGAAATGAGTTAGGCACATTTTTCGCTGAGACCAAGATAATTCTTTGCTTGCACTTATACAAAACTGATAGCGGGTACTGAGCTTGTATTAAGATGGTACTGGGCCAGTATTTAATCAGTATTGAACAGGTATTGAGGAGGTATTAAGATGGTATTGGGCAGGTATTCAATCAGTATTGAACAGGTATTGAGGAAGATGGTATTGGGCAGGTATGCCGGTGGTATTGAGGAGGAATTAAGATGGTATTGGGCAGGTATGCCGGTGGTATTGAGAAGGAATTAAGATGGTATTGGGCAGGTATTCAATCAATATTGGGCAGGTCGTCAAGAGGTGTGTGATTACACATTCCTGAACAATCATTATTATCCATATATGGGGTATTTTTAGTCCATTTAGTCCAGATCTTGGTAAATAAGATCTTGCCTCTGGCAAGAAACAATGTAAGTTAGACATGCTGGTTTCATTAAAAGACACATCTCATAAATCATATTTTCATATTTCATGCTTTAAACAAAAGGTTTTTTGCGCAAAAACTGATGGAGATGACAGATGGAAGCAGGCAGATGCTCTGTAATTCTGATATTTTCTTATTTCAGTAACTAAAATTTGGAAACAATAAAGGAGATTATTCAATTTAACTTTCACATCTAATAAACCATTGTTTCACATTCTTTACATATTTGATTAATGATTTCTAAAGTATTACAACATTCCCTGCAAATGGTGATAGTCTCCCAAATCTTCAGATGGGCTGGTGTGACCCTACACGTTACACCTGCACCCAGCCCAATAACCTCTGAGATACTTTACCTAACAGCACAGTATACACCTGCACCCAGCCCTATAACCTCTGAGATACTTTACCTAACAGCACACTATACACCTGCACCCAGCCCTATAACCTCTGAGATACTTTACCTAACAGCACACTATACACCTGCACCCAGCCCAATAACCTCTGAGATACTTTACCTAACAGCACACTATACACCTGCACCCAGCCCTATAACCTCTGAGATACTTTACCTAACAGCACACTATACACCTGCACCCAGCCCTATAACCTCTGAGATACTTTACCTAACAGCACACTATACACTGCACCCAGCCCAATAACCTCTGAGATACTTTACCTAACAGCACACTATACACCTGCACCCAGCCCTATAACCTCTGAGATACTTTACCTAACAGCACACTATACACCTGCACCCAGCCCTATAACCTCTGAGATACTTTACCTAACAGCACACTATACACCTACACCCAGCCCTATAACCTCTGAGATACTTTACCTAACAGCACATTATACACCTGCACCCAGCCCTATAACCTCTGAGATACTTTACCTAACAGCACACTATACACTGCACCCAGCCCAATAACCTCTGAGATACTTTACCTAACAGCACACTATACACCTGCACCCAGCCCTATAACCTCTGAGATACTTTACCGAACAGCACACTATACACCTGCACCCAGCCCTATAACCTCTGAGATACTTTACCTAACAGCACACTATACACCTGCACCCAGCCCTATAACCTCTGAGATACTTTACCTAACAGCACACTATACACCTGCACCCAGCCCTATAACCTCTGAGATACTTTACCTAACAGCACACTATACACCTGCACCCAGCCCTATAACCTCTGAGATACTTTACCTAACAGCACATTATACACCTGCACCCAGCCTTATAATGTCTGAGATACTTTACCTAACAGCACACTGTACACCTGCACCCAGCCCTATAACCTGAGATACTTTACCTAACAGCACATTATACACCTGCACCCAGCCCTATAACCTCTGAGATACTTTACCTAACAGCACAATATACACCTGCACCCAGCCCCTATAACCTCTGAGATACTTTACCTAACAGCACAATATACACCTGCACCCAGCCCCTATAACCTCTGAGATACTTTACCTAACAGCACATTATACACCTGCACCCAGCCCCTATAACCTCTGAGATACTTTACCTAACAGCACACTATACACCTGCACCCAGCCCTATAACCTCTGAGATACTTTACCTAACAGCACATTATACACCTGCACCCAGCCCTATAACCTCTGAGATACTTTACCTAACAGCACAGTATACACCTGCACCCAGCCTTATAACCTCTGAGATACTTTACCTAACAGCACATTATACACCTACACCCAGCCCTATAACCTCTGAGATACTTTACCTAACAGCACATTATACACCTACACCCAGCCCTATAACCTCTGAGATACTTTACCTAACAGCACACAGTGTACACCTACACCCAGCCCTATAACCTCTGAGATACTTTACTTAACAGCACATTATACACCTACACCCAGCCCTATAACCTCTGAGATACTTTACCTAACAGCACATTATACACCTACACCCAGCCCTATAACCTCTGAGATACTTTACCTAACAGCACACTATACACCTGCACCCAGCCCTATAACCTCTGAGATACTTTACCTAACAGCACATTATACACCTGCACCCAGCCCTATAACCTCTGAGATACTTTACCTAACAGCACATTATACACCTGCACCCAGCCCTATAACCTCTGAGATACTTTACCTAACAGCACACTATACACCTGCACCCAGCCCAATAACCTCTGAGATACTTTACCTAACAGCACACTATACACCTGCACCCAGCCCTATAACCTCTGAGATACTTTACCTAACAGCACACTATACACCTGCACCCAGCCCTATAACCTCTGAGATACTTTACCTAACAGCACACTATACACCTGCACCCAGCCCTATAACCTCTGAGATACTTTACCTAACAGCACACTATACACCTGCACCCAGCCCTATAACCTCTGAGATACTTTACCTAACAGCACACTATACACCTGCACCCAGCCCTATAACCTCTGAGATACTTTACCTAACAGCACATTATACACCTGCACCCAGCCCTATAATGTCTGAGATACTTTACCTAACAGCACACTGTACACCTGCACCCAGCCCTATAACCTGAGATACTTTACCTAACAGCACATTATACACCTGCACCCAGCCCTATAACCTCTGAGATACTTTACCTAACAGCACATTATACACCTGCACCCAGCCCCTATAACCTCTGAGATACTTTACCTAACAGCACAATATACACCTGCACCCAGCCCCTATAACCTCTGAGATACTTTACCTAACAGCACATTATACACCTGCACCCAGCCCCTATAACCTCTGAGATACTTTACCTAACAGCACACTATACACCTGCACCCAGCCCTATAACCTCTGAGATACTTTACCTAACAGCACATTATACACCTGCACCCAGCCCTATAACCTCTGAGATACTTTACCTAACAGCACAGTATACACCTGCACCCAGCCTTATAACCTCTGAGATACTTTACCTAACAGCACATTATACACCTACACCCAGCCCTATAACCTCTGAGATACTTTACCTAACAGCACATTATACACCTACACCCAGCCCTATAACCTCTGAGATACTTTACCTAACAGCACACAGTGTACACCTACACCCAGCCCTATAACCTCTGAGATACTTTACTTAACAGCACATTATACACCTACACCCAGCCCTATAACCTCTGAGATACTTTACCTAACAGCACATTATACACCTACACCCAGCCCTATAACCTCTGAGATACTTTACCTAACAGCACACTATACACCTGCACCCAGCCCTATAACCTCTGAGATACTTTACCTAACAGCACAGTGTACACCTGCACCCAGCCCTATAACCTCTGAGATACTTTACCTAACAGCACATTATACACCTGCACCCAGCCCTATAACCTCTGAGATACTTTACCTAACAGCACATTATACACCTGCACCCAGCCCAATAACATCTGAGATACTTTACCTGACAGCACACTATACACCTGCACCCAGCCCTATAACCTCTGAGATACTTTACCTAACAGCACAGTGTACACCTGCACCCAGCCCATATAACCTCTGAGATACTTTACCTAACAGCACAGTGTACACCTGCACCCAGCCCATATAACCTCTGAGATACTTTACCTAACAGCACATTATACACCTGCACCCAGCCCAATAACCTCTGAGATACTTTACCTAACAGCACAGTATACACCTGCACCCAGCCCTATAACCTCTGAGATACTTTACCTAACAGCACACTATACACCTGCACCCAGCCCTATAACCTCTGAGATACTTTACCTAACAGCACAGTGTACACCTGCACCCAGCCCTATAACCTCTGAGATACTTTACCTAACAGCACAGTATACACCTGCACCCAGCCCTATAACCTCTGAGATACTTTACCTAACAGCACAGTATACACCTGCACCCAGCCCTATAACCTCTGAGATACTTTACCTAACAGCACATTATACACCTGCACCCAGCCCTATAACCTCTGAGATACTTTACCTAACAGCACACTATACACCTGCACCCAGCCCTATAACCTCTGAGATACTTTACCTAACAGCACACTATACACCTGCACCTAGCCTTATAACCTCTGAGATACTTTACCTAACAGCACACTGTACACCTGCACCCAGCCCTATAACCTCTGAGATACTTTACCTAACAGCACATTATACACCTGCACCTAGCCCTATAACCTCTGAGATACTTTACCTAACAGCACATTATACACCTGCACCCAGCCCTATAACCTCTGAGATACTTCACCTAACAGCACATTATACACCTGCACCTAGCCTTATAACCTCTGAGATACTTTACCTAACAGCACACTACACACCTGCACCCAGCCCTGTAACCTCTGAGATACTTTACCTAACAGCACACTATACACCTGCACCCAGCCCTATAACCTCTGAGATACTTTACCTAACAGCACACTATACACCTGCACCCAGCCCAATAACCTCTGAGATACTTTACCTAACAGCACACTATACACCTGCACCCAGCCCTATAACCTCTGAGATACTTTACCTAACAGCACACTATACACCTGCACCCAGCCCTATAACCTCTGAGATACTTTACCTAACAGCACATTATACACCTGCACCCAGCCCTATAATGTCTGAGATACTTTACCTAACAGCACACTGTACACCTGCACCCAGCCCTATAACCTGAGATACTTTACCTAACAGCACATTATACACCTGCACCCAGCCCTATAACCTCTGAGATACTTTACCTAACAGCACATTATACACCTGCACCCAGCCCCTATAACCTCTGAGATACTTTACCTAACAGCACAATATACACCTGCACCCAGCCCCTATAACCTCTGAGATACTTTACCTAACAGCACATTATACACCTGCACCCAGCCCCTATAACCTCTGAGATACTTTACCTAACAGCACACTATACACCTGCACCCAGCCCTATAACCTCTGAGATACTTTACCTAACAGCACATTATACACCTGCACCCAGCCCTATAACCTCTGAGATACTTTACCTAACAGCACAGTATACACCTGCACCCAGCCTTATAACCTCTGAGATACTTTACCTAACAGCACATTATACACCTACACCCAGCCCCTATAACCTCTGAGATACTTTACCTAACAGCACATTATACACCTACACCCAGCCCTATAACCTCTGAGATACTTTACCTAACAGCACACAGTGTACACCTACACCCAGCCCTATAACCTCTGAGATACTTTACTTAACAGCACATTATACACCTACACCCAGCCCTATAACCTCTGAGATACTTTACCTAACAGCACATTATACACCTACACCCAGCCCTATAACCTCTGAGATACTTTACCTAACAGCACACTATACACCTGCACCCAGCCCTATAACCTCTGAGATACTTTACCTAACAGCACAGTGTACACCTGCACCCAGCCCTATAACCTCTGAGATACTTTACCTAACAGCACATTATACACCTGCACCCAGCCCTATAACCTCTGAGATACTTTACCTAACAGCACATTATACACCTGCACCCAGCCCAATAACATCTGAGATACTTTACCTGACAGCACACTATACACCTGCACCCAGCCCTATAACCTCTGAGATACTTTACCTAACAGCACAGTGTACACCTGCACCCAGCCCATATAACCTCTGAGATACTTTACCTAACAGCACAGTGTACACCTGCACCCAGCCCATATAACCTCTGAGATACTTTACCTAACAGCACATTATACACCTGCACCCAGCCCAATAACCTCTGAGATACTTTACCTAACAGCACAGTATACACCTGCACCCAGCCCTATAACCTCTGAGATACTTTACCTAACAGCACACTATACACCTGCACCCAGCCCCTATAACCTCTGAGATACTTTACCTAACAGCACAGTGTACACCTGCACCGAGCCCTATAACCTCTGAGATACTTTACCTAACAGCACAGTATACACCTGCACCCAGCCCTATAACCTCTGAGATACTTTACCTAACAGCACAGTATACACCTGCACCCAGCCCTATAACCTCTGAGATACTTTACCTAACAGCACATTATACACCTGCACCCAGCCCTATAACCTCTGAGATACTTTACCTAACAGCACACTATACACCTGCACCCAGCCCTATAACCTCTGAGATACTTTACCTAACAGCACACTATACACCTGCACCTAGCCTTATAACCTCTGAGATACTTTACCTAACAGCACACTGTACACCTGCACCCAGCCCTATAACCTCTGAGATACTTTACCTAACAGCACATTATACACCTGCACCTAGCCCTATAACCTCTGAGATACTTTACCTAACAGCACATTATACACCTGCACCCAGCCCTATAACCTCTGAGATACTTCACCTAACAGCACATTATACACCTGCACCTAGCCTTATAACCTCTGAGATACTTTACCTAACAGCACACTACACACCTGCACCCAGCCCTGTAACCTCTGAGATACTTTACCTAACAGCACACTATACACCTGCACCCAGCCCTATAACCTCTGAGATACTTTACCTAACAGCACACTATACACCTGCACCCAGCCCAATAACCTCTGAGATACTTTACCTAACAGCACACTATACACCTGCACCCAGCCCTATAACCTCTGAGATACTTTACCTAACAGCACACTATACACCTGCACCCAGCCCTATAACCTCTGAGATACTTTACCTAACAGCACACTATACACCTGCACCCAGCCCTATAACCTCTGAGATACTTTACCTAGCAGCACACTATACACCTGCACCCAGCCCTATAACCTCTGAGATACTTTACCTAACAGCACATTATACACCTGCACCAGCCCTATAACCTCTGAGATACTTTACCTAACAGCACACTATACACCTGCACCCAGCCCTATAACCTCTGAGATACTTTACCTAACAGCACAGTATACACCTGCACCCAGCCCTATAACCTCTGAGATACTTTACCTAACAGCACACTATACACCTGCACCCAGCCCTATAACCTCTGAGATACTTTACCTAACAGCACATTATACACCAACACCCAGCCCTATAACCTCTGAGATACTTTACCTAACAGCACAGTATACACCTGCACCCAGCCCTATAACCTCTGAGATACTTTACCTAACAGCACATTATACACCAACACCCAGCCCTATAACCTCTGAGATACTTTACCTAACAGCATATTATACACCTACACCCAGCCCCTATAACCTCTGAGATACTTTACCTAACAGCACACTATACACCTGCACCTAGCCTTATAACCTCTGAGATACTTTACATAACAGCACACTGTACACCTGCACCCAGCCCTATAACCTCTGAGATACTTTACCTAACAGCACATTATACACCTGCACCTAGCCTTATAACCTCTGAGATACTTTACCTAACAGCACACTATACACCTGCACCCAGCCCAATAACCTCTGAGATACTTTACCTAACAGCACAGTATACACCTGCACCCAGCCCTATAACCTCTGAGATACTTTACCTAACAGCACACTATACACCTGCACCCAGCCCTATAACCTGAGATACTTTACCTAACAGCACACTACACACCTGCACCCAGCCCTGTAACCTCTGAGATACTTTACCTAACAGCACACTATACACCTGCACCCAGCCCTATAACCTCTGAGATACTTTACCTAACAGCACACTATACACCTGCACCCAGCCCAATAACCTCTGAGATACTTTACCTAACAGCACACTATACACCTGCACCCAGCCCTATAACCTCTGAGATACTTTACCTAACAGCACACTATACACCTGCACCCAGCCCAATAACCTCTGAGATACTTTACCTAACAGCACATTATACACCTGCACCCAGCCCTATAACCTCTGAGATACTTTACCTAACAGCACACTATACACCTGCACCCAGCCCTATAACCTCTGAGATACTTTACCTAACAGCACACTATACACCTGCACCCAGCCCTATAACCTCTGAGATACTTTACCTAACAGCACATTATACACCTGCACCAGCCCTATATCCTCTGAGATACTTTACCTAACAGCACACTATACACCTGCACCCAGCCCTATAACCTCTGAGATACTTTACCTAACAGCACAGTATACACCTGCACCCAGCCCTATAACCTCTGAGATACTTTACCTAACAGCACACTATACACCTGCACCCAGCCCTATAACCTCTGAGATACTTTACCTAACAGCACATTATACACCAACACCCAGCCCTATAACCTCTGAGATACTTTACCTAACAGCACAGTATACACCTGCACCCAGCCCTATAACCTCTGAGATACTTTACCTAACAGCACATTATACACCAGCACCCAGCCCTATAACCTCTGAGATACTTTACCTAACAGCACACTATACACCTGCACCCAGCCCTATAACCTCTGAGATACTTTACCTAACAGCACAGTATACACCTGCACCCAGCCCAATAACCTCTGAGATACTTTACCTAACAGCACATTATACACCTGCACCCAGCCCTATAACCTCTGAGATACTTTACCTAACAGCACACTATACACCTGCACCCAGCCCTATAACCTCTGAGATACTTTACCTAACAGCACACTATACACCTGCACCCAGCCCTATAACCTCTGAGATACTTTACCTAACAGCACATTATACACCTGCACCCAGCCCTATAACCTCTGAGATACTTTACCTAACAGCACATTATACACCAACACCCAGCCCTATAACCTCTGAGATACTTTACCTAACAGCACACTATACACCTGCACCCAGCCCTATAACCTCTGAGATACTTTACCTAACAGCACACTATACACCTGCACCCAGCCCAATAACCTCTGAGATACTTTACCTAACAGCACGCTATACACCTGCATCCAGCCCTATAACCTCTGAGATACTTTACCTAACAGCACACTATACACCTGCACCCAGCCCTATAACCTCTGAGATACTTTACCTAACAGCACACTATACACCTGCACCCAGCCCTATAACCTCTGAGATACTTTACCTAACAGCACACTATACACCTGCACCCAGCCCTATAACCTCTGAGATACTTTACCTAACAGCACACTATACACCTGCACCCAGCCCAATAACCTCTGAGATACTTTACCTAACAGCACATTATACACCTGCACCCAGCCCAATAACCTCTGAGATACTTTACCTAACAGCACACTATACACCTGCACCCAGCCCTATAACCTCTGAGATACTTTACCTAACAGCACATTATACACCTGCACCCAGCCCTATAACCTCTGAGATACTTTACCTAACAGCACAGTATACACCTGCACCCAGCCCTATAACCTCTGAGATACTTTACCTAACATCACACTATACACCTGCACCCAGCCCTATAACCTCTGAGATACTTTACCTAACAGCACACTATACACCTGCACCCAGCCCTATAACCTCTGAGATACTTTACCTAACAGCACAGTATACACCTGCACCCAGCCCTATAACCTCTGAGATACTTTACCTAACAGCACACTATACACCTGCACCCAGCCCTATAACCTCTGAGATACTTTACCTAACAGCACACTATACACCTGCACCCAGCCCTATACCCTCTGAGATACTTTACCTAACAGCACATTATACACCTGCACCCAGCCCTATAACCTCTGAGATACTTTACCTAACAGCACAGTATACACCTGCACCCAGCCCAATAACCTCTGAGATACTTTACCTAACAGCACACTATACACCTGCACCCAGCCCTACAACCTCTGAGATACTTTACCTAACAGCACACTATACACCTGCACCCAGCCCTATAACCTCTGAGATACTTTACCTAACAGCACAGTATACACCTACACCCAGCCCTATAACCTCTGAGATACTTTACCTAACAGCACAGTATACACCTACACCCAGCCCTATAACCTCTGAGATACTTTACCTAACAGCACACTATACACCTGCACCCAGCCCAATAACCTCTGAGATACTTTACCTAACAGCACATTATACACCTGCACCCAGCCCAATAACCTCTGAGATACTTTACCTAACAGCACACTATACACCTGCACCCAGCCCTATAACCTCTGAGATACTTTACCTAACAGCACATTATACACCTGCACCAGCCCTATAACTTCTGAGATACTTTACCTAACAGCACAGTATACACCTGCACCCAGCCTATAACCTCTGAGATACTTTACCTAACAGCACACTATACACCTGCACCCAGCCCTATAACCTCTGAGATACTTTACCTAACAGCACACTATACATCTGCACCCAGCCCTATAACCTCTGAGATACTTTACCTAACAGCACATTATACACCTGCACCCAGCCCTATAACCTCTGAGATACTTTACCTAACAGCACAGTGTACGCCTGCACCCAGCCCTATAACCTCTGAGATACTTTACCTAACAGCACACTGTACACCTGCACCCAGCCCTATAACCTCTGAGATACTTTACCTAACAGCACACTATACACCTGCACCCAGCCCTATAACCTCTGAGATACTTTACCTAACAGCACACTATACACCTGCACCCAGCCCTATAACCTCTGAGATACTTTACCTAACAGCACATTATACACCTGCACCCAGCCCTATAACCTCTGAGATACTTTACCTAACAGCACATTATACACCTGCACCCAGCCCTATAACCTCTGAGATACTTTACCTAACAGCACAGTGTACACCTGCACCCAGCCCTATAACCTCTGAGATACTTTACCTAACAGCACAGTGTACACCTGCACCCAGCCCAATAACCTCTGAGATACTTTACCTAACAGCACACTATACACCTGCACCCAGCCCTATAACCTCTGAGATACTTTACCTAACAGCACACTATACACCTGCACCCAGCCCTATAACCTCTGAGATACTTTACCTAACAGCACACTATACACCTGCACCCAGCCCAATAACCTCTGAGATACTTTACCTAACAGCACACTGTACACCTGCACCCAGCCCTGTAACCTCTGAGATACTTTACCTAACAGCACACTATACACCTGCACCCAGCCCTATAACCTCTGAGATACTTTACCTAACAGCACACTATACACCTGCACCAGCCCTATAACCTCTGAGATACTTTACCTAACAGCACAGTGTACACCTGCACCCAGCCCAATAACCTCTGAGATACTTTACCTAACAGCACACTATACACCTGCACCCAGCCCTATAACCTCTGAGATACTTTACCTAACAGCACACTATACACCTGCACCCAGCCCTATAACCTCTGAGATACTTTACCTAACAGCACACTATACACCTGCACCCAGCCCAATAACCTCTGAGATACTTTACCTAACAGCACACTGTACACCTGCACCCAGCCCTATAACCTCTGAGATACTTTACCTAACAGCACACTATACACCTGCACCCAGCCCTATAACCTCTGAGATACTTTACCTAACAGCACACTATACACCTGCACCAGCCCTATAACCTCTGAGATACTTTACCTAACAGCACATTATACACCTGCACCCAGCCCTATAACCTCTGAGATACTTTACCTAACAGCACATTATACACCTGCACCCAGCCCTATAACCTCTGAGATACTTTACCTAACAGCACAGTGTACACCTGCACCCAGCCCTATAACCTCGGAGATACTTTACCTAACAGCACACTATACACCTGCACCCAGCCCTATAACCTCTGAGATACTTTACCTAACAGCACATTATACACCTGCACCCAGCCCCTATAACCTCTGAGATACTTTACCTAACAGCACACTATACACCTGCACCCAGCCCTATAACCTCTGAGATACTTTACCTAACAGCACACTATACACCTGCACCCAGCCCTATAACCTCTGAGATACTTTACCTAACACACAGTGTGCCCAGCTGTGCTGTTTTACTGCATATTAACCCTTCACTGGTTTACAGAGACTGGCATTTCAACACAGATAATAAAATATTTAATTTCTGCTGTTCTGTACACTGTACTGCTTGGGTTGTCTTTAGATGGAGAGAGAGAGAGAGAGATGTATATGTGTGTGTGTCTGAGAGACAAATGCGTACACAGACTCACAGACATACACACATCTGCACGCACACACATGCAGACATGCACACACATGTACACTCCAGAAGTGCTGATGGGGGAAGGAGGCTGCTGCCAGTCCATAGCTCACAGTCATCGATTCATTGACTCACAACAGCAGTTACAGTGCACTAAATTGTGTAATGAGGACAGGAAGTCCATTACAATGCTGCGGGTTAAGCACCCATCTGCCACGCACAGGTGGACTAGCGGCAACAGGCTCGCTACATAACTGAACTTAAGCCTCTGAAGCAAGAACCATACACCTGCAGGCCAACAGCTCACACAAACACACACCACAACCTAATGAGAATATTTCAGCAACCACAGCACAACCTAATGCGAACATTTCAGCAACCACACCACAACCTAATGAGAACATTTCAACAACCACACCACAACCTAATGAGAACATTTCAACACCACACCACAACCTAATAAGAACATTTCAGCAACCACACCACAACCTAATGAGAACATTTCAGCAACCACACCACAAACTAATGAGAACATTTCAGCAACCACAGCACAACCTAATGAGAACATTTCAGCAACCACACTACAACCTAATGAGAACATTTCAACAACCACACCACAACCTAATGAGAACATTTCAACAACCACACCACAACATAATAAGAACATTTCAGCAACCACACCACAACCTAATGAGAACATTTCAGCAACCACACCACACCTAATGAGAACATTTCAGCAACCACAGCACAACCTAATGAGAACATTTCAACAACCACACCACAACCTAATGAGACCATTTCAGCAACCACACCCACAACCTAATGAGAACATTTCAACAACCACACCACAACCTAATGAGAACATTTCAACAACCACACCACAACCTAATGAGAACATTTCAGCAACCACACCACAACCTAAATGAGAACATTTCAGCCACAACACAACCTAATGAGAACATTTCAGCAACCACACCACAACCTAATGAGAACATTTCAGCAACCACACCACAACCTAATGAGAACATTTCAGCAACCACAGCACAACCTAATGAGAACATTTCAACAACCACACCACAACCTAATGAGACCATTTCAGCAACCACACCACAACCTAATGAGAACATTTCAACAACCACACCACAACCTAATGAGAACATTTCAACAACCACACCACAACCTAATGAGAACATTTCAGCAACCACACCACAACCTAAATGAGAACATTTCAGCCACAACACAACCTAATGAGAACATTTCAGCAACCACACCACAACCTAATGAGAACATTTCAGCCACAACACAACCTAATGAGAACATTTCAGCAACCACACCACAACCTAATGAGAACATTTCAGCCACAATACAACCTAATGAGAACATTTCAGCAACTACACAACAACCTAATGAGAACATTTCAGCCACAACACAATCTAATGAGAACATTTCAGCAACTACACAACAACCTAATGAGAACATTTCAGCAACAACACAACCTAATGAGAACATTTCAGCAACCACACCACAACCTAATGAGAACATTTCAGCCACAACACAGCACAGTTTTATGTGAACCACTGTGCATATACACATTGGTGATCTTGTGCTTTTCTGTTAGCCTTCTCAGAAGTGTAATTAAACGCAACATCTACCGAAGAGCTTCTGTGGGAGGAGGACTTCCTGTGTGCATCTCTCTCCACGGCACCACTTCTACAAACATCCGCCAAACCTCACACGTTTGTGCTTTGTTAAGCCTCACATCAGAAAAGAGGCCAGCTTTGTGAGTTTATTCATCCATGAAGAGTTTTTATTCCTGTGGAGCATGAAGGCTGTGCTTCTAGAGCTTTTTGTCACACAGAAGCACTCCCCGTTACTAAGCTACCCTCACTCAAAGGGCTGTGCTATGTGTCGGGGACGGCCATTTTATAAAGTAAATGAAGTGTGTATACTACCACTCTGCTCTGCCTCATAAAATAAACCACACAGTAATAAATCAGACCAATTTTCACTTTCTAATGATGGAAAACACAGAACCATTTAAAAAACTATTATCAATTTGTTTTTATCTTCTACGCAAAATCCCTGACTGTTATTTATAATACTTACATACACAAAAGGAAACTCAAATATTACATGTTTTACTCCTATATTTAGTTGCATAGAAGGCTCTCCTTGTAGCTGATAGCTCAGTGGCTCTGTACACATGTATAAACCTGGGTATTTAATGAAAAATCAGATTTTATACTTTATTATTGGTGCGACCAAGTTCATATGAATAAAAGATATTCCCGATGGAAGCAGAGGCTGGATTCATTATACACTGCCTGGCCAAAAAAAAAGTCGCACACTCTAATATTTCGTTGGACCGCCTTTAGCTTTGATTACGGCACGCATTCGTCGTGGCATTATTTTGACAACCTTATGCAACGTCACAACATTTATTTCCGTCCAGAGTTGAATTCATTTTTGGCCGAGATCTTGTATTGACGACGGGAGAGTCAAACCACTCTGTAAAGTCTTCTCCAGCACATCCCAAAGACTTTCAATGGGGTTAAGGTCAGGATTCTGGTGGCCAATTCACGTGTGAAAATGATTCCTCATGCTGCCTGAACCACTCTTTCACAATTTGAGCCAGATGAATCTTGGCATTGTCGTCCTGGAATATGCCCATTGATGGGATAACCTGGTCATTCAGTACATTCAGGTACTCAGCTGACTTCATTTTATTGCTGCATAACATTGCTGAGCCCAGACCTGACCAATTGAAATAACCCCAGATCATAGCACTGCCTCCAGAGGCTTGTACAGTGGGCACTATGCATGACAGGTGCAACTGCGACTTTTCTTTTTGGCCAGGCAGTGTAGATAACTACAACATGTCTCCGTGTCTGAAACATAAATAATACATATGTTTCTGTCTGTAATGTAAAAACCTATTTTATTATTTAAATTATTACAGTTACAAAAGGTGAGAACACATGAAAATACAAAATATACAAAATAATAAATTACTTTTGCACAACTTTTAGATTCATAACTCATAGCCCAACTACTGCACATTTACAAAAGCTATTACTGAAAACATTACAGAAAAACTGACCTACAGTCTGTAATGTTACTGAAACACAGACCTACAGTCTGTAACGTTACTGAAACACTGACCTACAGTCTGTAACGTTACTGAAACACTGACCTACAGTCTGTAACTTTACTGAAACACTGACCTACAGTCTGTAACATTACTGAAACACTGACCTACAGTCTGTAACGTTGCTGAAACACTGACCTACAGTCTGTAACGTTACTGAAACACTGACCTACAGTCTGTAACGTTACTGAAACACTGAGCTACAGTCTTTAACGTTACTGAAACACTGACCTACAGTCTGTAATGTTTCTGAAACACTGACCTACAGTCTAACGTTACTGAAACACTGATCTACAGTCTGTAATGTTACTGAAACACTGACCTACAGTCTGTAACGTTACTGAAACACTGACTACAGTCTGTAACGTTACTGAAACACTGACCTAGTCTGTAACGTTACTGAAACACTGACCTACAGTCTGTAACTTTACTGAAACACTGACCTACAGTCTGTAACGTTACTGAAACACTGACCTAAAGTCTGTAACGTTACTGAAACACTGAACTACAATCTGTAACTTTACTGAAACACTGACCTACAGTCTGGAACTTTACTGAAACACTGACCTACAGTCTGTAATGTTACTGAAACACTGACCTACAGTCTGTAACGTTACTGAAAAACTGACCTACAGTCTAATGTTACGGAAACACTGACCTACTGTCTAATGTTACGGAAACAATGACCTACAGTCTAATGTTACTGAAACACAGACCTACAGTCTGTAATGTTACTGAAACACTGACCTACAGTCTAACGTTACTGAAACACTGACCTACAGCCTGTAACGTTACTGAAACACTGACCTACAGTCTAATGTTACTGAAACACTGACCTACAGTCTAATGTTACGGAAACACTGACCTACTGTCTAATGTTATGGAAACACTGATCTACAGCCTGTAACGTTACTGAAACACTGAACTACAGTCTGTAACATTACTGAAACACTGACCTACAGTCTGTAACATTACTGAAACACTGACCTACTGTCTAATGTTACTGAAACACTGACCTACAGTCTGTAACGTTACTGAAACACAGACCTACAGTCTGTAATGTTACTGAAACACTGACCTACAGTCTAACATTACTGAAACACTGACCTACAGTCTGTAACGTTACTGAAACACTGACCTACAGTTTGTAAATTTACTGAAACACTGACCTACAGTCTGTAACGTTACTGAAAAACTGACCTACAGTCTAATGTTACGGAAACACTGACCTACTGTCTAATGTTACGGAAACACTGACCTACAGTCTAACGTTACTGAAACACTGACCTACAGCCTGTAATGTTACTGAAACACTGACCTACAGTCTAATGTTACTGAAACACTGACCTACAGTCTAATGTTACGGAAACACTGACCTACTGTCTAATGTTACGGAAACACTGACCTACTGTCTAATGTTATGGAAACACTGATCTACAGTCTGTAACGTTACTGAAACACTGACCTACAGTCTGTAATGTTACTGAAACACTGACCTACAGTCTAACATTACTGAAACACTGACCTACAGTCTGTAACGTTACTGAAACACTGACCTACAGTCTGTAACTTTACTGAAACACTGACCTACAGTCTGTAATGTTACTGAAACACTGACCTACAGTCTGTAACGTTACTGAAAAACTGACCTACAGTCTAATGTTACGGAAACACTGACCTACTGTCTAATCTTACGGAAACACTGACCTACAGTCTAACGTTACTGAAACACTGACCTACAGCCTGTAACGTTACTGAAACACTGACCTACTGTCTAATCTTACGGAAACACTGACCTACAGTCTAACGTTACTGAAACACTGACCTACAGCCTGTAACGTTACTGAAACACTGACCTACAGTCTAATGTTACTGAAACACTGACCTACAGTCTAATGTTACGGAAACACTGACCTACTGTCTAATGTTACGGAAACACTGATCTACAGCCTGTAACGTTACTGAAACACTGACCTACAGTCTGTAACATTACTGGAACACTGACCTACAGTCTGTAACATTACTGAAACACTGACCTACTGTCTGTAACATTACTGAAACACTGACCTACAGTCTGTAATGTTACTGAAACACTGACCTACAGTCTAACGTTACTGAAACACTGACCTAGTCTGTAACATTACTGAAACACTGACCTACAGTCTGTAACATTACTGAAACACTGACCTACAGTCTGTAATGTTACTGAAACACTGACCTAGTCTGTAACGTTACTGAAACACTGACCTACAGTCTAATGTTACTGAAACACTGACCTACAGTCTAATGTTACGGAAACACTGACCTACTGTCTAATGTTACGGAAACACTGATCTACAGCCTGTAACGTTACTGAAACACGGACCTACAGTCTGTAACATGACTGAAACACTGACCTGCAGTCTGTAACATTACTGAAACACTGACCTACTGTCTAATGTTACTGAAACACTGACCTACAGTCTGTACCGTTACTGAAACACAGACCTACAGTCTGTAATGTTACTGAAACATTGACCTACAGTCTAACATTACTGAAACACTGACCTACAGTCTGTAACGTTACTGAAACACTGACCTACAGTCTAACGTTACTGAAACACTGACCTAGTCTGTAACATTACTGAAACACTGACCTACAGTCTGTAATGTTACTGAAACACTGACCTAGTCTGTAACGTTACTGAAACACTGACCTACAGTCTGTAACGTTACTGAAACACTGACCTACAGTCTGTAATGTTACTGAAACACTGACCTACAGTCTAATGTTACTGAAACACAGACCTACAGTCTGTAACGTTACTGAAACACTGACCTACAGTCTGTAACATTACTGAAACACTGACCTACAGTCTGTAACGTTACTGAAACACTGACCTACAGTCTGTAACGTTACTGAAACACTGACCTACAGTCTGTAACATTACTGAAACACTGACCTACAGTCTGTAACGTTACTGAAACACTGACCTACAGTCTGTAACATTACTGAAACACTGACCTACAGTCTGTAACGTTACTGAAACACTGACCTAGTCTGTAACGTTACTGAAACACTGACCTACAGTCTGTAATGTTACTGAAACACTGACCTAGTCTGTAACGTTACTGAAACAACGTTTCACTTACTTTACTTTACTGTACGTCGCTTTGGATAAAAGCGTCTGCTAAATAAATAAATAAATGTAATGTAATGAAACACTGACCTACAGTCTAATGTTACTGAAACACTGACCTACAGTCTAATCTTACGGAAACACTGACCTAGTCTGTAACGTTACTGAAACAACGTTTCACTTACTTTACTTTACTGTACGTCGCTTTGGATAAAAGCGTCTGCTAAATAAATAAATAAATGTAATGTAATGAAACACTGACCTACAGTCTAATGTTACTGAAACACTGACCTACAGTCTAATCTTACGGAAACACTGACCTACTGTCTAATGTTACGGAAACACTGATCTACAGCCTGTAACGTTACTGAAACACGGACCTACAGTCTGTAACATTACTGAAACACTGACCTACAGTCTGTAACATTACTGAAACACTGACCTACTGTCTAATGTTACTGAAACACTGACCTACAGTCTGTACCGTTACTGAAACACAGACCTACAGTCTGTAATGTTACTGAAACACTGACCTACAGTCTAACATTACTGAAACACTGACCTACAGTCTGTAACGTTACTGAAACACTGACCTACAGTCTAACGTTACTGAAACACTAACCTAGTCTGTAACATTACTGAAACACTGACGTACAGTCTGTAATGTTACTGAAACACTGACCTAGTCTGTAACGTTACTGAAACACTGACCTACAGTCTGTAACGTTACTGAAACACTGACCTACAGTCTGTAACGTTACTGAAACACTGACCTACAGTCTGTAATGTTACTGAAACACTGACCTACAGTCTGTAACGTTACTGAAACACTGACCTACAGTCTGTAACATTACTGAAACACTGACCTACAGTCTGTAACGTTACTGAAACACTGACCTACAGTCTGTAACATTACTGAAACACTGACCTACAGTCTGTAACGTTACTGAAACACTGACCTACAGTCTGTAACATTACTGAAACACTGACCTACAGTCTGTAACGTTACTGAAACACTGACCTACAGTCTGTAACGTTACTGAAAAACTGACCTACTGTCTAATGTTACGGAAACACTGACCTACAGTCTAACGTTACTGAAACACTGACCTACAGCCTGTAACGTTACTGAAACACTGACCTACAGTCTAATGTTACTGAAACACTGACCTACAGTCTAATGTTACGGAAACACTGACCTACTGTCTAATGTTACGGAAACACTGATCTACAGCCTGTAACGTTACTGAAACACTGACCTACAGTCTGTAACATTACTGAAACACTGACCTACAGTCTGTAACATTACTGAAACACTGACCTACTGTCTGTAACATTACTGAAACACTGACCTACAGTCTGTACCGTTACTGAAACACAGACCTACAGTCTGTAACGTTACTGAAACACTGACCTACAGTCTGTAACATTACTGAAACACTGACCTACAGTCTGTAACGTTACTGAAACACTGACCTACAGTCTGTAACATTACTGAAACACTGACCTACAGTCTGTAACGTTACTGAAACACTGACCTACAGTCTGTAACATTACTGAAACACTGACCTACAGTCTGTAACGTTACTGAAACACTGACCTACAGTCTGTAACGTTACTGAAAAACTGACCTACTGTCTAATGTTACGGAAACACTGACCTACAGTCTAACGTTACTGAAACACTGACCTACAGCCTGTAACGTTACTGAAACACTGACCTACAGTCTAATGTTACTGAAACACTGACCTACAGTCTAATGTTACGGAAACACTGACCTACTGTCTAATGTTACGGAAACACTGATCTACAGCCTGTAACGTTACTGAAACACTGACCTACAGTCTGTAACATTACTGAAACACTGACCTACAGTCTGTAACATTACTGAAACACTGACCTACTGTCTGTAACATTACTGAAACACTGACCTACAGTCTGTACCGTTACTGAAACACAGACCTACAGTCTGTAACGTTACTGAAACACTGACCTACAGTCTAACGTTACTGAAACACTGACCTAGTCTGTAACATTACTGAAACACTGACCTACAGTCTGTAATGTTACTGAAACACTGACCTAGTCTGTAACATTACTGAAACACTGACCTACAGTCTGTAATGTTACTGAAACACTGACCTCTAGTCTGTAACGTTACTGAAACACTGACCTACAGTCTGTAACATTACTGAAACACTGACCTACAGTCTGTAACGTTACTGAAACACTGACCTACAGTCTGTAACATTACTGAAACACTGACCTACAGTCTGTAACGTTACTGAAACACTGACCTACAGTCTGTAACGTTACTGAAAAACTGACCTACAGTCTGTAACATTACTGAAACACTGACCTACAGTCTGTAACGTTACTGAAACACTGACCTACAGTCTGTAACATTACTGAAACACTGACCTACTGTCTAATGTTACTGAAACACTGACCTACAGTCTGTAACATTACTGAAACACTGACCTACTGTCTAATGTTACTGTCTAATGTCACTGAAACACTGACCTACAGTCTGTAACATTACTGAAACACTGACCTACAGTCTGTAACGTTACTGAAACACTGACCTACAGTCTGTAACGTTACTGAAACACTGACCTACAGTCTGTAACATTACTGAAACACTGACCTACAGTCTGTAACGTTACTGAAACACTGACCTACAGTCTGTAATGTTACTGAAAAACTGACCTACTGTCTAATGTTACTGTCTAATGTCACTGAAACACTGACCTACAGTCTGTAACATTACTGAAACACTGACCTACAGTCTGTAACGTTACTGAAACACTGACCTACAGTCTGTAACGTTACTGAAACACTGACCTACAGTCTGTAATGTTACTGAAACACTGACCTACAGTCTAATGTTACTGAAACACAGACCTACAGTCTGTAATGTTACTGAAACACTGACCTACAGTCTGTAACATTACTGAAACACTGACCTACAGTCTGTAACGTTACTGAAACACTGACCTACAGTCTGTAACATTACTGAAACACTGACCTACAGTCTGTAACGTTACTGAAACACTGACCTACAGTCTGTAACATTACTGAAACACTGACCTACAGTCTGTAACGTTACTGAAACACTGACCTACAGTCTGTAACATTACTGAAACACTGACCTACTGTCTAATGTTACTGTCTAATGTCACTGAAACACTGACCTACAGTCTGTAACATTACTGAAACACTGACCTACAGTCTGTAACGTTACTGAAACACTGACCTACAGTCTGTAACGTTACTGAAACACTGACCTACAGTCTGTAACATTACTGAAACACTGACCTACAGTCTGTAACGTTACTGAAACACTGACCTACAGTCTGTAACATTACTGAAACACTGACCTATTGTCTAATGTTACTGAAAAACTGACCTACAGTCTAATGTTACGGAAACACTGACCTACAGTCAGTAACATTACTGAAACACTGACCTACTGTCTAATGTTACTGAAAAACTGACCTACAGTCTAATGTTACAGAAACACTGACCTACTGTCTAATGTTACGGAAACACTGATCTACAGCCTGTAACGTTACTGAAACACTGACCTACAGTCTGTAACATTACTGAAACACTGACCTACAGTCTGTAACATTACTGAAACACTGACCTACTGTCTAATGTTACTGAAACACTGACCTACAGTCTGTAACGTTACTGAAACACAGACCTACAGTCTGTAATGTTACTGAAACACTGACCTACAGTCTAACATTACTGAAACACTGACCTACAGTCTGTAACGTTACTGAAACACTGACCTACAGTCTAACGTTACTGAAACACTGACCTACAGTCTGTAATGTTACTGAAAAACTGACCTACAGTCTAATGTTACAGAAACACTGACCTACTGTCTAATGTTACGGAAACACTGACCTATAGCCTGTATCGTTACTGAAACACTGACCTACAGTCTGTAACATTACTGAAACACTGACCTACAGTCTGTAACGTTACTGAAACACTGACCTACAGTCTGTAATGTTACTGAAACACTGACCTACAGTCTAACATTACTGAAACACTGATCTACAGTCTAATGTTACGGAAACACTGACCTACTGTCTAATGTTACGGAAACACTGACCTACAGTCTGTAACATTACTGAAACACTGACCTACAGTCTAATGTTACGGAAACACTGACCTACTGTCTAATGTTACGGAAACACTGACCTACTGTCTAATGTTACGGAAACACTGACCTACAGCCTGTAACGTTACTGAAACACTGACCTACAGTTGTAACATTACTGAAACACTGACCTACAGTCTGTAACATTACTGAAACACTGACCTACAGTCTGTAATGTTACTGAAACACTGACCTACAGTCTGTAACGTTACTGAAACACTGACCTACTGTCTAATGTTACTGAAAAACTGACCTACAGTCTAATGTTACAGAAACACTGACCTACTGTCTAATGTTACGGAAACACTGACCTATAGCCTGTAACGTTACTGAAACACTGACCTACAGTCTGTAACATTACTGAAACACTGACCTACAGTCTGTAACATTACTGAAACACTGACCTACAGTCTGTAATGTTACTGAAACACTGACCTACAGTCTAACGTTACTGAAACACTGACCTACAGTCTAATGTTACGGAAACACTGACCTACTGTCTAATGTTACGAAAACACTGACCTACAGCCTGTAACGTTACTGAAACACTGACCTACAGTCTGTAACATTACTGAAACACTGACCTACAGTCTAATGTTACGGAAACACTGACCTACTGTCTAATGTTACGGAAACACTGACCTACAGCCTGTAACGTTACTGAAACACTGACCTACAGTTGTAACATTACTGAAACACTGACCTACAGTCTGTAACATTACTGAAACACTGACCTACTGTCTGTAACTTTACTGAAACACTGACCTACAGTCTGTAACGTTACTGAAACACTGACCTACAATCTGCAACGTTACTGAAACACTGACCTACTGTCTGTAATGTTACTGAAACACTGACCTACTGTCTGTAACATTTCTAAAGTATTGTCTGCTTATTATGAGCTTGAGTTTCCTGTAAATTGGCCACATGCAGACTTTGAGAAAGCCACACTTCCGTCTGCCTCTCAGATCCACGCTGGCAGGGAAAAAGAGCAGAATGCAGGAAAGGTTTCCAGGTTTGAGGATGGGAACGCTGACAGGAGTGAGGTGGGATGAGACGGAGAGCAGCAGAGCTGCGGGGTAATAAAATAAAGCTCAGCACTTAGATCTGACGCTAGCACAATCACATTTATATCCTCACTGCTTTTATTGTGAGAAATGAAGTTGATAACAGAGCAGGTTCCCATGGCGTGGCTGGACTGCACGTTTGGGGCGCTGGGGCACATTTAAATACCCCCTGCATCCTGCCGTATAATACCCCCTGCATCCTGCCGTATAATACCCCCTGCATCCTGCCGTATAATACCCCCTGCATCCTGCCGTATAATGGCCTGTGTGATTTATCATTACAGCTCCATAATGGACTATCACATTCTAAAGAGTTTCCTCACACAGACTAGGAGTCACAACCTCCATTTCCTTTGTTACACTTTCTGCCCCCCCACCCCCAAACCATCTCCCCCCCCACTGTGAGAGGATGAACCCGTAACCGGGGGAAACGCACGGTGAGTGAGAGTATGAACTCGTAACCGGGGGAAACGCAGGGTGAGTGAGAGGATGAACTCGTAACCGGGGGAAACGCACGGTGAGTAAGAGGATGAACTTGTAACCGGGGGAAACGCACGGTAAGTGAGAGGATGAACTCGTAACCGGGGGAAACGCAGGGTGAGTGAGAGGATGAACTCGTAACCGGGTTTGGGTAGTGATGTTAGCTTTGATTGTGCAGTGGTGTGCGGGTTGGGTAGTGTTTGGGTAGGTGATGTTAGCTTTGATTGTGCAGTGGTGTGCGGGTTGGGTAGTGATGTTAGCTTTGATTGTGCAGTGGTGTGCGGGTTGGGTAGGTGATGTTAGCTTTGATTGTGCAGTGGTGTGCGGGTTGGGTAGTGTTTGGGTAGTGATGTTAGCTTTGATTGTGCAGTGGTGTGCGGGTTGGGTAGTGATGTTAGCTTTGATTGTGCAGTGGTGTGCGGGTTGGGTAGTGATGTTAGCTTTGATTGTGCAGTGGTGTGCGGGTTGGGTAGTGATGTTAGCTTTGATTGCGCAGTGGTGTGCCGGTTGGGTAGTGTTTGGGTAGGTGAAGTTAGCTTTGATTGTGCAGTGGTGTGCGGGTTGGGTATTGTTTGGGTAGTGATGTTAGCATTGATTGTGCAGTGGTTTGCGGGTTGGGTAGTGATGTTAGCTTTGATTGTGCAGTGGTGTGCGGGTTGGGTAGTGATGTTAGCTTTGATTGTGCAGTGGTGTGCGGGTTGGGTAGTGTTTGGGTAGTGATGTTAGCTTTGATTGTGCAGTGGTGTGCGGGTTGGGTAGTGATGTTAGCTTTGATTGTGCAGTGGTGTGCGGGTTGGGTAGTGATGTTAGCTTTGATTGTGCAGTGGTGTGCGGGTTGGGTAGTGTTTGGGTAGGTGATGTTAGCTTTGATTGTGCAGTGGTGTGCGGGTTGGGTAGTGATGTTAGCTTTGATTGTGCAGTGGTGTGTGGGTTGGGTAGTGATGTTAGCTTTGATTGTGCAGTGGTGTGTGGGTTGGGTAGTGATGTTAGCTTTGATTGTGCAGTGGTGTGCGGGTTGGGTAGTGATGGTAGCTTTGATTGTGCAGTGGTGTGCGGGTTGGGTAGTGATGTTAGCTTTGATTGTGCAGTGGTGTGCGGGTTGGGTAGTGATGGGTAGTGATGTTAGCTTTGATTGTGCAGTGGTGTGCGGGTTGGGTAGTGATGGGTAGTGATGTTAGCTTTGATTGTGCAGTGGTGTGCGGGTTGGGTAGTGATGGGTAGTGATGTTAGCTTTGATTGTGCAGTGGTGTGCGGGTTGGGTAGTGATGTTAGCTTTGATTGCGCAGTGGTGTGCGGGTTGGGTAGTGTTTGGGTAGGTGATGTTAGCTTTGATTGTGCAGTGGTGTGCGGGTTGGGTAGTGATGTTAGCTTTGATTGTGCAGTGGTGTGCGGGTTGGGTAGGTGATGTTAGCTTTGATTGTGCAGTGGTGTGCGGGTTGGGTAGTGTTTGGGTAGGTGATGTTAGCTTTGATTGTGCAGTGGTGTGCGGGTTGGGTAGTGATGTTAGCTTTGATTGTGCAGTGGTGTGCGGGTTGGGTAGTGTTTGGGTAGGTGATGTTAGCTTTGATTGTGCAGTGGTGTGCGGGTTGGGTAGTGATGTTAGCTTTGATTGTGCAGTGCTGTGCGGGTTGGGTAGGTGATGTTAGCTATGATTGTGCAGTGGTGTGCGGGTTGGGTATTGTTTGGGTAGGTGATGTTAGCTTTGATTGTGCAGAGGTGTGCGGGTTGGGTAGTGATGTTAGCTTTGATTGTGCAGTGGTCTGCGGGTTGGGTAGTGATGTTAGCTTTGATTGTGCAGTGGTCTGCGGGTTGGGTAGTGATGTTAGCTTTGATTGTGCAGTGGGGTGCGGGTTGGGTAGTGATGTTAGCTTTGATTGTGCAGTGGTGTGCGGGTTGGGTAGTGATGTTAGCTTTGATTGTGCAGTGGTGTGCGGGTTGGGTAGTGATGTTAGCTTTGATTGCGCAGTGGTGTGCGGGTTGGGTAGGTGATGTTAGCTATGATTGTGCAGTGGTGTGCGGGTTGGGTAGTGTTTGGGTAGGTGATGTTAGCTTTGATTGTGCAGTGGTGTGCGGGTTGGGTAGTGTTTGGGTAGATGATGTTAGCTTTGATTGTGCAGTGGTGTGCGGGTTAGGTAGTGATGTTAGCTTTGATTGTGCAGTGGTGTGTGGGTTGGGTAGTGATGTTAGCTTTGATTGTGCAGTGGTGTGTGGGTTGGGTAGTGTTTGGGTAGGTGATGTTAGCTTTGATTGTGCAGTGGTGTGCGGGTTGGGTAGGTGATGTTAGCTTTGATTGTGCAGTGGTGTGCGGGTTGGGTAGTGATGTTAGCTTTGATTGTGAATTGGTGCGCGGGTTGGGTAGTGATGTTAGCTTTGATTGTGCAGTGGTGTGCGGGTTGGGTAGTGATGTTAGCTTTGATTGTGCAGTGGTGTGCGGGTTGGGTAGTGATGTTAGCTTTGATTGTGCAGTGGTGTGCGGGTTGGGTAGTGATGTTAGCTTTGATTGTGCATTGGTGTGCGGGTTGGGTAGTGATGTTAGCTTTGATTGTGCAGTGGTGTGCGGGTTGGGTAGTGATGTTAGCTTTGATTGTGCAGTGGTGTGCGGGTTGGGTAGGTGATGTTAGCTTTGATTGTGCAGTGGTGTGCGGGTTGGGTAGTGATGTTAGCTTTGATTTGTTTGGCACCTCTGGGCTACTGTAGATGACCTGATCAAATCAGTTCCACAGCACCACTCACACAGCAATAATATACAGTTCCACAGCACCACTCACACAGCAATAATATACAGTTCCACAGTACCACTCACACAGCAATAATATACATTTCCACAGCACCACTCACACAGCAATAATGTATAGTTCCACAGCACCACTCACACAGCAATAATATACAGTTCCACAGCACCACTCACACAGCAATAATATACAGTTCCACAGCACCACTCACACAGCAATAATATACAGTTCCACAGCACCACTCACACAGCAATAATATACAGTTCCACAGCACCACTCACACAGCAATAATATACAGTTCCACAGCACCACTCACACAGCAATAATATACAGTTCCACAGTACCACTCACACAGCAATAATATACAGTTCCACAGCACCACTCACACAGCAATAATATACAGTTCCACAGTACCACTCACACAGCAATAATATACAGTTCCACAGTACCACTCACACAGCAATAATATACAGTTCCACAGCACCACTCACACAGCAATAATATACAGTTCCACAGCACCACTCACACAGCAATAATATACAGTTCCACAGCACCACTCACACAGCAATAATATACAGTTCCACAGCACCACTCCCACAGCAATAATATACAGTTCCACAGTACCACTCACACAGCAATAATATACAGTTCCACAGCACCACTCACACAGCAATAATATACAGTTCCACAGCACCACTCACACAGCAATAATATACAGTTCCACAGCACCACTCCCACAGCAATAATATACAGTTCCACAGTACCACTCACACAGCAATAATATACAGTTCCACAGTACCACTCACACAGCAATAATATACAGTTCCACAGCACCACTCACACAGCAATAATATACAGTTCCACAGCACCACTCACACAGCAATAATATACAGTTCCACAGTACCACTCACACAGCAATAATATACAGTTCCACAGCACCACTCACACAGCAATAATATACAGTTCCACAGTACCACTCACACAGCAATAATATACAGTTCCACAGTACCACTCACACAGCAATAATATACAGTTCCACAGCACCACTCACACAGCAATAATATACAGTTCCACAGCACCACTCACACAGCAATAATATACAGTTCCACAGCACCACTCACACAGCAATAATATACAGTTCCACAGCACCACTCACACAGCAATAATATACAGTTCCACAGCACCACTCACACACCAATAATGTACAGTTCCACAGCACCACTCACACAGCAATAATATACACTTCCACAGTACCACTCCCACAGCAATAATATACAGTTCCACAGCACCACTCACACAGCAATAATATACAGTGTTAAATTAACTTGATAGTGTTCAATCTCTTTCACACTTTAACCCTTTCACATACTTTAACACTGAACATTTTACTGTGAACCAAAGAAATGTCAAATCATTAAACTCAATTGCATTTACTAGATATATAAAAATAAGTAAATATGTGCATGTATGTGTATGTGCATGTGTGTATCAGTGTATGTGTATGTGTGTGTGTGTGTGTGTGTGTGTGTGTGTGTGTGTGTGTGCGCGTGTGTGCCAACACATATTGTTGCAGTTCACAGCTAGTATTGAAGTTGTTAGAAGATCCATGCACTGATATTCTGCAGTAGTCAGCAGAAATATTAAAATACTAAAATACCTGCAGTATCAGTTGATGGCAGCTTTGAATTCACAGCATGTGGCCAATTGCACAGGCACAGCTTGGTCATGAAACTCTTACACAAGCATTTGCATTTTGAAACAAGCTGCACCATCCCTATGCTTATCCATTTACATTTAGATGCCTTTAACCCCAAAGTCTGGAAATAATCACCTTTCACTACACAGATGGAATCACTGGAGGGAGACATCAACAATGTCAAGCTTGGCCAATCGCATAATCTGTACTGGAGTAGGATAGAGTTATGAATCTATACTGGAGGCAGGAGAGAGTTACAAATCTGTACTGGAATCAGGAGAGAGTTATGACTCTGTACTTGAGTCAGAAGAGAGTTATGAATCTCTACTGGAGTCAGGAGAGAGTTATGAATCTGTACTCGAGTCAGGAGAGAGTTATGAATCTCTACTGGAATGAGGAGAGTTAAGAATCTCAACTGAAATCAGAAGAGAGTTATGAATCTCTACTGGAATCTGGCGAGAGTTATGAATCTGTACTTGAGTCAGGAGCGGGTTAATATTTTCTGATTTATTTGGTGCTTGATTCATCTCTCATCTGTTGATCTGGTTTTTTTTGTCCACTCAGGGAGTCAGCACACACACACACACACACACACACACACACACTCTTACACACGAAAAACAGCACATATTATGCAGTCTGAACAAATATGATTATATCATAATATTGAAACGTTTATTAGTGAGTATTACTGCATATTGTACATCTCCATTCTTCAGATTATGATTATTTTATCAGTCAATCAAATATTTTGGTCAGTCAATAATAACAAAAACCATTTCAGATTTATTTTACAATAAAAAATTGACTGAGGCATTAATATTCTGGGGACTTTATGGATATATAACAAGTTCATGTCTTTCAGGGGTGTCCCAGTGCATTTAAAACAGATATCACTCATTTCATTACTCCCACCCAATCTGAAGTGCGTTATTTGACACTTATGAGCATAACTACATTAAACAACCCACCGTCAGCATGGCTTACTCTCCCCGCAGGTTTAAAGTAAGAAATATGTTTGAATAACTTTGGCTAATATGATTTCAGTGATGAGACAGATTGCTGGCTATAAATATGATACATTATAGGAAAAGCAGCCGTTCTGCTGTGCATTATAATCAGTCAACAATCAGCACTGAAGTCTGCGCTTCTAAAGACTACACTAGATATTTTCCACTCAAATTAATTTACAAGTTCTATTATTATTTATTTACCAAGAATAAAAAGAAACAATAATAATATCCTCATTATTTCTGTGGTGCAGTGTTTGGCAATAAGGTGGGGTGATGTGTGCAGTGGTGTGCGGGTAGTGTAGTGATGTTAGCTTTGATTGTGCAGTGGTGTGGGGTAGAGTAGTGATGTTAGCTTTGATTGCGCAGTGGTGTGGGGTAGTGTAGTGATGTTAGCCTTGATTGTGGGGTGGGGTGATATGTGCAGTAGGGTGGGGTAGTGAGGTGGTGTTGGGTGATGTGTGCAGCAGGGTGGGGTAGTGAGGTGGTGGTGGGTGATGTGTGCAGTAGGGTGGGGTAGTGAGGTGGTGTTGGGTGATGTGTGCAGTAGGGTGGGGGAGTGAGGTGGGGTAGGGTGATGTGTGCAGTAGGGTGGGGTAGTGAGGTAGTGTTGGGTGATGTGTGCAGTAGGGTGGGGTAGTGAGGTGGGGTAGGGTGATGTGTGCAGTAGGGTGGGGTAGTGAGGTAGTGTTGGGTGATGTGTGCAGTAGGGTGGGGTAGTGAGGTGGGGTAGGGTGATGTGTGCAGTAGGGTGGGGTCGTGAGGTGGTGTTGGGTGATGTGTGCAGTAGGGTGGGGTAGTGAGGTGGTGTTGGGTGATGTGTGCAGTAGGGTGGGGTAGTGAGGTGGGGTAGGGTGATGTGTGCAGTAGGGTGGGGTAGTGAGGTAGTGTTGGGTGATGTGTGCAGTAGGGTGGGGTAGTGAGGTGGTGTTGGGTGATGTGTGCAGTAGGGTGGGGTAGTGAGGTGGTGTTGGGTGATGTGTGCAGTAGGGTGGGGTAGTGAGGTGGGGTAGGGTGATGTGTGCAGTAGGGTGGGGTAGTGAGGTAGTGTTGGGTGATGTGTGCAGTAGGGTGGGGTAGTGAGGTGGGGTAGGGTGATGTGTACAGTAGGGTGGGGTAGTGAGGTAGTGTTGGGTGATGTGTGCAGTAGGGTGGGGTAGTGCGGTGGGGTAGGGTGATGTGTGCAGTAGGGTGGGGTAGTGAGGTGGGGTAGGGTGATGTGTGCAGTAGGGTGGGGTAGTGAGGTGGGGTAGGGTGATGTGTGCAGTAGGGTGGGGTAGTGAGGTAGTGTTGGGTGATGTGTGCAGTAGGGTGGGGTAGTGAGGTGGGGTAGGGTGATGTGTGCAGTAGGGTGGGGTAGTGAGGTGGTGTTGGGTGATGTGTGCAGTAGGGTGGGGTAGTGAGGTGGTGTTGGGTGATGTGTGCAGTAGGGTGGGGTAGTGAGGTGGGGTAGGGTGATGTGTGCAGTAGGGTGGGGTAGTGAGGTAGTGTTGGGTGATGTGTGCAGTAGGGTGGGGTAGTGAGCTGGGGTAGGGTGATGTGTGCAGTAGGGTGGGGTAGTGAGGTGGGGTAGGGTGATGTGTGCAGTAGGGTGGGGTAGTGAGGTAGTGTTGGGTGATGTGTGCAGTAGGGTGGGGTAGTGAGGTGGGGTAGGGTGATGTGTGCAGTAGGGTGGGGTAGTGAGGTAGTGTTGGGTGATGTGTGCAGTAGGGTGGGGTAGTGAGGTGGGGTAGGGTGATGTGTGCAGTAGGGTGGGGTAGTGAGGTGGGGTAGGGTGATGTGTGCAGTAGGGTGGGGTAGTGAGGTAGTGTTGGGTGATGTGTGCAGTAGGGTGGGGTAGTGAGCTGGGGTAGGGTGATGTGTGCAGTAGGGTGGGGTAGTGAGGTGGGGTAGGGTGATGTGTGCAGTAGGGTGGGGTAGTGAGGTAGTGTTGGGTGATGTGTGCAGTAGGGTGGGGTAGTGAGGTGGGGTAGGGTGATGTGTGCAGTAGGGTGGGGTAGTGAGGTAGTGTTGGGTGATGTGTGCAGTAGGGTGGGGTAGTGAGGTGGGGTAGGGTGATGTGTGCAGTAGGGTGGGGTAGGGTGATGTGTGCAGTAGGGTGGGGTAGTGAGGTGGGGTAGGGTGATGTGTGCAGTAGGGTGGGGTAGTGAGAGACAAATGGGAGGGTAATATCAATCAAAGCACACAAAGCTAATGGCCCTCGACACAGCCTCTTATAGCTGCAGGCACAGCCTCTTATAGCTGCAGGCACAGCCTCTTATAGCTGCAGGAGGTGACATGGAAGAGTTCTTCCTCCTCTCCTCCTCCACCCTGCTCTCCTCACTCCTCCTCTCCTCTCCTCCTCCGCCCTGCTCTCCTCCCTCCTCCTCTCCTCTCCTCCTCTACCCTGCTCTCCTCCCTCCTCCTCCGCCCTGCTCTCCTCCCTCCTCCTCTCCTCCTCCACCCTGCTCTCCTCCCTCCTCCTCTCCTCCTCCACCCTGCTCTCCTCCCTCCTCCTCCGCCCTGCTCTCCTCCCTCCTCCTCTCCTCCTCCACCCTGCTCTCCTCCCTCCTCCTCTCTTCCTCCACCCTGCTCTCCTCCCTCCTCCTCCTCCTCCACCCTGCTCTCCTCCCTCCTCCTCTCCTCTCCTCCTCTACCCTGCTCTCCTCCCTCCTCCTCCGCCCTGCTCTCCTCCCTCCTCCTCTCCTCTCCTCCTCTGCCCTGCTCTCCTCCCTCCTCCTCTCCTCTCCTCCTCTGCCCTGCTCTCCTCCCTCCTCCTCTCCTCCTCTGCCCTGCTCTCCTCCCTCCTCCTCTCCTCCCTGCTTTGCGGTTCAGTGCTGGATTCCCTGAGAACGATGGCGCCCTCATTAGGACAGTGTCACACGCACACGCTACACACTCTTCACACGCTTCACACACTTACACACGCTTACACACGCTTACACACGCTCACACACGCTTCACACGCATACACACTCACTCACACACTTCACACACGCTTACGCACACTCTTCACACACGCCTCGCACTCTTCACGCACTCTTCACGCTTCACACGCTTCCCACACTTACACATCTTAACGCGATTACACACCCTTACAGTGAAGAAAAGTGTGGTGTTAAGACCCCATAAATAATGAGTGGAACAAACCATTCATTACAGCCCCCCTAGCCCTCTGACCCTAACCCCCGTCAAAAACATCACAGCAGATATTCCACTAAAGATTACTTTTAAACACAACGGAGCAGAATGAGCCAGGCTGGCAGGAGATAACGCATTCAGCATTTAGTATGGAGATAAAACGGCTGTTTAAGAGTTTACAAAGCGCTTATATTTCTACAGGCTTTAAAATCCTGCTGGATACAGCCGACATGCTTGTGCACATTTTCTCTGCAGTGAGCAGAATCCGAGGCGCGTCCTACGCTCTGAAAAATCTCCCCCATTCTGTAGCGCTCTATCTGCGGGAAGATTAGCGCTCGTGTGCCACACTGACATGATTGACACTTGGGGGTAAAGCTGAAACCACGGAAACGGGGTGGCAGTTTTGGCTAAGTCTAATAAGCCGCTTGCATATGTAAGACCAAAACTCTACACTGGTTCTTTAGCTTGAACTGCTGCCTTTGACACATAAAGACCAACATATTCGCTCTTTAAAATGAGCTGCAACACAACCTGGAGTGCTCCTCTACCCCCCCAAGTGCTCCTCTACCCCCCAGTGCTCCATCTACCCCTAATGCTCCATCTACCCCCAGTGCTCCTCTACCCCCAGTGCTCCTCTACCCCCAGTGCTCCTCTACCCCCAGTGCTCCTCTACCCCCAGTGCTCCATCTACCCCTAATGCTCCATCTACCCCCAGTGCTCCTCTACCCCCAGTGCTCCATCTACCCCCAGTGCTCCTCTACCCCCCAGTGCTCCATCTACCCCCAGTGCTCCTCTACCCCCAGTGCTCCTCTACCCCCAGTGCTCCTCTACCCCCAGTGCTCCATCTACCCCTAATGCTCCATCTACCCCCAGTGCTCCTCTACCCCCCAGTGCTCCATCTACCCCCAGTGCTCCTCTACCCCCAGTGCTCCTCTACCCCCAGTGCTCCTCTACCCCCAGTGCTCCATCTACCCCTAATGCTCCATCTACCCCCAGTGCTCCTCT
>CM056399.1:16915524-17036609 GCA_029718625.1 Synaphobranchus kaupii
AGGTTAAGGGGCTAGGGCTCGGGGGTTAAGGGGCTAGGGCTAGGGCTCGGGGGTTAAGGGGCTAGGGCTCGGGGGTTAAGGGGCTAGGGCTAGGGCTCGGGGGTTAAGGGGCTAGGGCTCGGGGGTTAAGGGGCTAGGGCTAGGGCTCGGGGGTTAAGGGGCTAGGGCTCGGGGGTTAAGGGGCTAGGGCTAGGGCTCGGGGGTTAAGGGGCTAGGGCTCGGGGGTTAAGGGGCTAGGGCTAGGGCTCGGGGGTTAAGGGGCTAGGGCTCGGGGGTTAAGGGGCTAGGGCTAGGGCTCGGGGGTTAAGGGGCTAGGGCTCGGGGGTTAAGGGGCTAGGGCTAGGGCTCGGGGGTTAAGGGGCTAGGGCTCGGGGGTTAAGGGGCTAGGGCTCGGGGGTTAAGGGGCTAGGGGCTCGGGGGTTAAGGGGCTAGGGCTCGGGGGGTTAAGGGGGCTAGGGCTCGGGGGTTAAGGGAGGGCTAGGGCTCGGGGGTTAAGGGGCTAGGGCTAGGGCTCGGGGGTTAAGGGGCTAGGGCTCGGGGGGTTAAGGGGCTAGGGCTCGGGGGTTAAGGGGCTAGGGCTAGGGCTCGGGGGTTAAGGGGCTAGGGCTCGGGGGTTAAGGGGCTAGGGCTAGGGCTCGGGGGTTAAGGGGCTAGGGCTCGGGGGTTAAGGGGCTAGGGCTAGGGCTCGGGGGTTAAGGGGCTAGGGCTCGGGGGTTAAGGGGCTAGGGCTAGGGCTCGGGGGTTAAGGGGCTAGGGCTCGGGGGTTAAGGGGCTAGGGCTAGGGCTCGGGGGTTAAGGGGCTAGGGCTCGGGGGTTAAGGGGCTAGGGCTAGGGCTCGGGGGTTAAGGGGCTAGGGCTCGGGGGTTAAGGGGCTAGGGCTAGGGCTCGGGGGTTAAGGGGCTAGGGCTCGGGGGTTAAGGGGCTAGGGCTAGGGCTCGGGGGTTAAGGGGCTAGGGCTCGGGGGTTAAGGGGCTAGGGCTAGGGCTCGGGGGTTAAGGGGCTAGGGCTCGGGGGTTAAGGGGCTAGGGCTAGGGCTCGGGGGTTAAGGGGCTAGGGCTCGGGGGTTAAGGGGCTAGGGCTAGGGCTCGGGGGTTAAGGGGCTAGGGCTCGGGGGTTAAGGGGCTAGGGCTAGGGCTCGGGGGTTAAGGGGCTAGGGCTCGGGGGTTAAGGGGCTAGGGCTAGGGCTCGGGGGTTAAGGGGCTAGGGCTCGGGGGTTAAGGGGCTAGGGCTAGGGCTCGGGGGTTAAGGGGCTAGGGCTCGGGGGTTAAGGGGCTAGGGCTAGGGCTCGGGGGTTAAGGGGCTAGGGCTCGGGGGTTAAGGGGCTAGGGCTAGGGCTCGGGGGTTAAGGGGCTAGGGCTCGGGGGTTAAGGGGCTAGGGCTAGGGCTCGGGGGTTAAGGGGCTAGGGCTCGGGGGTTAAGGGGCTAGGGCTAGGGCTCGGGGGTTAAGGGGCTAGGGCTCGGGGGTTAAGGGGCTAGGGCTAGGGCTCGGGGGTTAAGGGGCTAGGGCTCGGGGGTTAAGGGGCTAGGGCTAGGGCTCGGGGGTTAAGGGGCTAGGGCTCGGGGGTTAAGGGGCTAGGGCTAGGGCTCGGGGGTTAAGGGGCTAGGGCTCGGGGGTTAAGGGGCTAGGGCTAGGGCTCGGGGGTTAAGGGGCTAGGGCTCGGGGGTTAAGGGGCTAGGGCTAGGGCTCGGGGGTTAAGGGGCTAGGGCTCGGGGGTTAAGGGGCTAGGGCTAGGGCTCGGGGGTTAAGGGGCTAGGGCTCGGGGGTTAAGGGGCTAGGGCTAGGGCTCGGGGGTTAAGGGGCTAGGGCTCGGGGGTTAAGGGGCTAGGGCTAGGGCTCGGGGGTTAAGGGGCTAGGGCTCGGGGGTTAAGGGGCTAGGGCTAGGGCTCGGGGGTTAAGGGGCTAGGGCTCGGGGGTTAAGGGGCTAGGGCTAGGGCTCGGGGGTTAAGGGGCTAGGGCTCGGGGGTTAAGGGGCTAGGGCTAGGGCTCGGGGGTTAAGGGGCTAGGGCTCGGGGGTTAAGGGGCTAGGGCTAGGGCTCGGGGGTTAAGGGGCTAGGGCTCGGGGGTTAAGGGGCTAGGGCTAGGGCTCGGGGGTTAAGGGGCTAGGGCTCGGGGGTTAAGGGGCTAGGGCTAGGGCTCGGGGGTTAAGGGGCTAGGGCTCGGGGGTTAAGGGGCTAGGGCTAGGGCTCGGGGGTTAAGGGGCTAGGGCTCGGGGGTTAAGGGGCTAGGGCTAGGGCTCGGGGGTTAAGGGGCTAGGGCTCGGGGGTTAAGGGGCTAGGGCTAGGGCTCGGGGGTTAAGGGGCTAGGGCTCGGGGGTTAAGGGGCTAGGGCTAGGGCTCGGGGGTTAAGGGGCTAGGGCTCGGGGGTTAAGGGGCTAGGGCTAGGGCTCGGGGGTTAAGGGGCTAGGGCTCGGGGGTTAAGGGGCTAGGGCTAGGGCTCGGGGGTTAAGGGGCTAGGGCTCGGGGGTTAAGGGGCTAGGGCTAGGGCTCGGGGGTTAAGGGGCTAGGGCTCGGGGGTTAAGGGGCTAGGGCTAGGGCTCGGGGGTTAAGGGGCTAGGGCTCGGGGGTTAAGGGGCTAGGGCTAGGGCTCGGGGGTTAAGGGGCTAGGGCTCGGGGGTTAAGGGGCTAGGGCTAGGGCTCGGGGGTTAAGGGGCTAGGGCTCGGGGGTTAAGGGGCTAGGGCTAGGGCTCGGGGGTTAAGGGGCTAGGGCTCGGGGGTTAAGGGGCTAGGGCTAGGGCTCGGGGGTTAAGGGGCTAGGGCTCGGGGGTTAAGGGGCTAGGGCTAGGGCTCGGGGGTTAAGGGGCTAGGGCTCGGGGGTTAAGGGGCTAGGGCTAGGGCTCGGGGGTTAAGGGGCTAGGGCTCGGGGGTTAAGGGGCTAGGGCTAGGGCTCGGGGGTTAAGGGGCTAGGGCTCGGGGGTTAAGGGGCTAGGGCTAGGGCTCGGGGGTTAAGGGGCTAGGGCTCGGGGGTTAAGGGGCTAGGGCTAGGGCTCGGGGGTTAAGGGGCTAGGGCTCGGGGGTTAAGGGGCTAGGGCTAGGGCTCGGGGGTTAAGGGGCTAGGGCTCGGGGGTTAAGGGGCTAGGGCTAGGGCTCGGGGGTTAAGGGGCTAGGGCTCGGGGGTTAAGGGGCTAGGGCTAGGGCTCGGGGGTTAAGGGGCTAGGGCTCGGGGGTTAAGGGGCTAGGGCTAGGGCTCGGGGGTTAAGGGGCTAGGGCTCGGGGGTTAAGGGGCTAGGGCTAGGGCTCGGGGGTTAAGGGGCTAGGGCTCGGGGGTTAAGGGGCTAGGGCTAGGGCTCGGGGGTTAAGGGGCTAGGGCTCGGGGGTTAAGGGGCTAGGGCTAGGGCTCGGGGGTTAAGGGGCTAGGGCTCGGGGGTTAAGGGGCTAGGGCTAGGGCTCGGGGGTTAAGGGGCTAGGGCTCGGGGGTTAAGGGGCTAGGGCTAGGGCTCGGGGGTTAAGGGGCTAGGGCTCGGGGGTTAAGGGGCTAGGGCTAGGGCTCGGGGGTTAAGGGGCTAGGGCTCGGGGGTTAAGGGGCTAGGGCTAGGGCTCGGGGGTTAAGGGGCTAGGGCTCGGGGGTTAAGGGGCTAGGGCTAGGGCTCGGGGGTTAAGGGGCTAGGGCTCGGGGGTTAAGGGGCTAGGGCTAGGGCTCGGGGGTTAAGGGGCTAGGGCTCGGGGGTTAAGGGGCTAGGGCTAGGGCTCGGGGGTTAAGGGGCTAGGGCTCGGGGGTTAAGGGGCTAGGGCTAGGGCTCGGGGGTTAAGGGGCTAGGGCTCGGGGGTTAAGGGGCTAGGGCTAGGGCTCGGGGGTTAAGGGGCTAGGGCTCGGGGGTTAAGGGGCTAGGGCTAAGGGCCAGGGCGGTTAAGGGGCTAGGGCTCGGGGGTTAAGGGGCTAGGGCTAGGGCTCGGGGGTTAAGGGGCTAGGGCTCGGGGGTTAAGGGGCTAGGGCTAGGGCTCGGGGGTTAAGGGGCTAGGGCTCGGGGGTTAAGGGGCTAGGGCTAGGGCTCGGGGGTTAAGGGGCTAGGGCTCGGGGGTTAAGGGGCTAGGGCTAGGGCTCGGGGGTTAAGGGGCTAGGGCTCGGGGGTTAAGGGGCTAGGGCTAGGGCTCGGGGGTTAAGGGGCTAGGGCTCGGGGGTTAAGGGGCTAGGGCTAGGGCTCGGGGGTTAAGGGGCTAGGGCTCGGGGGTTAAGGGGCTAGGGCTAGGGCTCGGGGGTTAAGGGGCTAGGGCTCGGGGGTTAAGGGGCTAGGGCTAGGGCTCGGGGGTTAAGGGGCTAGGGCTCGGGGGTTAAGGGGCTAGGGCTAGGGCTCGGGGGTTAAGGGGCTAGGGCTCGGGGGTTAAGGGGCTAGGGCTAGGGCTCGGGGGTTAAGGGGCTAGGGCTCGGGGGTTAAGGGGCTAGGGCTAGGGCTCGGGGGTTAAGGGGCTAGGGCTCGGGGGTTAAGGGGCTAGGGCTAGGGCTCGGGGGTTAAGGGGCTAGGGCTCGGGGGTTAAGGGGCTAGGGCTAGGGCTCGGGGGTTAAGGGGCTAGGGCTCGGGGGTTAAGGGGCTAGGGCTAGGGCTCGGGGGTTAAGGGGCTAGGGCTCGGGGGTTAAGGGGCTAGGGCTAGGGCTCGGGGGTTAAGGGGCTAGGGCTCGGGGGTTAAGGGGCTAGGGCTAGGGCTCGGGGGTTAAGGGGCTAGGGCTCGGGGGTTAAGGGGCTAGGGCTAGGGCTCGGGGGTTAAGGGGCTAGGGCTCGGGGGTTAAGGGGCTAGGGCTAGGGCTCGGGGGTTAAGGGGCTAGGGCTCGGGGGTTAAGGGGCTAGGGCTAGGGCTCGGGGGTTAAGGGGCTAGGGCTCGGGGGTTAAGGGGCTAGGGCTAGGGCTCGGGGGTTAAGGGGCTAGGGCTCGGGGGTTAAGGGGCTAGGGCTAGGGCTCGGGGGTTAAGGGGCTAGGGCTCGGGGGTTAAGGGGCTAGGGCTAGGGCTCGGGGGTTAAGGGGCTAGGGCTCGGGGGTTAAGGGGCTAGGGCTAGGGCTCGGGGGTTAAGGGGCTAGGGCTCGGGGGTTAAGGGGCTAGGGCTAGGGCTCGGGGGTTAAGGGGCTAGGGCTCGGGGGTTAAGGGGCTAGGGCTAGGGCTCGGGGGTTAAGGGGCTAGGGCTCGGGGGTTAAGGGGCTAGGGCTAGGGCTCGGGGGTTAAGGGGCTAGGGCTCGGGGGTTAAGGGGCTAGGGCTAGGGCTCGGGGGTTAAGGGGCTAGGGCTCGGGGGTTAAGGGGCTAGGGCTAGGGCTCGGGGGTTAAGGGGCTAGGGCTCGGGGGTTAAGGGGCTAGGGCTAGGGCTCGGGGGTTAAGGGGCTAGGGCTCGGGGGTTAAGGGGCTAGGGCTAGGGCTCGGGGGTTAAGGGGCTAGGGCTCGGGGGTTAAGGGGCTAGGGCTAGGGCTCGGGGGTTAAGGGGCTAGGGCTCGGGGGTTAAGGGGCTAGGGCTAGGGCTCGGGGGTTAAGGGGCTAGGGCTCGGGGGTTAAGGGGCTAGGGCTAGGGCTCGGGGGTTAAGGGGCTAGGGCTCGGGGGTTAAGGGGCTAGGGCTAGGGCTCGGGGGTTAAGGGGCTAGGGCTCGGGGGTTAAGGGGCTAGGGCTAGGGCTCGGGGGTTAAGGGGCTAGGGCTCGGGGGTTAAGGGGCTAGGGCTAGGGCTCGGGGGTTAAGGGGCTAGGGCTCGGGGGTTAAGGGGCTAGGGCTAGGGCTCGGGGGTTAAGGGGCTAGGGCTCGGGGGTTAAGGGGCTAGGGCTAGGGCTCGGGGGTTAAGGGGCTAGGGCTCGGGGGTTAAGGGGCTAGGGCTAGGGCTCGGGGGTTAAGGGGCTAGGGCTCGGGGGTTAAGGGGCTAGGGCTAGGGCTCGGGGGTTAAGGGGCTAGGGCTCGGGGGTTAAGGGGCTAGGGCTAGGGCTCGGGGGTTAAGGGGCTAGGGCTCGGGGGTTAAGGGGCTAGGGCTAGGGCTCGGGGGTTAAGGGGCTAGGGCTCGGGGGTTAAGGGGCTAGGGCTAGGGCTCGGGGGTTAAGGGGCTAGGGCTCGGGGGTTAAGGGGCTAGGGCTAGGGCTCGGGGGTTAAGGGGCTAGGGCTCGGGGGTTAAGGGGCTAGGGCTAGGGCTCGGGGGTTAAGGGGCTAGGGCTCGGGGGTTAAGGGGCTAGGGCTAGGGCTCGGGGGTTAAGGGGCTAGGGCTCGGGGGTTAAGGGGCTAGGGCTAGGGCTCGGGGGTTAAGGGGCTAGGGCTCGGGGGTTAAGGGGCTAGGGCTAGGGCTCGGGGGTTAAGGGGCTAGGGCTCGGGGGTTAAGGGGCTAGGGCTAGGGCTCGGGGGTTAAGGGGCTAGGGCTCGGGGGTTAAGGGGCTAGGGCTAGGGCTCGGGGGTTAAGGGGCTAGGGCTCGGGGGTTAAGGGGCTAGGGCTAGGGCTCGGGGGTTAAGGGGCTAGGGCTCGGGGGTTAAGGGGCTAGGGCTAGGGCTCGGGGGTTAAGGGGCTAGGGCTCGGGGGTTAAGGGGCTAGGGCTAGGGCTCGGGGGTTAAGGGGCTAGGGCTCGGGGGTTAAGGGGCTAGGGCTAGGGCTCGGGGGTTAAGGGGCTAGGGCTCGGGGGTTAAGGGGCTAGGGCTAGGGCTCGGGGGTTAAGGGGCTAGGGCTCGGGGGTTAAGGGGCTAGGGCTAGGGCTCGGGGGTTAAGGGGCTAGGGCTCGGGGGTTAAGGGGCTAGGGCTAGGGCTCGGGGGTTAAGGGGCTAGGGCTCGGGGGTTAAGGGGCTAGGGCTAGGGCTCGGGGGTTAAGGGGCTAGGGCTCGGGGGTTAAGGGGCTAGGGCTAGGGCTCGGGGGTTAAGGGGCTAGGGCTCGGGGGTTAAGGGGCTAGGGCTAGGGCTCGGGGGTTAAGGGGCTAGGGCTCGGGGGTTAAGGGGCTAGGGCTAGGGCTCGGGGGTTAAGGGGCTAGGGCTCGGGGGTTAAGGGGCTAGGGCTAGGGCTCGGGGGTTAAGGGGCTAGGGCTCGGGGGTTAAGGGGCTAGGGCTAGGGCTCGGGGGTTAAGGGGCTAGGGCTCGGGGGTTAAGGGGCTAGGGCTAGGGCTCGGGGGTTAAGGGGCTAGGGCTCGGGGGTTAAGGGGCTAGGGCTAGGGCTCGGGGGTTAAGGGGCTAGGGCTCGGGGGTTAAGGGGCTAGGGCTAGGGCTCGGGGGTTAAGGGGCTAGGGCTCGGGGGTTAAGGGGCTAGGGCTAGGGCTCGGGGGTTAAGGGGCTAGGGCTCGGGGGTTAAGGGGCTAGGGCTAGGGCTCGGGGGTTAAGGGGCTAGGGCTCGGGGGTTAAGGGGCTAGGGCTAGGGCTCGGGGGTTAAGGGGCTAGGGCTCGGGGGTTAAGGGGCTAGGGCTAGGGCTCGGGGGTTAAGGGGCTAGGGCTCGGGGGTTAAGGGGCTAGGGCTAGGGCTCGGGGGTTAAGGGGCTAGGGCTCGGGGGTTAAGGGGCTAGGGCTAGGGCTCGGGGGTTAAGGGGCTAGGGCTCGGGGGTTAAGGGGCTAGGGCTAGGGCTCGGGGGTTAAGGGGCTAGGGCTCGGGGGTTAAGGGGCTAGGGCTAGGGCTCGGGGGTTAAGGGGCTAGGGCTCGGGGGTTAAGGGGCTAGGGCTAGGGCTCGGGGGTTAAGGGGCTAGGGCTCGGGGGTTAAGGGGCTAGGGCTAGGGCTCGGGGGTTAAGGGGCTAGGGCTCGGGGGTTAAGGGGCTAGGGCTAGGGCTCGGGGGTTAAGGGGCTAGGGCTCGGGGGTTAAGGGGCTAGGGCTAGGGCTCGGGGGTTAAGGGGCTAGGGCTCGGGGGTTAAGGGGCTAGGGCTAGGGCTCGGGGGTTAAGGGGCTAGGGCTCGGGGGTTAAGGGGCTAGGGCTAGGGCTCGGGGGTTAAGGGGCTAGGGCTCGGGGGTTAAGGGGCTAGGGCTAGGGCTCGGGGGTTAAGGGGCTAGGGCTCGGGGGTTAAGGGGCTAGGGCTAGGGCTCGGGGGTTAAGGGGCTAGGGCTCGGGGGTTAAGGGGCTAGGGCTAGGGCTCGGGGGTTAAGGGGCTAGGGCTCGGGGGTTAAGGGGCTAGGGCTAGGGCTCGGGGGTTAAGGGGCTAGGGCTCGGGGGTTAAGGGGCTAGGGCTAGGGCTCGGGGGTTAAGGGGCTAGGGCTCGGGGGTTAAGGGGCTAGGGCTAGGGCTCGGGGGTTAAGGGGCTAGGGCTCGGGGGTTAAGGGGCTAGGGCTAGGGCTCGGGGGTTAAGGGGCTAGGGCTCGGGGGTTAAGGGGCTAGGGCTAGGGCTCGGGGGTTAAGGGGCTAGGGCTCGGGGGTTAAGGGGCTAGGGCTAGGGCTCGGGGGTTAAGGGGCTAGGGCTCGGGGGTTAAGGGGCTAGGGCTAGGGCTCGGGGGTTAAGGGGCTAGGGCTCGGGGGTTAAGGGGCTAGGGCTAGGGCTCGGGGGTTAAGGGGCTAGGGCTCGGGGGTTAAGGGGCTAGGGCTAGGGCTCGGGGGTTAAGGGGCTAGGGCTCGGGGGTTAAGGGGCTAGGGCTAGGGCTCGGGGGTTAAGGGGCTAGGGCTCGGGGGTTAAGGGGCTAGGGCTAGGGCTCGGGGGTTAAGGGGCTAGGGCTCGGGGGTTAAGGGGCTAGGGCTAGGGCTCGGGGGTTAAGGGGCTAGGGCTCGGGGGTTAAGGGGCTAGGGCTAGGGCTCGGGGGTTAAGGGGCTAGGGCTCGGGGGTTAAGGGGCTAGGGCTAGGGCTCGGGGGTTAAGGGGCTAGGGCTCGGGGGTTAAGGGGCTAGGGCTAGGGCTCGGGGGTTAAGGGGCTAGGGCTCGGGGGTTAAGGGGCTAGGGCTAGGGCTCGGGGGTTAAGGGGCTAGGGCTCGGGGGTTAAGGGGCTAGGGCTAGGGCTCGGGGGTTAAGGGGCTAGGGCTCGGGGGTTAAGGGGCTAGGGCTAGGGCTCGGGGGTTAAGGGGCTAGGGCTCGGGGGTTAAGGGGCTAGGGCTAGGGCTCGGGGGTTAAGGGGCTAGGGCTCGGGGGTTAAGGGGCTAGGGCTAGGGCTCGGGGGTTAAGGGGCTAGGGCTCGGGGGTTAAGGGGCTAGGGCTAGGGCTCGGGGGTTAAGGGGCTAGGGCTCGGGGGTTAAGGGGCTAGGGCTAGGGCTCGGGGGTTAAGGGGCTAGGGCTCGGGGGTTAAGGGGCTAGGGCTAGGGCTCGGGGGTTAAGGGGCTAGGGCTCGGGGGTTAAGGGGCTAGGGCTAGGGCTCGGGGGTTAAGGGGCTAGGGCTCGGGGGTTAAGGGGCTAGGGCTAGGGCTCGGGGGTTAAGGGGCTAGGGCTCGGGGGTTAAGGGGCTAGGGCTAGGGCTCGGGGGTTAAGGGGCTAGGGCTCGGGGGTTAAGGGGCTAGGGCTAGGGCTCGGGGGTTAAGGGGCTAGGGCTCGGGGGTTAAGGGGCTAGGGCTAGGGCTCGGGGGTTAAGGGGCTAGGGCTCGGGGGTTAAGGGGCTAGGGCTAGGGCTCGGGGGTTAAGGGGCTAGGGCTCGGGGGTTAAGGGGCTAGGGCTAGGGCTCGGGGGTTAAGGGGCTAGGGCTCGGGGGTTAAGGGGCTAGGGCTAGGGCTCGGGGGTTAAGGGGCTAGGGCTCGGGGGTTAAGGGGCTAGGGCTAGGGCTCGGGGGTTAAGGGGCTAGGGCTCGGGGGTTAAGGGGCTAGGGCTAGGGCTCGGGGGTTAAGGGGCTAGGGCTCGGGGGTTAAGGGGCTAGGGCTAGGGCTCGGGGGTTAAGGGGCTAGGGCTCGGGGGTTAAGGGGCTAGGGCTAGGGCTCGGGGGTTAAGGGGCTAGGGCTCGGGGGTTAAGGGGCTAGGGCTAGGGCTCGGGGGTTAAGGGGCTAGGGCTCGGGGGTTAAGGGGCTAGGGCTAGGGCTCGGGGGTTAAGGGGCTAGGGCTCGGGGGTTAAGGGGCTAGGGCTAGGGCTCGGGGGTTAAGGGGCTAGGGCTCGGGGGTTAAGGGGCTAGGGCTAGGGCTCGGGGGTTAAGGGGCTAGGGCTCGGGGGTTAAGGGGCTAGGGCTAGGGCTCGGGGGTTAAGGGGCTAGGGCTCGGGGGTTAAGGGGCTAGGGCTAGGGCTCGGGGGTTAAGGGGCTAGGGCTCGGGGGTTAAGGGGCTAGGGCTAGGGCTCGGGGGTTAAGGGGCTAGGGCTCGGGGGTTAAGGGGCTAGGGCTAGGGCTCGGGGGTTAAGGGGCTAGGGCTCGGGGGTTAAGGGGCTAGGGCTAGGGCTCGGGGGTTAAGGGGCTAGGGCTCGGGGGTTAAGGGGCTAGGGCTAGGGCTCGGGGGTTAAGGGGCTAGGGCTCGGGGGTTAAGGGGCTAGGGCTAGGGCTCGGGGGTTAAGGGGCTAGGGCTCGGGGGTTAAGGGGCTAGGGCTAGGGCTCGGGGGTTAAGGGGCTAGGGCTCGGGGGTTAAGGGGCTAGGGCTAGGGCTCGGGGGTTAAGGGGCTAGGGCTCGGGGGTTAAGGGGCTAGGGCTAGGGCTCGGGGGTTAAGGGGCTAGGGCTCGGGGGTTAAGGGGCTAGGGCTAGGGCTCGGGGGTTAAGGGGCTAGGGCTCGGGGGTTAAGGGGCTAGGGCTAGGGCTCGGGGGTTAAGGGGCTAGGGCTCGGGGGTTAAGGGGCTAGGGCTAGGGCTCGGGGGTTAAGGGGCTAGGGCTCGGGGGTTAAGGGGCTAGGGCTAGGGCTCGGGGGTTAAGGGGCTAGGGCTCGGGGGTTAAGGGGCTAGGGCTAGGGCTCGGGGGTTAAGGGGCTAGGGCTCGGGGGTTAAGGGGCTAGGGCTAGGGCTCGGGGGTTAAGGGGCTAGGGCTCGGGGGTTAAGGGGCTAGGGCTAGGGCTCGGGGGTTAAGGGGCTAGGGCTCGGGGGTTAAGGGGCTAGGGCTAGGGCTCGGGGGTTAAGGGGCTAGGGCTCGGGGGTTAAGGGGCTAGGGCTAGGGCTCGGGGGTTAAGGGGCTAGGGCTCGGGGGTTAAGGGGCTAGGGCTAGGGCTCGGGGGTTAAGGGGCTAGGGCTCGGGGGTTAAGGGGCTAGGGCTAGGGCTCGGGGGTTAAGGGGCTAGGGCTCGGGGGTTAAGGGGCTAGGGCTAGGGCTCGGGGGTTAAGGGGCTAGGGCTCGGGGGTTAAGGGGCTAGGGCTAGGGCTCGGGGGTTAAGGGGCTAGGGCTCGGGGGTTAAGGGGCTAGGGCTAGGGCTCGGGGGTTAAGGGGCTAGGGCTCGGGGGTTAAGGGGCTAGGGCTAGGGCTCGGGGGTTAAGGGGCTAGGGCTCGGGGGTTAAGGGGCTAGGGCTAGGGCTCGGGGGTTAAGGGGCTAGGGCTCGGGGGTTAAGGGGCTAGGGCTAGGGCTCGGGGGTTAAGGGGCTAGGGCTCGGGGGTTAAGGGGCTAGGGCTAGGGCTCGGGGGTTAAGGGGCTAGGGCTCGGGGGTTAAGGGGCTAGGGCTAGGGCTCGGGGGTTAAGGGGCTAGGGCTCGGGGGTTAAGGGGCTAGGGCTAGGGCTCGGGGGTTAAGGGGCTAGGGCTCGGGGGTTAAGGGGCTAGGGCTAGGGCTCGGGGGTTAAGGGGCTAGGGCTCGGGGGTTAAGGGGCTAGGGCTAGGGCTCGGGGGTTAAGGGGCTAGGGCTCGGGGGTTAAGGGGCTAGGGCTAGGGCTCGGGGGTTAAGGGGCTAGGGCTCGGGGGTTAAGGGGCTAGGGCTAGGGCTCGGGGGTTAAGGGGCTAGGGCTCGGGGGTTAAGGGGCTAGGGCTAGGGCTCGGGGGTTAAGGGGCTAGGGCTGCTCGGGGGTTAAGGGGCTAGGGCTAGGGCTCGGGGGTTAAGGGGCTAGGGCTCGGGGGTTAAGGGGCTAGGGCTAGGGCTCGGGGGTTAAGGGGCTAGGGCTCGGGGGTTAAGGGGCTAGGGCTAGGGCTCGGGGGTTAAGGGGCTAGGGCTCGGGGGTTAAGGGGCTAGGGCTAGGGCTCGGGGGTTAAGGGGCTAGGGCTCGGGGGTTAAGGGGCTAGGGCTAGGGCTCGGGGGTTAAGGGGCTAGGGCTCGGGGGTTAAGGGGCTAGGGCTAGGGCTCGGGGGTTAAGGGGCTAGGGCTCGGGGGTTAAGGGGCTAGGGCTAGGGCTCGGGGGTTAAGGGGCTAGGGCTCGGGGGTTAAGGGGCTAGGGCTAGGGCTCGGGGGTTAAGGGGCTAGGGCTCGGGGGTTAAGGGGCTAGGGCTAGGGCTCGGGGGTTAAGGGGCTAGGGCTCGGGGGTTAAGGGGCTAGGGCTAGGGCTCGGGGGTTAAGGGGCTAGGGCTCGGGGGTTAAGGGGCTAGGGCTAGGGCTCGGGGGTTAAGGGGCTAGGGCTCGGGGGTTAAGGGGCTAGGGCTAGGGCTCGGGGGTTAAGGGGCTAGGGCTCGGGGGTTAAGGGGCTAGGGCTAGGGCTCGGGGGTTAAGGGGCTAGGGCTCGGGGGTTAAGGGGCTAGGGCTAGGGCTCGGGGGTTAAGGGGCTAGGGCTCGGGGGTTAAGGGGCTAGGGCTAGGGCTCGGGGGTTAAGGGGCTAGGGCTCGGGGGTTAAGGGGCTAGGGCTAGGGCTCGGGGGTTAAGGGGCTAGGGCTCGGGGGTTAAGGGGCTAGGGCTAGGGCTCGGGGGTTAAGGGGCTAGGGCTCGGGGGTTAAGGGGCTAGGGCTAGGGCTCGGGGGTTAAGGGGCTAGGGCTCGGGGGTTAAGGGGCTAGGGCTAGGGCTCGGGGGTTAAGGGGCTAGGGCTCGGGGGTTAAGGGGCTAGGGCTAGGGCTCGGGGGTTAAGGGGCTAGGGCTCGGGGGTTAAGGGGCTAGGGCTAGGGCTCGGGGGTTAAGGGGCTAGGGCTCGGGGGTTAAGGGGCTAGGGCTAGGGCTCGGGGGTTAAGGGGCTAGGGCTCGGGGGTTAAGGGGCTAGGGCTAGGGCTCGGGGGTTAAGGGGCTAGGGCTCGGGGGTTAAGGGGCTAGGGCTAGGGCTCGGGGGTTAAGGGGCTAGGGCTCGGGGGTTAAGGGGCTAGGGCTAGGGCTCGGGGGTTAAGGGGCTAGGGCTCGGGGGTTAAGGGGCTAGGGCTAGGGCTCGGGGGTTAAGGGGCTAGGGCTCGGGGGTTAAGGGGCTAGGGCTAGGGCTCGGGGGTTAAGGGGCTAGGGCTCGGGGGTTAAGGGGCTAGGGCTAGGGCTCGGGGGTTAAGGGGCTAGGGCTCGGGGGTTAAGGGGCTAGGGCTAGGGCTCGGGGGTTAAGGGGCTAGGGCTCGGGGGTTAAGGGGCTAGGGCTAGGGCTCGGGGGTTAAGGGGCTAGGGCTCGGGGGTTAAGGGGCTAGGGCTAGGGCTCGGGGGTTAAGGGGCTAGGGCTCGGGGGTTAAGGGGCTAGGGCTAGGGCTCGGGGGTTAAGGGGCTAGGGCTCGGGGGTTAAGGGGCTAGGGCTAGGGCTCGGGGGTTAAGGGGCTAGGGCTCGGGGGTTAAGGGGCTAGGGCTAGGGCTCGGGGGTTAAGGGGCTAGGGCTCGGGGGTTAAGGGGCTAGGGCTAGGGCTCGGGGGTTAAGGGGCTAGGGCTCGGGGGTTAAGGGGCTAGGGCTAGGGCTCGGGGGTTAAGGGGCTAGGGCTCGGGGGTTAAGGGGCTAGGGCTAGGGCTCGGGGGTTAAGGGGCTAGGGCTCGGGGGTTAAGGGGCTAGGGCTAGGGCTCGGGGGTTAAGGGGCTAGGGCTCGGGGGTTAAGGGGCTAGGGCTAGGGCTCGGGGGTTAAGGGGCTAGGGCTCGGGGGTTAAGGGGCTAGGGCTAGGGCTCGGGGGTTAAGGGGCTAGGGCTCGGGGGTTAAGGGGCTAGGGCTAGGGCTCGGGGGTTAAGGGGCTAGGGCTCGGGGGTTAAGGGGCTAGGGCTAGGGCTCGGGGGTTAAGGGGCTAGGGCTCGGGGGTTAAGGGGCTAGGGCTAGGGCTCGGGGGTTAAGGGGCTAGGGCTCGGGGGTTAAGGGGCTAGGGCTAGGGCTCGGGGGTTAAGGGGCTAGGGCTCGGGGGTTAAGGGGCTAGGGCTAGGGCTCGGGGGTTAAGGGGCTAGGGCTCGGGGGTTAAGGGGCTAGGGCTAGGGCTCGGGGGTTAAGGGGCTAGGGCTCGGGGGTTAAGGGGCTAGGGCTAGGGCTCGGGGGTTAAGGGGCTAGGGCTCGGGGGTTAAGGGCGGCTAGGGCTCGGGGGTTAAGGGGCTAGGGCTAGGGCTCGGGGGTTAAGGGGCTAGGGCTCGGGGGTTAAGGGGCTAGGGCTAGGGCTCGGGGGTTAAGGGGCTAGGGCTCGGGGGTTAAGGGGCTAGGGCTAGGGCTCGGGGGTTAAGGGGCTAGGGCTCGGGGGTTAAGGGGCTAGGGCTAGGGCTCGGGGGTTAAGGGGCTAGGGCTCGGGGGTTAAGGGGCTAGGGCTAGGGCTCGGGGGTTAAGGGGCTAGGGCTCGGGGGTTAAGGGGCTAGGGCTAGGGCTCGGGGGTTAAGGGGCTAGGGCTCGGGGGTTAAGGGGCTAGGGCTAGGGCTCGGGGGTTAAGGGGCTAGGGCTCGGGGGTTAAGGGGCTAGGGCTAGGGCTCGGGGGTTAAGGGGCTAGGGCTCGGGGGTTAAGGGGCTAGGGCTAGGGCTCGGGGGTTAAGGGGCTAGGGCTCGGGGGTTAAGGGGCTAGGGCTAGGGCTCGGGGGTTAAGGGGCTAGGGCTCGGGGGTTAAGGGGCTAGGGCTAGGGCTCGGGGGTTAAGGGGCTAGGGCTCGGGGGTTAAGGGGCTAGGGCTAGGGCTCGGGGGTTAAGGGGCTAGGGCTCGGGGGTTAAGGGGCTAGGGCTAGGGCTCGGGGGTTAAGGGGCTAGGGCTCGGGGGTTAAGGGGCTAGGGCTAGGGCTCGGGGGTTAAGGGGCTAGGGCTCGGGGGTTAAGGGGCTAGGGCTAGGGCTCGGGGGTTAAGGGGCTAGGGCTCGGGGGTTAAGGGGCTAGGGCTAGGGCTCGGGGGTTAAGGGGCTAGGGCTCGGGGGTTAAGGGGCTAGGGCTAGGGCTCGGGGGTTAAGGGGCTAGGGCTCGGGGGTTAAGGGGCTAGGGCTAGGGCTCGGGGGTTAAGGGGCTAGGGCTCGGGGGTTAAGGGGCTAGGGCTAGGGCTCGGGGGTTAAGGGGCTAGGGCTCGGGGGTTAAGGGGCTAGGGCTAGGGCTCGGGGGTTAAGGGGCTAGGGCTCGGGGGTTAAGGGGCTAGGGCTAGGGCTCGGGGGTTAAGGGGCTAGGGCTCGGGGGTTAAGGGGCTAGGGCTAGGGCTCGGGGGTTAAGGGGCTAGGGCTCGGGGGTTAAGGGGCTAGGGCTAGGGCTCGGGGGTTAAGGGGCTAGGGCTCGGGGGTTAAGGGGCTAGGGCTAGGGCTCGGGGGTTAAGGGGCTAGGGCTCGGGGGTTAAGGGGCTAGGGCTAGGGCTCGGGGGTTAAGGGGCTAGGGCTCGGGGGTTAAGGGGCTAGGGCTAGGGCTCGGGGGTTAAGGGGCTAGGGCTCGGGGGTTAAGGGGCTAGGGCTAGGGCTCGGGGGTTAAGGGGCTAGGGCTCGGGGGTTAAGGGGCTAGGGCTAGGGCTCGGGGGTTAAGGGGCTAGGGCTCGGGGGTTAAGGGGCTAGGGCTAGGGCTCGGGGGTTAAGGGGCTAGGGCTCGGGGGTTAAGGGGCTAGGGCTAGGGCTCGGGGGTTAAGGGGCTAGGGCTCGGGGGTTAAGGGGCTAGGGCTAGGGCTCGGGGGTTAAGGGGCTAGGGCTCGGGGGTTAAGGGGCTAGGGCTAGGGCTCGGGGGTTAAGGGGCTAGGGCTCGGGGGTTAAGGGGCTAGGGCTAGGGCTCGGGGGTTAAGGGGCTAGGGCTCGGGGGTTAAGGGGCTAGGGCTAGGGCTCGGGGGTTAAGGGGCTAGGGCTCGGGGGTTAAGGGGCTAGGGCTAGGGCTCGGGGGTTAAGGGGCTAGGGCTCGGGGGTTAAGGGGCTAGGGCTAGGGCTCGGGGGTTAAGGGGCTAGGGCTCGGGGGTTAAGGGGCTAGGGCTAGGGCTCGGGGGTTAAGGGGCTAGGGCTCGGGGGTTAAGGGGCTAGGGCTAGGGCTCGGGGGTTAAGGGGCTAGGGCTCGGGGGTTAAGGGGCTAGGGCTAGGGCTCGGGGGTTAAGGGGCTAGGGCTCGGGGGTTAAGGGGCTAGGGCTAGGGCTCGGGGGTTAAGGGGCTAGGGCTCGGGGGTTAAGGGGCTAGGGCTAGGGCTCGGGGGTTAAGGGGCTAGGGCTCGGGGGTTAAGGGGCTAGGGCTAGGGCTCGGGGGTTAAGGGGCTAGGGCTCGGGGGTTAAGGGGCTAGGGCTAGGGCTCGGGGGTTAAGGGGCTAGGGCTCGGGGGTTAAGGGGCTAGGGCTAGGGCTCGGGGGTTAAGGGGCTAGGGCTCGGGGGTTAAGGGGCTAGGGCTAGGGCTCGGGGGTTAAGGGGCTAGGGCTCGGGGGTTAAGGGGCTAGGGCTAGGGCTCGGGGGTTAAGGGGCTAGGGCTCGGGGGTTAAGGGGCTAGGGCTAGGGCTCGGGGGTTAAGGGGCTAGGGCTCGGGGGTTAAGGGGCTAGGGCTAGGGCTCGGGGGTTAAGGGGCTAGGGCTCGGGGGTTAAGGGGCTAGGGCTAGGGCTCGGGGGTTAAGGGGCTAGGGCTCGGGGGTTAAGGGGCTAGGGCTAGGGCTCGGGGGTTAAGGGGCTAGGGCTCGGGGGTTAAGGGGCTAGGGCTAGGGCTCGGGGGTTAAGGGGCTAGGGCTCGGGGGTTAAGGGGCTAGGGCTAGGGCTCGGGGGTTAAGGGGCTAGGGCTCGGGGGTTAAGGGGCTAGGGCTAGGGCTCGGGGGTTAAGGGGCTAGGGCTCGGGGGTTAAGGGGCTAGGGCTAGGGCTCGGGGGTTAAGGGGCTAGGGCTCGGGGGTTAAGGGGCTAGGGCTAGGGCTCGGGGGTTAAGGGGCTAGGGCTCGGGGGTTAAGGGGCTAGGGCTAGGGCTCGGGGGTTAAGGGGCTAGGGCTCGGGGGTTAAGGGGCTAGGGCTAGGGCTCGGGGGTTAAGGGGCTAGGGCTCGGGGGTTAAGGGGCTAGGGCTAGGGCTCGGGGGTTAAGGGGCTAGGGCTCGGGGGTTAAGGGGCTAGGGCTAGGGCTCGGGGGTTAAGGGGCTAGGGCTCGGGGGTTAAGGGGCTAGGGCTAGGGCTCGGGGGTTAAGGGGCTAGGGCTCGGGGGTTAAGGGGCTAGGGCTAGGGCTCGGGGGTTAAGGGGCTAGGGCTCGGGGGTTAAGGGGCTAGGGCTAGGGCTCGGGGGTTAAGGGGCTAGGGCTCGGGGGTTAAGGGGCTAGGGCTAGGGCTCGGGGGTTAAGGGGCTAGGGCTCGGGGGTTAAGGGGCTAGGGCTAGGGCTCGGGGGTTAAGGGGCTAGGGCTCGGGGGTTAAGGGGCTAGGGCTAGGGCTCGGGGGTTAAGGGGCTAGGGCTCGGGGGTTAAGGGGCTAGGGCTAGGGCTCGGGGGTTAAGGGGCTAGGGCTCGGGGGTTAAGGGGCTAGGGCTAGGGCTCGGGGGTTAAGGGGCTAGGGCTCGGGGGTTAAGGGGCTAGGGCTAGGGCTCGGGGGTTAAGGGGCTAGGGCTCGGGGGTTAAGGGGCTAGGGCTAGGGCTCGGGGGTTAAGGGGCTAGGGCTCGGGGGTTAAGGGGCTAGGGCTAGGGCTCGGGGGTTAAGGGGCTAGGGCTCGGGGGTTAAGGGGCTAGGGCTAGGGCTCGGGGGTTAAGGGGCTAGGGCTCGGGGGTTAAGGGGCTAGGGCTAGGGCTCGGGGGTTAAGGGGCTAGGGCTCGGGGGTTAAGGGGCTAGGGCTAGGGCTCGGGGGTTAAGGGGCTAGGGCTCGGGGGTTAAGGGGCTAGGGCTAGGGCTCGGGGGTTAAGGGGCTAGGGCTCGGGGGTTAAGGGGCTAGGGCTAGGGCTGGGGTTAAGGGGCTAGGGCTAGGGCTCGGGGGTTAAGGGGCTAGGGCTCGGGGGTTAAGGGGCTAGGGCTAGGGCTCGGGGGTTAAGGGGCTAGGGCTCGGGGGTTAAGGGGCTAGGGCTAGGGCTCGGGGGTTAAGGGGCTAGGGCTCGGGGGTTAAGGGGCTAGGGCTAGGGCTCGGGGGTTAAGGGGCTAGGGCTCGGGGGTTAAGGGGCTAGGGCTAGGGCTCGGGGGTTAAGGGGCTAGGGCTCGGGGGTTAAGGGGCTAGGGCTAGGGCTCGGGGGTTAAGGGGCTAGGGCTCGGGGGTTAAGGGGCTAGGGCTAGGGCTCGGGGGTTAAGGGGCTAGGGCTCGGGGGTTAAGGGGCTAGGGCTAGGGCTCGGGGGTTAAGGGGCTAGGGCTCGGGGGTTAAGGGGCTAGGGCTAGGGCTCGGGGGTTAAGGGGCTAGGGCTCGGGGGTTAAGGGGCTAGGGCTAGGGCTCGGGGGTTAAGGGGCTAGGGCTCGGGGGTTAAGGGGCTAGGGCTAGGGCTCGGGGGTTAAGGGGCTAGGGCTCGGGGGTTAAGGGGCTAGGGCTAGGGCTCGGGGGTTAAGGGGCTAGGGCTCGGGGGTTAAGGGGCTAGGGCTAGGGCTCGGGGGTTAAGGGGCTAGGGCTCGGGGGTTAAGGGGCTAGGGCTAGGGCTCGGGGGTTAAGGGGCTAGGGCTCGGGGGTTAAGGGGCTAGGGCTAGGGCTCGGGGGTTAAGGGGCTAGGGCTCGGGGGTTAAGGGGCTAGGGCTAGGGCTCGGGGGTTAAGGGGCTAGGGCTCGGGGGTTAAGGGGCTAGGGCTAGGGCTCGGGGGTTAAGGGGCTAGGGCTCGGGGGTTAAGGGGCTAGGGCTAGGGCTCGGGGGTTAAGGGGCTAGGGCTCGGGGGTTAAGGGGCTAGGGCTAGGGCTCGGGGGTTAAGGGGCTAGGGCTCGGGGGTTAAGGGGCTAGGGCTAGGGCTCGGGGGTTAAGGGGCTAGGGCTCGGGGGTTAAGGGGCTAGGGCTAGGGCTCGGGGGTTAAGGGGCTAGGGCTCGGGGGTTAAGGGGCTAGGGCTAGGGCTCGGGGGTTAAGGGGCTAGGGCTCGGGGGTTAAGGGGCTAGGGCTAGGGCTCGGGGGTTAAGGGGCTAGGGCTCGGGGGTTAAGGGGCTAGGGCTAGGGCTCGGGGGTTAAGGGGCTAGGGCTCGGGGGTTAAGGGGCTAGGGCTAGGGCTCGGGGGTTAAGGGGCTAGGGCTCGGGGGTTAAGGGGCTAGGGCTAGGGCTCGGGGGTTAAGGGGCTAGGGCTCGGGGGTTAAGGGGCTAGGGCTAGGGCTCGGGGGTTAAGGGGCTAGGGCTCGGGGGTTAAGGGGCTAGGGCTAGGGCTCGGGGGTTAAGGGGCTAGGGCTCGGGGGTTAAGGGGCTAGGGCTAGGGCTCGGGGGTTAAGGGGCTAGGGCTCGGGGGTTAAGGGGCTAGGGCTAGGGCTCGGGGGTTAAGGGGCTAGGGCTCGGGGGTTAAGGGGCTAGGGCTAGGGCTCGGGGGTTAAGGGGCTAGGGCTCGGGGGTTAAGGGGCTAGGGCTAGGGCTCGGGGGTTAAGGGGCTAGGGCTCGGGGGTTAAGGGGCTAGGGCTAGGGCTCGGGGGTTAAGGGGCTAGGGCTCGGGGGTTAAGGGGCTAGGGCTAGGGCTCGGGGGTTAAGGGGCTAGGGCTCGGGGGTTAAGGGGCTAGGGCTAGGGCTCGGGGGTTAAGGGGCTAGGGCTCGGGGGTTAAGGGGCTAGGGCTAGGGCTCGGGGGTTAAGGGGCTAGGGCTCGGGGGTTAAGGGGCTAGGGCTAGGGCTCGGGGGTTAAGGGAGGCTAGGGCTCGGGGGTTAAGGGGCTAGGGCTCGGGGGTTAAGGGGCTAGGGCTAGGGCTCGGGGGTTAAGGGGCTAGGGCTCGGGGGTTAAGGGGCTAGGGCTAGGGCTCGGGGGTTAAGGGGCTAGGGCTCGGGGGTTAAGGGGCTAGGGCTAGGGCTCGGGGGTTAAGGGGCTAGGGCTCGGGGGTTAAGGGGCTAGGGCTAGGGCTCGGGGGTTAAGGGGCTAGGGCTCGGGGGTTAAGGGGCTAGGGCTAGGGCTCGGGGGTTAAGGGGCTAGGGCTCGGGGGTTAAGGGGCTAGGGCTAGGGCTCGGGGGTTAAGGGGCTAGGGCTCGGGGGTTAAGGGGCTAGGGCTAGGGCTCGGGGGTTAAGGGGCTAGGGCTCGGGGGTTAAGGGGCTAGGGCTAGGGCTCGGGGGTTAAGGGGCTAGGGCTCGGGGGTTAAGGGGCTAGGGCTAGGGCTCGGGGGTTAAGGGGCTAGGGCTCGGGGGTTAAGGGGCTAGGGCTAGGGCTCGGGGGTTAAGGGGCTAGGGCTCGGGGGTTAAGGGGCTAGGGCTAGGGCTCGGGGGTTAAGGGGCTAGGGCTCGGGGGTTAAGGGGCTAGGGCTAGGGCTCGGGGGTTAAGGGGCTAGGGCTCGGGGGTTAAGGGGCTAGGGCTAGGGCTCGGGGGTTAAGGGGCTAGGGCTCGGGGGTTAAGGGGCTAGGGCTAGGGCTCGGGGGTTAAGGGGCTAGGGCTCGGGGGTTAAGGGGCTAGGGCTAGGGCTCGGGGGTTAAGGGGCTAGGGCTCGGGGGTTAAGGGGCTAGGGCTAGGGCTCGGGGGTTAAGGGGCTAGGGCTCGGGGGTTAAGGGGCTAGGGCTAGGGCTCGGGGGTTAAGGGGCTAGGGCTCGGGGGTTAAGGGGCTAGGGCTAGGGCTCGGGGGTTAAGGGGCTAGGGCTCGGGGGTTAAGGGGCTAGGGCTAGGGCTCGGGGGTTAAGGGGCTAGGGCTCGGGGGTTAAGGGGCTAGGGCTAGGGCTCGGGGGTTAAGGGGCTAGGGCTCGGGGGTTAAGGGGCTAGGGCTAGGGCTCGGGGGTTAAGGGGCTAGGGCTCGGGGGTTAAGGGGCTAGGGCTAGGGCTCGGGGGTTAAGGGGCTAGGGCTCGGGGGTTAAGGGGCTAGGGCTAGGGCTCGGGGGTTAAGGGGCTAGGGCTCGGGGGTTAAGGGGCTAGGGCTAGGGCTCGGGGGTTAAGGGGCTAGGGCTCGGGGGTTAAGGGGCTAGGGCTAGGGCTCGGGGGTTAAGGGGCTAGGGCTCGGGGGTTAAGGGGCTAGGGCTAGGGCTCGGGGGTTAAGGGGCTAGGGCTCGGGGGTTAAGGGGCTAGGGCTAGGGCTCGGGGGTTAAGGGGCTAGGGCTCGGGGGTTAAGGGGCTAGGGCTAGGGCTCGGGGGTTAAGGGGCTAGGGCTCGGGGGTTAAGGGGCTAGGGCTAGGGCTCGGGGGTTAAGGGGCTAGGGCTCGGGGGTTAAGGGGCTAGGGCTAGGGCTCGGGGGTTAAGGGGCTAGGGCTCGGGGGTTAAGGGGCTAGGGCTAGGGCTCGGGGGTTAAGGGGCTAGGGCTCGGGGGTTAAGGGGCTAGGGCTAGGGCTCGGGGGTTAAGGGGCTAGGGCTCGGGGGTTAAGGGGCTAGGGCTAGGGCTCGGGGGTTAAGGGGCTAGGGCTCGGGGGTTAAGGGGCTAGGGCTAGGGCTCGGGGGTTAAGGGGCTAGGGCTCGGGGGTTAAGGGGCTAGGGCTAGGGCTCGGGGGTTAAGGGGCTAGGGCTCGGGGGTTAAGGGGCTAGGGCTAGGGCTCGGGGGTTAAGGGGCTAGGGCTCGGGGGTTAAGGGGCTAGGGCTAGGGCTCGGGGGTTAAGGGGCTAGGGCTCGGGGGTTAAGGGGCTAGGGCTAGGGCTCGGGGGTTAAGGGGCTAGGGCTCGGGGGTTAAGGGGCTAGGGCTAGGGCTCGGGGGTTAAGGGGCTAGGGCTCGGGGGTTAAGGGGCTAGGGCTAGGGCTCGGGGGTTAAGGGGCTAGGGCTCGGGGGTTAAGGGGCTAGGGCTAGGGCTCGGGGGTTAAGGGGCTAGGGCTCGGGGGTTAAGGGGCTAGGGCTAGGGCTCGGGGGTTAAGGGGCTAGGGCTCGGGGGTTAAGGGGCTAGGGCTAGGGCTCGGGGGTTAAGGGGCTAGGGCTCGGGGGTTAAGGGGCTAGGGCTAGGGCTCGGGGGTTAAGGGGCTAGGGCTCGGGGGTTAAGGGGCTAGGGCTAGGGCTCGGGGGTTAAGGGGCTAGGGCTCGGGGGTTAAGGGGCTAGGGCTAGGGCTCGGGGGTTAAGGGGCTAGGGCTCGGGGGTTAAGGGGCTAGGGCTAGGGCTCGGGGGTTAAGGGGCTAGGGCTCGGGGGTTAAGGGGCTAGGGCTAGGGCTCGGGGGTTAAGGGGCTAGGGCTCGGGGGTTAAGGGGCTAGGGCTAGGGCTCGGGGGTTAAGGGGCTAGGGCTCGGGGGTTAAGGGGCTAGGGCTAGGGCTCGGGGGTTAAGGGGCTAGGGCTCGGGGGTTAAGGGGCTAGGGCTAGGGCTCGGGGGTTAAGGGGCTAGGGCTCGGGGGTTAAGGGGCTAGGGCTAGGGCTCGGGGGTTAAGGGGCTAGGGCTCGGGGGTTAAGGGGCTAGGGCTAGGGCTCGGGGGTTAAGGGGCTAGGGCTCGGGGGTTAAGGGGCTAGGGCTAGGGCTCGGGGGTTAAGGGGCTAGGGCTCGGGGGTTAAGGGGCTAGGGCTAGGGCTCGGGGGTTAAGGGGCTAGGGCTCGGGGGTTAAGGGGCTAGGGCTAGGGCTCGGGGGTTAAGGGGCTAGGGCTCGGGGGTTAAGGGGCTAGGGCTAGGGCTCGGGGGTTAAGGGGCTAGGGCTCGGGGGTTAAGGGGCTAGGGCTAGGGCTCGGGGGTTAAGGGGCTAGGGCTCGGGGGTTAAGGGGCTAGGGCTAGGGCTCGGGGGTTAAGGGGCTAGGGCTCGGGGGTTAAGGGGCTAGGGCTAGGGCTCGGGGGTTAAGGGGCTAGGGCTCGGGGGTTAAGGGGCTAGGGCTAGGGCTCGGGGGTTAAGGGGCTAGGGCTCGGGGGTTAAGGGGCTAGGGCTAGGGCTCGGGGGTTAAGGGGCTAGGGCTCGGGGGTTAAGGGGCTAGGGCTAGGGCTCGGGGGTTAAGGGGCTAGGGCTCGGGGGTTAAGGGGCTAGGGCTAGGGCTCGGGGGTTAAGGGGCTAGGGCTCGGGGGTTAAGGGGCTAGGGCTAGGGCTCGGGGGTTAAGGGGCTAGGGCTCGGGGGTTAAGGGGCTAGGGCTAGGGCTCGGGGGTTAAGGGGCTAGGGCTCGGGGGTTAAGGGGCTAGGGCTAGGGCTCGGGGGTTAAGGGGCTAGGGCTCGGGGGTTAAGGGGCTAGGGCTAGGGCTCGGGGGTTAAGGGGCTAGGGCTCGGGGGTTAAGGGGCTAGGGCTAGGGCTCGGGGGTTAAGGGGCTAGGGCTCGGGGGTTAAGGGGCTAGGGCTAGGGCTCGGGGGTTAAGGGGCTAGGGCTCGGGGGTTAAGGGGCTAGGGCTAGGGCTCGGGGGTTAAGGGGCTAGGGCTCGGGGGTTAAGGGGCTAGGGCTAGGGCTCGGGGGTTAAGGGGCTAGGGCTCGGGGGTTAAGGGGCTAGGGCTAGGGCTCGGGGGTTAAGGGGCTAGGGCTCGGGGGTTAAGGGGCTAGGGCTAGGGCTCGGGGGTTAAGGGGCTAGGGCTCGGGGGTTAAGGGGCTAGGGCTAGGGCTCGGGGGTTAAGGGGCTAGGGCTCGGGGGTTAAGGGGCTAGGGCTAGGGCTCGGGGGTTAAGGGGCTAGGGCTCGGGGGTTAAGGGGCTAGGGCTAGGGCTCGGGGGTTAAGGGGCTAGGGCTCGGGGGTTAAGGGGCTAGGGCTAGGGCTCGGGGGTTAAGGGGCTAGGGCTCGGGGGTTAAGGGGCTAGGGCTAGGGCTCGGGGGTTAAGGGGCTAGGGCTCGGGGGTTAAGGGGCTAGGGCTAGGGCTCGGGGGTTAAGGGGCTAGGGCTCGGGGGTTAAGGGGCTAGGGCTAGGGCTCGGGGGTTAAGGGGCTAGGGCTCGGGGGTTAAGGGGCTAGGGCTAGGGCTCGGGGGTTAAGGGGCTAGGGCTCGGGGGTTAAGGGGCTAGGGCTAGGGCTCGGGGGTTAAGGGGCTAGGGCTCGGGGGTTAAGGGGCTAGGGCTAGGGCTCGGGGGTTAAGGGGCTAGGGCTCGGGGGTTAAGGGGCTAGGGCTAGGGCTCGGGGGTTAAGGGGCTAGGGCTCGGGGGTTAAGGGGCTAGGGCTAGGGCTCGGGGGTTAAGGGGCTAGGGCTCGGGGGTTAAGGGGCTAGGGCTAGGGCTCGGGGGTTAAGGGGCTAGGGCTCGGGGGTTAAGGGGCTAGGGCTAGGGCTCGGGGGTTAAGGGGCTAGGGCTCGGGGGTTAAGGGGCTAGGGCTAGGGCTCGGGGGTTAAGGGGCTAGGGCTCGGGGGTTAAGGGGCTAGGGCTAGGGCTCGGGGGTTAAGGGGCTAGGGCTCGGGGGTTAAGGGGCTAGGGCTAGGGCTCGGGGGTTAAGGGGCTAGGGCTCGGGGGTTAAGGGGCTAGGGCTAGGGCTCGGGGGTTAAGGGGCTAGGGCTCGGGGGTTAAGGGGCTAGGGCTAGGGCTCGGGGGTTAAGGGGCTAGGGCTCGGGGGTTAAGGGGCTAGGGCTAGGGCTCGGGGGTTAAGGGGCTAGGGCTCGGGGGTTAAGGGGCTAGGGCTAGGGCTCGGGGGTTAAGGGGCTAGGGCTCGGGGGTTAAGGGGCTAGGGCTAGGGCTCGGGGGTTAAGGGGCTAGGGCTCGGGGGTTAAGGGGCTAGGGCTAGGGCTCGGGGGTTAAGGGGCTAGGGCTCGGGGGTTAAGGGGCTAGGGCTAGGGCTCGGGGGTTAAGGGGCTAGGGCTCGGGGGTTAAGGGGCTAGGGCTAGGGCTCGGGGGTTAAGGGGCTAGGGCTCGGGGGTTAAGGGGCTAGGGCTAGGGCTCGGGGGTTAAGGGGCTAGGGCTCGGGGGTTAAGGGGCTAGGGCTAGGGCTCGGGGGTTAAGGGGCTAGGGCTCGGGGGTTAAGGGGCTAGGGCTAGGGCTCGGGGGTTAAGGGGCTAGGGCTCGGGGGTTAAGGGGCTAGGGCTAGGGCTCGGGGGTTAAGGGGCTAGGGCTCGGGGGTTAAGGGGCTAGGGCTAGGGCTCGGGGGTTAAGGGGCTAGGGCTCGGGGGTTAAGGGGCTAGGGCTAGGGCTCGGGGGTTAAGGGGCTAGGGCTCGGGGGTTAAGGGGCTAGGGCTAGGGCTCGGGGGTTAAGGGGCTAGGGCTCGGGGGTTAAGGGGCTAGGGCTAGGGCTCGGGGGTTAAGGGGCTAGGGCTCGGGGGTTAAGGGGCTAGGGCTAGGGCTCGGGGGTTAAGGGGCTAGGGCTCGGGGGTTAAGGGGCTAGGGCTAGGGCTCGGGGGTTAAGGGGCTAGGGCTCGGGGGTTAAGGGGCTAGGGCTAGGGCTCGGGGGTTAAGGGGCTAGGGCTCGGGGGTTAAGGGGCTAGGGCTAGGGCTCGGGGGTTAAGGGGCTAGGGCTCGGGGGTTAAGGGGCTAGGGCTAGGGCTCGGGGGTTAAGGGGCTAGGGCTCGGGGGTTAAGGGGCTAGGGCTAGGGCTCGGGGGTTAAGGGGCTAGGGCTCGGGGGTTAAGGGGCTAGGGCTAGGGCTCGGGGGTTAAGGGGCTAGGGCTCGGGGGTTAAGGGGCTAGGGCTAGGGCTCGGGGGTTAAGGGGCTAGGGCTCGGGGGTTAAGGGGCTAGGGCTAGGGCTCGGGGGTTAAGGGGCTAGGGCTCGGGGGTTAAGGGGCTAGGGCTAGGGCTCGGGGGTTAAGGGGCTAGGGCTCGGGGGTTAAGGGGCTAGGGCTAGGGCTCGGGGGTTAAGGGGCTAGGGCTCGGGGGTTAAGGGGCTAGGGCTAGGGCTCGGGGGTTAAGGGGCTAGGGCTCGGGGGTTAAGGGGCTAGGGCTAGGGCTCGGGGGTTAAGGGGCTAGGGCTCGGGGGTTAAGGGGCTAGGGCTAGGGCTCGGGGGTTAAGGGGCTAGGGCTCGGGGGTTAAGGGGCTAGGGCTAGGGCTCGGGGGTTAAGGGGCTAGGGCTCGGGGGTTAAGGGGCTAGGGCTAGGGCTCGGGGGTTAAGGGGCTAGGGCTCGGGGGTTAAGGGGCTAGGGCTAGGGCTCGGGGGTTAAGGGGCTAGGGCTCGGGGGTTAAGGGGCTAGGGCTAGGGCTCGGGGGTTAAGGGGCTAGGGCTCGGGGGTTAAGGGGCTAGGGCTAGGGCTCGGGGGTTAAGGGGCTAGGGCTCGGGGGTTAAGGGGCTAGGGCTAGGGCTCGGGGGTTAAGGGGCTAGGGCTCGGGGGTTAAGGGGCTAGGGCTAGGGCTCGGGGGTTAAGGGGCTAGGGCTCGGGGGTTAAGGGGCTAGGGCTAGGGCTCGGGGGTTAAGGGGCTAGGGCTCGGGGGTTAAGGGGCTAGGGCTAGGGCTCGGGGGTTAAGGGGCTAGGGCTCGGGGGTTAAGGGGCTAGGGCTAGGGCTCGGGGGTTAAGGGGCTAGGGCTCGGGGGTTAAGGGGCTAGGGCTAGGGCTCGGGGGTTAAGGGGCTAGGGCTCGGGGGTTAAGGGGCTAGGGCTAGGGCTCGGGGGTTAAGGGGCTAGGGCTCGGGGGTTAAGGGGCTAGGGCTAGGGCTCGGGGGTTAAGGGGCTAGGGCTCGGGGGTTAAGGGGCTAGGGCTAGGGCTCGGGGGTTAAGGGGCTAGGGCTCGGGGGTTAAGGGGCTAGGGCTAGGGCTCGGGGGTTAAGGGGCTAGGGCTCGGGGGTTAAGGGGCTAGGGCTAGGGCTCGGGGGTTAAGGGGCTAGGGCTCGGGGGTTAAGGGGCTAGGGCTAGGGCTCGGGGGTTAAGGGGCTAGGGCTCGGGGGTTAAGGGGCTAGGGCTAGGGCTCGGGGGTTAAGGGGCTAGGGCTCGGGGGTTAAGGGGCTAGGGCTAGGGCTCGGGGGTTAAGGGGCTAGGGCTCGGGGGTTAAGGGGCTAGGGCTAGGGCTCGGGGGTTAAGGGGCTAGGGCTCGGGGGTTAAGGGGCTAGGGCTAGGGCTCGGGGGTTAAGGGGCTAGGGCTCGGGGGTTAAGGGGCTAGGGCTAGGGCTCGGGGGTTAAGGGGCTAGGGCTCGGGGGTTAAGGGGCTAGGGCTAGGGCTCGGGGGTTAAGGGGCTAGGGCTCGGGGGTTAAGGGGCTAGGGCTAGGGCTCGGGGGTTAAGGGGCTAGGGCTCGGGGGTTAAGGGGCTAGGGCTAGGGCTCGGGGGTTAAGGGGCTAGGGCTCGGGGGTTAAGGGGCTAGGGCTAGGGCTCGGGGGTTAAGGGGCTAGGGCTCGGGGGTTAAGGGGCTAGGGCTAGGGCTCGGGGGTTAAGGGGCTAGGGCTCGGGGGTTAAGGGGCTAGGGCTAGGGCTCGGGGGTTAAGGGGCTAGGGCTCGGGGGTTAAGGGGCTAGGGCTAGGGCTCGGGGGTTAAGGGGCTAGGGCTCGGGGGTTAAGGGGCTAGGGCTAGGGCTCGGGGGTTAAGGGGCTAGGGCTCGGGGGTTAAGGGGCTAGGGCTAGGGCTCGGGGGTTAAGGGGCTAGGGCTCGGGGGTTAAGGGGCTAGGGCTAGGGCTCGGGGGTTAAGGGGCTAGGGCTCGGGGGTTAAGGGGCTAGGGCTAGGGCTCGGGGGTTAAGGGGCTAGGGCTCGGGGGTTAAGGGGCTAGGGCTAGGGCTCGGGGGTTAAGGGGCTAGGGCTCGGGGGTTAAGGGGCTAGGGCTAGGGCTAGGGCTAGGGCTCGGGGGTTAAGGGGCTAGGGCTCGGGGGTTAAGGGGCTAGGGCTAGGGCTCGGGGGTTAAGGGGCTAGGGCTCGGGGGTTAAGGGGCTAGGGCTAGGGCTCGGGGGTTAAGGGGCTAGGGCTCGGGGGTTAAGGGGCTAGGGCTAGGGCTCGGGGGTTAAGGGGCTAGGGCTCGGGGGTTAAGGGGCTAGGGCTAGGGCTCGGGGGTTAAGGGGCTAGGGCTCGGGGGTTAAGGGGCTAGGGCTAGGGCTCGGGGGTTAAGGGGCTAGGGCTCGGGGGTTAAGGGGCTAGGGCTAGGGCTCGGGGGTTAAGGGGCTAGGGCTCGGGGGTTAAGGGGCTAGGGCTAGGGCTCGGGGGTTAAGGGGCTAGGGCTCGGGGGTTAAGGGGCTAGGGCTAGGGCTCGGGGGTTAAGGGGCTAGGGCTCGGGGGTTAAGGGGCTAGGGCTAGGGCTCGGGGGTTAAGGGGCTAGGGCTCGGGGGTTAAGGGGCTAGGGCTAGGGCTCGGGGGTTAAGGGGCTAGGGCTCGGGGGTTAAGGGGCTAGGGCTAGGGCTCGGGGGTTAAGGGGCTAGGGCTCGGGGGTTAAGGGGCTAGGGCTAGGGCTCGGGGGTTAAGGGGCTAGGGCTCGGGGGTTAAGGGGCTAGGGCTAGGGCTCGGGGGTTAAGGGGCTAGGGCTCGGGGGTTAAGGGGCTAGGGCTAGGGCTCGGGGGTTAAGGGGCTAGGGCTCGGGGGTTAAGGGGCTAGGGCTAGGGCTCGGGGGTTAAGGGGCTAGGGCTCGGGGGTTAAGGGGCTAGGGCTAGGGCTCGGGGGTTAAGGGGCTAGGGCTCGGGGGTTAAGGGGCTAGGGCTAGGGCTCGGGGGTTAAGGGGCTAGGGCTCGGGGGTTAAGGGGCTAGGGCTAGGGCTCGGGGGTTAAGGGGCTAGGGCTCGGGGGTTAAGGGGCTAGGGCTAGGGCTCGGGGGTTAAGGGGCTAGGGCTCGGGGGTTAAGGGGCTAGGGCTAGGGCTCGGGGGTTAAGGGGCTAGGGCTCGGGGGTTAAGGGGCTAGGGCTAGGGCTCGGGGGTTAAGGGGCTAGGGCTCGGGGGTTAAGGGGCTAGGGCTAGGGCTCGGGGGTTAAGGGGCTAGGGCTCGGGGGTTAAGGGGCTAGGGCTAGGGCTCGGGGGTTAAGGGGCTAGGGCTCGGGGGTTAAGGGGCTAGGGCTAGGGCTCGGGGGTTAAGGGGCTAGGGCTCGGGGGTTAAGGGGCTAGGGCTAGGGCTCGGGGGTTAAGGGGCTAGGGCTCGGGGGTTAAGGGGCTAGGGCTAGGGCTCGGGGGTTAAGGGGCTAGGGCTCGGGGGTTAAGGGGCTAGGGCTAGGGCTCGGGGGTTAAGGGGCTAGGGCTCGGGGGTTAAGGGGCTAGGGCTAGGGCTCGGGGGTTAAGGGGCTAGGGCTCGGGGGTTAAGGGGCTAGGGCTAGGGCTCGGGGGTTAAGGGGCTAGGGCTCGGGGGTTAAGGGGCTAGGGCTAGGGCTCGGGGGTTAAGGGGCTAGGGCTCGGGGGTTAAGGGGCTAGGGCTAGGGCTCGGGGGTTAAGGGGCTAGGGCTCGGGGGTTAAGGGGCTAGGGCTAGGGCTCGGGGGTTAAGGGGCTAGGGCTCGGGGGTTAAGGGGCTAGGGCTAGGGCTCGGGGGTTAAGGGGCTAGGGCTCGGGGGTTAAGGGGCTAGGGCTAGGGCTCGGGGGTTAAGGGGCTAGGGCTCGGGGGTTAAGGGGCTAGGGCTAGGGCTCGGGGGTTAAGGGGCTAGGGCTCGGGGGTTAAGGGGCTAGGGCTAGGGCTCGGGGGTTAAGGGGCTAGGGCTCGGGGGTTAAGGGGCTAGGGCTAGGGCTCGGGGGTTAAGGGGCTAGGGCTCGGGGGTTAAGGGGCTAGGGCTAGGGCTCGGGGGTTAAGGGGCTAGGGCTCGGGGGTTAAGGGGCTAGGGCTAGGGCTCGGGGGTTAAGGGGCTAGGGCTCGGGGGTTAAGGGGCTAGGGCTAGGGCTCGGGGGTTAAGGGGCTAGGGCTCGGGGGTTAAGGGGCTAGGGCTAGGGCTCGGGGGTTAAGGGGCTAGGGCTCGGGGGTTAAGGGGCTAGGGCTAGGGCTCGGGGGTTAAGGGGCTAGGGCTCGGGGGTTAAGGGGCTAGGGCTAGGGCTCGGGGGTTAAGGGGCTAGGGCTCGGGGGTTAAGGGGCTAGGGCTAGGGCTCGGGGGTTAAGGGGCTAGGGCTCGGGGGTTAAGGGGCTAGGGCTAGGGCTCGGGGGTTAAGGGGCTAGGGCTCGGGGGTTAAGGGGCTAGGGCTAGGGCTCGGGGGTTAAGGGGCTAGGGCTCGGGGGTTAAGGGGCTAGGGCTAGGGCTCGGGGGTTAAGGGGCTAGGGCTCGGGGGTTAAGGGGCTAGGGCTAGGGCTCGGGGGTTAAGGGGCTAGGGCTCGGGGGTTAAGGGGCTAGGGCTAGGGCTCGGGGGTTAAGGGGCTAGGGCTCGGGGGTTAAGGGGCTAGGGCTAGGGCTCGGGGGTTAAGGGGCTAGGGCTAGGGCTCGGGGGTTAAGGGGCTAGGGCTCGGGGGTTAAGGGGCTAGGGCTAGGGCTCGGGGGTTAAGGGGCTAGGGCTCGGGGGTTAAGGGGCTAGGGCTAGGGCTCGGGGGTTAAGGGGCTAGGGCTCGGGGGTTAAGGGGCTAGGGCTAGGGCTCGGGGGTTAAGGGGCTAGGGCTCGGGGGTTAAGGGGCTAGGGCTAGGGCTCGGGGGTTAAGGGGCTAGGGCTCGGGGGTTAAGGGGCTAGGGCTAGGGCTCGGGGGTTAAGGGGCTAGGGCTCGGGGGTTAAGGGGCTAGGGCTAGGGCTCGGGGGTTAAGGGGCTAGGGCTCGGGGGTTAAGGGGCTAGGGCTAGGGCTCGGGGGTTAAGGGGCTAGGGCTCGGGGGTTAAGGGGCTAGGGCTAGGGCTCGGGGGTTAAGGGGCTAGGGCTCGGGGGTTAAGGGGCTAGGGCTAGGGCTCGGGGGTTAAGGGGCTAGGGCTCGGGGGTTAAGGGGCTAGGGCTAGGGCTCGGGGGTTAAGGGGCTAGGGCTCGGGGGTTAAGGGGCTAGGGCTAGGGCTCGGGGGTTAAGGGGCTAGGGCTCGGGGGTTAAGGGGCTAGGGCTAGGGCTCGGGGGTTAAGGGGCTAGGGCTCGGGGGTTAAGGGGCTAGGGCTAGGGCTCGGGGGTTAAGGGGCTAGGGCTCGGGGGTTAAGGGGCTAGGGCTAGGGCTCGGGGGTTAAGGGGCTAGGGCTCGGGGGTTAAGGGGCTAGGGCTAGGGCTCGGGGGTTAAGGGGCTAGGGCTCGGGGGTTAAGGGGCTAGGGCTAGGGCTCGGGGGTTAAGGGGCTAGGGCTCGGGGGTTAAGGGGCTAGGGCTAGGGCTCGGGGGTTAAGGGGCTAGGGCTCGGGGGTTAAGGGGCTAGGGCTAGGGCTCGGGGGTTAAGGGGCTAGGGCTCGGGGGTTAAGGGGCTAGGGCTAGGGCTCGGGGGTTAAGGGGCTAGGGCTCGGGGGTTAAGGGGCTAGGGCTAGGGCTCGGGGGTTAAGGGGCTAGGGCTCGGGGGTTAAGGGGCTAGGGCTAGGGCTCGGGGGTTAAGGGGCTAGGGCTCGGGGGTTAAGGGGCTAGGGCTAGGGCTCGGGGGTTAAGGGGCTAGGGCTCGGGGGTTAAGGGGCTAGGGCTAGGGCTCGGGGGTTAAGGGGCTAGGGCTCGGGGGTTAAGGGGCTAGGGCTAGGGCTCGGGGGTTAAGGGGCTAGGGCTCGGGGGTTAAGGGGCTAGGGCTAGGGCTCGGGGGTTAAGGGGCTAGGGCTCGGGGGTTAAGGGGCTAGGGCTAGGGCTCGGGGGTTAAGGGGCTAGGGCTCGGGGGTTAAGGGGCTAGGGCTAGGGCTCGGGGGTTAAGGGGCTAGGGCTCGGGGGTTAAGGGGCTAGGGCTAGGGCTCGGGGGTTAAGGGGCTAGGGCTCGGGGGTTAAGGGGCTAGGGCTAGGGCTCGGGGGTTAAGGGGCTAGGGCTCGGGGGTTAAGGGGCTAGGGCTAGGGCTCGGGGGTTAAGGGGCTAGGGCTCGGGGGTTAAGGGGCTAGGGCTAGGGCTCGGGGGTTAAGGGGCTAGGGCTCGGGGGTTAAGGGGCTAGGGCTAGGGCTCGGGGGTTAAGGGGCTAGGGCTCGGGGGTTAAGGGGCTAGGGCTAGGGCTCGGGGGTTAAGGGGCTAGGGCTCGGGGGTTAAGGGGCTAGGGCTAGGGCTCGGGGGTTAAGGGGCTAGGGCTCGGGGGTTAAGGGGCTAGGGCTAGGGCTCGGGGGTTAAGGGGCTAGGGCTCGGGGGTTAAGGGGCTAGGGCTAGGGCTCGGGGGTTAAGGGGCTAGGGCTCGGGGGTTAAGGGGCTAGGGCTAGGGCTCGGGGGTTAAGGGGCTAGGGCTCGGGGGTTAAGGGGCTAGGGCTAGGGCTCGGGGGTTAAGGGGCTAGGGCTCGGGGGTTAAGGGGCTAGGGCTAGGGCTCGGGGGTTAAGGGGCTAGGGCTCGGGGGTTAAGGGGCTAGGGCTAGGGCTCGGGGGTTAAGGGGCTAGGGCTCGGGGGTTAAGGGGCTAGGGCTAGGGCTCGGGGGTTAAGGGGCTAGGGCTCGGGGGTTAAGGGGCTAGGGCTAGGGCTCGGGGGTTAAGGGGCTAGGGCTCGGGGGTTAAGGGGCTAGGGCTAGGGCTCGGGGGTTAAGGGGCTAGGGCTCGGGGGTTAAGGGGCTAGGGCTAGGGCTCGGGGGTTAAGGGGCTAGGGCTCGGGGGTTAAGGGGCTAGGGCTAGGGCTCGGGGGTTAAGGGGCTAGGGCTCGGGGGTTAAGGGGCTAGGGCTAGGGCTCGGGGGTTAAGGGGCTAGGGCTCGGGGGTTAAGGGGCTAGGGCTAGGGCTCGGGGGTTAAGGGGCTAGGGCTCGGGGGTTAAGGGGCTAGGGCTAGGGCTCGGGGGTTAAGGGGCTAGGGCTCGGGGGTTAAGGGGCTAGGGCTAGGGCTCGGGGGTTAAGGGGCTAGGGCTCGGGGGTTAAGGGGCTAGGGCTAGGGCTCGGGGGTTAAGGGGCTAGGGCTCGGGGGTTAAGGGGCTAGGGCTAGGGCTCGGGGGTTAAGGGGCTAGGGCTCGGGGGTTAAGGGGCTAGGGCTAGGGCTCGGGGGTTAAGGGGCTAGGGCTCGGGGGTTAAGGGGCTAGGGCTAGGGCTCGGGGGTTAAGGGGCTAGGGCTCGGGGGTTAAGGGGCTAGGGCTAGGGCTCGGGGGTTAAGGGGCTAGGGCTCGGGGGTTAAGGGGCTAGGGCTAGGGCTCGGGGGTTAAGGGGCTAGGGCTCGGGGGTTAAGGGGCTAGGGCTAGGGCTCGGGGGTTAAGGGGCTAGGGCTCGGGGGTTAAGGGGCTAGGGCTAGGGCTCGGGGGTTAAGGGGCTAGGGCTCGGGGGTTAAGGGGCTAGGGCTAGGGCTCGGGGGTTAAGGGGCTAGGGCTCGGGGGTTAAGGGGCTAGGGCTAGGGCTCGGGGGTTAAGGGGCTAGGGCTCGGGGGTTAAGGGGCTAGGGCTAGGGCTCGGGGGTTAAGGGGCTAGGGCTCGGGGGTTAAGGGGCTAGGGCTAGGGCTCGGGGGTTAAGGGGCTAGGGCTCGGGGGTTAAGGGGCTAGGGCTAGGGCTCGGGGGTTAAGGGGCTAGGGCTCGGGGGTTAAGGGGCTAGGGCTAGGGCTCGGGGGTTAAGGGGCTAGGGCTCGGGGGTTAAGGGGCTAGGGCTAGGGCTCGGGGGTTAAGGGGCTAGGGCTCGGGGGTTAAGGGGCTAGGGCTAGGGCTCGGGGGTTAAGGGGCTAGGGCTCGGGGGTTAAGGGGCTAGGGCTAGGGCTCGGGGGTTAAGGGGCTAGGGCTCGGGGGTTAAGGGGCTAGGGCTAGGGCTCGGGGGTTAAGGGGCTAGGGCTCGGGGGTTAAGGGGCTAGGGCTAGGGCTCGGGGGTTAAGGGGCTAGGGCTCGGGGGTTAAGGGGCTAGGGCTAGGGCTCGGGGGTTAAGGGGCTAGGGCTCGGGGGTTAAGGGGCTAGGGCTAGGGCTCGGGGGTTAAGGGGCTAGGGCTCGGGGGTTAAGGGGCTAGGGCTAGGGCTCGGGGGTTAAGGGGCTAGGGCTCGGGGGTTAAGGGGCTAGGGCTAGGGCTCGGGGGTTAAGGGGCTAGGGCTCGGGGGTTAAGGGGCTAGGGCTAGGGCTCGGGGGTTAAGGGGCTAGGGCTCGGGGGTTAAGGGGCTAGGGCTAGGGCTCGGGGGTTAAGGGGCTAGGGCTCGGGGGTTAAGGGGCTAGGGCTAGGGCTCGGGGGTTAAGGGGCTAGGGCTCGGGGGTTAAGGGGCTAGGGCTAGGGCTCGGGGGTTAAGGGGCTAGGGCTCGGGGGTTAAGGGGCTAGGGCTAGGGCTCGGGGGTTAAGGGGCTAGGGCTCGGGGGTTAAGGGGCTAGGGCTAGGGCTCGGGGGTTAAGGGGCTAGGGCTCGGGGGTTAAGGGGCTAGGGCTAGGGCTCGGGGGTTAAGGGGCTAGGGCTCGGGGGTTAAGGGGCTAGGGCTAGGGCTCGGGGGTTAAGGGGCTAGGGCTCGGGGGTTAAGGGGCTAGGGCTAGGGCTCGGGGGTTAAGGGGCTAGGGCTCGGGGGTTAAGGGGCTAGGGCTAGGGCTCGGGGGTTAAGGGGCTAGGGCTCGGGGGTTAAGGGGCTAGGGCTAGGGCTCGGGGGTTAAGGGGCTAGGGCTCGGGGGTTAAGGGGCTAGGGCTAGGGCTCGGGGGTTAAGGGGCTAGGGCTCGGGGGTTAAGGGGCTAGGGCTAGGGCTCGGGGGTTAAGGGGCTAGGGCTCGGGGGTTAAGGGGCTAGGGCTAGGGCTCGGGGGTTAAGGGGCTAGGGCTCGGGGGTTAAGGGGCTAGGGCTAGGGCTCGGGGGTTAAGGGGCTAGGGCTCGGGGGTTAAGGGGCTAGGGCTAGGGCTCGGGGGTTAAGGGGCTAGGGCTCGGGGGTTAAGGGGCTAGGGCTAGGGCTCGGGGGTTAAGGGGCTAGGGCTCGGGGGTTAAGGGGCTAGGGCTAGGGCTCGGGGGTTAAGGGGCTAGGGCTCGGGGGTTAAGGGGCTAGGGCTAGGGCTCGGGGGTTAAGGGGCTAGGGCTCGGGGGTTAAGGGGCTAGGGCTAGGGCTCGGGGGTTAAGGGGCTAGGGCTCGGGGGTTAAGGGGCTAGGGCTAGGGCTCGGGGGTTAAGGGGCTAGGGCTCGGGGGTTAAGGGGCTAGGGCTAGGGCTCGGGGGTTAAGGGGCTAGGGCTCGGGGGTTAAGGGGCTAGGGCTAGGGCTCGGGGGTTAAGGGGCTAGGGCTCGGGGGTTAAGGGGCTAGGGCTAGGGCTCGGGGGTTAAGGGGCTAGGGCTCGGGGGTTAAGGGGCTAGGGCTAGGGCTCGGGGGTTAAGGGGCTAGGGCTCGGGGGTTAAGGGGCTAGGGCTAGGGCTCGGGGGTTAAGGGGCTAGGGCTCGGGGGTTAAGGGGCTAGGGCTAGGGCTCGGGGGTTAAGGGGCTAGGGCTCGGGGGTTAAGGGGCTAGGGCTAGGGCTCGGGGGTTAAGGGGCTAGGGCTCGGGGGTTAAGGGGCTAGGGCTAGGGCTCGGGGGTTAAGGGGCTAGGGCTCGGGGGTTAAGGGGCTAGGGCTAGGGCTCGGGGGTTAAGGGGCTAGGGCTCGGGGGTTAAGGGGCTAGGGCTAGGGCTCGGGGGTTAAGGGGCTAGGGCTCGGGGGTTAAGGGGCTAGGGCTAGGGCTCGGGGGTTAAGGGGCTAGGGCTCGGGGGTTAAGGGGCTAGGGCTAGGGCTCGGGGGTTAAGGGGCTAGGGCTCGGGGGTTAAGGGGCTAGGGCTAGGGCTCGGGGGTTAAGGGGCTAGGGCTCGGGGGTTAAGGGGCTAGGGCTAGGGCTCGGGGGTTAAGGGGCTAGGGCTCGGGGGTTAAGGGGCTAGGGCTAGGGCTCGGGGGTTAAGGGGCTAGGGCTCGGGGGTTAAGGGGCTAGGGCTAGGGCTCGGGGGTTAAGGGGCTAGGGCTCGGGGGTTAAGGGGCTAGGGCTAGGGCTCGGGGGTTAAGGGGCTAGGGCTCGGGGGTTAAGGGGCTAGGGCTAGGGCTCGGGGGTTAAGGGGCTAGGGCTCGGGGGTTAAGGGGCTAGGGCTAGGGCTCGGGGGTTAAGGGGCTAGGGCTCGGGGGTTAAGGGGCTAGGGCTAGGGCTCGGGGGTTAAGGGGCTAGGGCTCGGGGGTTAAGGGGCTAGGGCTAGGGCTCGGGGGTTAAGGGGCTAGGGCTCGGGGGTTAAGGGGCTAGGGCTAGGGCTCGGGGGTTAAGGGGCTAGGGCTCGGGGGTTAAGGGGCTAGGGCTAGGGCTCGGGGGTTAAGGGGCTAGGGCTCGGGGGTTAAGGGGCTAGGGCTAGGGCTCGGGGGTTAAGGGGCTAGGGCTCGGGGGTTAAGGGGCTAGGGCTAGGGCTCGGGGGTTAAGGGGCTAGGGCTCGGGGGTTAAGGGGCTAGGGCTAGGGCTCGGGGGTTAAGGGGCTAGGGCTCGGGGGTTAAGGGGCTAGGGCTAGGGCTCGGGGGTTAAGGGGCTAGGGCTCGGGGGTTAAGGGGCTAGGGCTAGGGCTCGGGGGTTAAGGGGCTAGGGCTCGGGGGTTAAGGGGCTAGGGCTAGGGCTCGGGGGTTAAGGGGCTAGGGCTCGGGGGTTAAGGGGCTAGGGCTAGGGCTCGGGGGTTAAGGGGCTAGGGCTCGGGGGTTAAGGGGCTAGGGCTAGGGCTCGGGGGTTAAGGGGCTAGGGCTCGGGGGTTAAGGGGCTAGGGCTAGGGCTCGGGGGTTAAGGGGCTAGGGCTCGGGGGTTAAGGGGCTAGGGCTAGGGCTCGGGGGTTAAGGGGCTAGGGCTCGGGGGTTAAGGGGCTAGGGCTAGGGCTCGGGGGTTAAGGGGCTAGGGCTCGGGGGTTAAGGGGCTAGGGCTAGGGCTCGGGGGTTAAGGGGCTAGGGCTCGGGGGTTAAGGGGCTAGGGCTAGGGCTCGGGGGTTAAGGGGCTAGGGGCTCGGGGGTTAAGGGGCTAGGGCTCGGGGGTTAAGGGGCTAGGGCTAGGGCTCGGGGGTTAAGGGGCTAGGGCTCGGGGGTTAAGGGGCTAGGGCTAGGGCTCGGGGGTTAAGGGGCTAGGGCTCGGGGGTTAAGGGGCTAGGGCTAGGGCTCGGGGGTTAAGGGGCTAGGGCTCGGGGGTTAAGGGGCTAGGGCTAGGGCTCGGGGGTTAAGGGGCTAGGGCTCGGGGGTTAAGGGGCTAGGGCTAGGGCTCGGGGGTTAAGGGGCTAGGGCTCGGGGGTTAAGGGGCTAGGGCTAGGGCTCGGGGGTTAAGGGGCTAGGGCTCGGGGGTTAAGGGGCTAGGGCTAGGGCTCGGGGGTTAAGGGGCTAGGGCTCGGGGGTTAAGGGGCTAGGGCTAGGGCTCGGGGGTTAAGGGGCTAGGGCTCGGGGGTTAAGGGGCTAGGGCTAGGGCTCGGGGGTTAAGGGGCTAGGGCTCGGGGGTTAAGGGGCTAGGGCTAGGGCTCGGGGGTTAAGGGGCTAGGGCTCGGGGGTTAAGGGGCTAGGGCTAGGGCTCGGGGGTTAAGGGGCTAGGGCTCGGGGGTTAAGGGGCTAGGGCTAGGGCTCGGGGGTTAAGGGGCTAGGGCTCGGGGGTTAAGGGGCTAGGGCTAGGGCTCGGGGGTTAAGGGGCTAGGGCTCGGGGGTTAAGGGGCTAGGGCTAGGGCTCGGGGGTTAAGGGGCTAGGGCTCGGGGGTTAAGGGGCTAGGGCTAGGGCTCGGGGGTTAAGGGGCTAGGGCTCGGGGGTTAAGGGGCTAGGGCTAGGGCTCGGGGGTTAAGGGGCTAGGGCTCGGGGGTTAAGGGGCTAGGGCTAGGGCTCGGGGGTTAAGGGGCTAGGGCTCGGGGGTTAAGGGGCTAGGGCTAGGGCTCGGGGGTTAAGGGGCTAGGGCTCGGGGGTTAAGGGGCTAGGGCTAGGGCTCGGGGGTTAAGGGGCTAGGGCTCGGGGGTTAAGGGGCTAGGGCTAGGGCTCGGGGGTTAAGGGGCTAGGGCTCGGGGGTTAAGGGGCTAGGGCTAGGGCTCGGGGGTTAAGGGGCTAGGGCTCGGGGGTTAAGGGGCTAGGGCTAGGGCTCGGGGGTTAAGGGGCTAGGGCTCGGGGGTTAAGGGGCTAGGGCTAGGGCTCGGGGGTTAAGGGGCTAGGGCTCGGGGGTTAAGGGGCTAGGGCTAGGGCTCGGGGGTTAAGGGGCTAGGGCTCGGGGGTTAAGGGGCTAGGGCTAGGGCTCGGGGGTTAAGGGGCTAGGGCTCGGGGGTTAAGGGGCTAGGGCTAGGGCTCGGGGGTTAAGGGGCTAGGGCTCGGGGGTTAAGGGGCTAGGGCTAGGGCTCGGGGGTTAAGGGGCTAGGGCTCGGGGGTTAAGGGGCTAGGGCTAGGGCTCGGGGGTTAAGGGGCTAGGGCTCGGGGGTTAAGGGGCTAGGGCTAGGGCTCGGGGGTTAAGGGGCTAGGGCTCGGGGGTTAAGGGGCTAGGGCTAGGGCTCGGGGGTTAAGGGGCTAGGGCTCGGGGGTTAAGGGGCTAGGGCTAGGGCTCGGGGGTTAAGGGGCTAGGGCTCGGGGGTTAAGGGGCTAGGGCTAGGGCTCGGGGGTTAAGGGGCTAGGGCTCGGGGGTTAAGGGGCTAGGGCTAGGGCTCGGGGGTTAAGGGGCTAGGGCTCGGGGGTTAAGGGGCTAGGGCTAGGGCTCGGGGGTTAAGGGGCTAGGGCTCGGGGGTTAAGGGGCTAGGGCTAGGGCTCGGGGGTTAAGGGGCTAGGGCTCGGGGGTTAAGGGGCTAGGGCTAGGGCTCGGGGGTTAAGGGGCTAGGGCTCGGGGGTTAAGGGGCTAGGGCTAGGGCTCGGGGGTTAAGGGGCTAGGGCTCGGGGGTTAAGGGGCTAGGGCTAGGGCTCGGGGGTTAAGGGGCTAGGGCTCGGGGGTTAAGGGGCTAGGGCTAGGGCTCGGGGGTTAAGGGGCTAGGGCTCGGGGGTTAAGGGGCTAGGGCTAGGGCTCGGGGGTTAAGGGGCTAGGGCTCGGGGGTTAAGGGGCTAGGGCTAGGGCTCGGGGGTTAAGGGGCTAGGGCTCGGGGGTTAAGGGGCTAGGGCTAGGGCTCGGGGGTTAAGGGGCTAGGGCTCGGGGGTTAAGGGGCTAGGGCTAGGGCTCGGGGGTTAAGGGGCTAGGGCTCGGGGGTTAAGGGGCTAGGGCTAGGGCTCGGGGGTTAAGGGGCTAGGGCTCGGGGGTTAAGGGGCTAGGGCTAGGGCTCGGGGGTTAAGGGGCTAGGGCTCGGGGGTTAAGGGGCTAGGGCTAGGGCTCGGGGGTTAAGGGGCTAGGGCTCGGGGGTTAAGGGGCTAGGGCTAGGGCTCGGGGGTTAAGGGGCTAGGGCTCGGGGGTTAAGGGGCTAGGGCTAGGGCTCGGGGGTTAAGGGGCTAGGGCTCGGGGGTTAAGGGGCTAGGGCTAGGGCTCGGGGGTTAAGGGGCTAGGGCTCGGGGGTTAAGGGGCTAGGGCTAGGGCTCGGGGGTTAAGGGGCTAGGGCTCGGGGGTTAAGGGGCTAGGGCTAGGGCTCGGGGGTTAAGGGGCTAGGGCTCGGGGGTTAAGGGGCTAGGGCTAGGGCTCGGGGGTTAAGGGGCTAGGGCTCGGGGGTTAAGGGGCTAGGGCTAGGGCTCGGGGGTTAAGGGGCTAGGGCTCGGGGGTTAAGGGGCTAGGGCTAGGGCTCGGGGGTTAAGGGGCTAGGGCTCGGGGGTTAAGGGGCTAGGGCTAGGGCTCGGGGGTTAAGGGGCTAGGGCTCGGGGGTTAAGGGGCTAGGGCTAGGGCTCGGGGGTTAAGGGGCTAGGGCTCGGGGGTTAAGGGGCTAGGGCTAGGGCTCGGGGGTTAAGGGGCTAGGGCTCGGGGGTTAAGGGGCTAGGGCTAGGGCTCGGGGGTTAAGGGGCTAGGGCTCGGGGGTTAAGGGGCTAGGGCTAGGGCTCGGGGGTTAAGGGGCTAGGGCTCGGGGGTTAAGGGGCTAGGGCTAGGGCTCGGGGGTTAAGGGGCTAGGGCTCGGGGGTTAAGGGGCTAGGGCTAGGGCTCGGGGGTTAAGGGGCTAGGGCTCGGGGGTTAAGGGGCTAGGGCTAGGGCTCGGGGGTTAAGGGGCTAGGGCTCGGGGGTTAAGGGGCTAGGGCTAGGGCTCGGGGGTTAAGGGGCTAGGGCTCGGGGGTTAAGGGGCTAGGGCTAGGGCTCGGGGGTTAAGGGGCTAGGGCTCGGGGGTTAAGGGGCTAGGGCTAGGGCTCGGGGGTTAAGGGGCTAGGGCTCGGGGGTTAAGGGGCTAGGGCTAGGGCTCGGGGGTTAAGGGGCTAGGGCTCGGGGGTTAAGGGGCTAGGGCTAGGGCTCGGGGGTTAAGGGGCTAGGGCTCGGGGGTTAAGGGGCTAGGGCTAGGGCTCGGGGGTTAAGGGGCTAGGGCTCGGGGGTTAAGGGGCTAGGGCTAGGGCTCGGGGGTTAAGGGGCTAGGGCTCGGGGGTTAAGGGGCTAGGGCTAGGGCTCGGGGGTTAAGGGGCTAGGGCTCGGGGGTTAAGGGGCTAGGGCTAGGGCTCGGGGGTTAAGGGGCTAGGGCTCGGGGGTTAAGGGGCTAGGGCTAGGGCTCGGGGGTTAAGGGGCTAGGGCTCGGGGGTTAAGGGGCTAGGGCTAGGGCTCGGGGGTTAAGGGGCTAGGGCTCGGGGGTTAAGGGGCTAGGGCTAGGGCTCGGGGGTTAAGGGGCTAGGGCTCGGGGGTTAAGGGGCTAGGGCTAGGGCTCGGGGGTTAAGGGGCTAGGGCTCGGGGGTTAAGGGGCTAGGGCTAGGGCTCGGGGGTTAAGGGGCTAGGGCTCGGGGGTTAAGGGGCTAGGGCTAGGGCTCGGGGGTTAAGGGGCTAGGGCTCGGGGGTTAAGGGGCTAGGGCTAGGGCTCGGGGGTTAAGGGGCTAGGGCTCGGGGGTTAAGGGGCTAGGGCTAGGGCTCGGGGGTTAAGGGGCTAGGGCTCGGGGGTTAAGGGGCTAGGGCTAGGGCTCGGGGGTTAAGGGGCTAGGGCTCGGGGGTTAAGGGGCTAGGGCTAGGGCTCGGGGGTTAAGGGGCTAGGGCTCGGGGGTTAAGGGGCTAGGGCTAGGGCTCGGGGGTTAAGGGGCTAGGGCTCGGGGGTTAAGGGGCTAGGGCTAGGGCTCGGGGGTTAAGGGGCTAGGGCTCGGGGGTTAAGGGGCTAGGGCTAGGGCTCGGGGGTTAAGGGGCTAGGGCTCGGGGGTTAAGGGGCTAGGGCTAGGGCTCGGGGGTTAAGGGGCTAGGGCTCGGGGGTTAAGGGGCTAGGGCTAGGGCTCGGGGGTTAAGGGGCTAGGGCTCGGGGGTTAAGGGGCTAGGGCTAGGGCTCGGGGGTTAAGGGGCTAGGGCTCGGGGGTTAAGGGGCTAGGGCTAGGGCTCGGGGGTTAAGGGGCTAGGGCTCGGGGGTTAAGGGGCTAGGGCTAGGGCTCGGGGGTTAAGGGGCTAGGGCTCGGGGGTTAAGGGGCTAGGGCTAGGGCTCGGGGGTTAAGGGGCTAGGGCTCGGGGGTTAAGGGGCTAGGGCTAGGGCTCGGGGGTTAAGGGGCTAGGGCTCGGGGGTTAAGGGGCTAGGGCTAGGGCTCGGGGGTTAAGGGGCTAGGGCTCGGGGGTTAAGGGGCTAGGGCTAGGGCTCGGGGGTTAAGGGGCTAGGGCTCGGGGGTTAAGGGGCTAGGGCTAGGGCTCGGGGGTTAAGGGGCTAGGGCTCGGGGGTTAAGGGGCTAGGGCTAGGGCTCGGGGGTTAAGGGGCTAGGGCTCGGGGGTTAAGGGGCTAGGGCTAGGGCTCGGGGGTTAAGGGGCTAGGGCTCGGGGGTTAAGGGGCTAGGGCTAGGGCTCGGGGGTTAAGGGGCTAGGGCTCGGGGGTTAAGGGGCTAGGGCTAGGGCTCGGGGGTTAAGGGGCTAGGGCTCGGGGGTTAAGGGGCTAGGGCTAGGGCTCGGGGGTTAAGGGGCTAGGGCTCGGGGGTTAAGGGGCTAGGGCTAGGGCTCGGGGGTTAAGGGGCTAGGGCTCGGGGGTTAAGGGGCTAGGGCTAGGGCTCGGGGGTTAAGGGGCTAGGGCTCGGGGGTTAAGGGGCTAGGGCTAGGGCTCGGGGGTTAAGGGGCTAGGGCTCGGGGGTTAAGGGGCTAGGGCTAGGGCTCGGGGGTTAAGGGGCTAGGGCTCGGGGGTTAAGGGGCTAGGGCTAGGGCTCGGGGGTTAAGGGGCTAGGGCTCGGGGGTTAAGGGGCTAGGGCTATTAAGGGGCTAGGGCTAGGGCTCGGGGGTTAAGGGCTAGGGCTCGGGGGTTAAGGGGCTAGGGCTAGGGCTCGGGGGTTAAGGGGCTAGGGCTCGGGGGTTAAGGGGCTAGGGGCTAGGGGGCTCGGGGGTTAAGGGGCTAGGGCTCGGGGGTTAAGGGGCTAGGGCTCGGGGGTTAAGGGGCTAGGGCTAGGGCTCGGGGGTTAAGGGGCTAGGGCTCGGGGGTTAAGGGGCTAGGGCTAGGGCTCGGGGGTTAAGGGCTAGGTTAAGGGGCTAGGGCTCGGGGGTTAAGGGGCTAGGGCTAGGGCTCGGGGGTTAAGGGGCTAGGGCTCGGGGGTTAAGGGGCTAGGGCTAGGGCTCGGGGGTTAAGGGGCTAGGGCTCGGGGGTTAAGGGGCTAGGGCTAGGGCTCGGGGGTTAAGGGGCTAGGGCTCGGGGGTTAAGGGGCTAGGGCTAGGGCTCGGGGGTTAAGGGGCTAGGGCTCGGGGGTTAAGGGGCTAGGGCTAGGGCTCGGGGGTTAAGGGGCTAGGGCTCGGGGGTTAAGGGGCTAGGGCTAGGGCTCGGGGGTTAAGGGGCTAGGGCTCGGGGGTTAAGGGGCTAGGGCTAGGGCTCGGGGGTTAAGGGGCTAGGGCTCGGGGGTTAAGGGGCTAGGGCTAGGGCTCGGGGGTTAAGGGGCTAGGGCTCGGGGGTTAAGGGGCTAGGGCTAGGGCTCGGGGGTTAAGGGGCTAGGGCTCGGGGGTTAAGGGGCTAGGGCTAGGGCTCGGGGGTTAAGGGGCTAGGGCTCGGGGGTTAAGGGGCTAGGGCTAGGGCTCGGGGGTTAAGGGGCTAGGGCTCGGGGGTTAAGGGGCTAGGGCTAGGGCTCGGGGGTTAAGGGGCTAGGGCTCGGGGGTTAAGGGGCTAGGGCTAGGGCTCGGGGGTTAAGGGGCTAGGGCTCGGGGGTTAAGGGGCTAGGGCTAGGGCTCGGGGGTTAAGGGGCTAGGGCTCGGGGGTTAAGGGGCTAGGGCTAGGGCTCGGGGGTTAAGGGGCTAGGGCTCGGGGGTTAAGGGGCTAGGGCTAGGGCTCGGGGGTTAAGGGGCTAGGGCTCGGGGGTTAAGGGGCTAGGGCTAGGGCTCGGGGGTTAAGGGGCTAGGGCTCGGGGGTTAAGGGGCTAGGGCTAGGGCTCGGGGGTTAAGGGGCTAGGGCTCGGGGGTTAAGGGGCTAGGGCTAGGGCTCGGGGGTTAAGGGGCTAGGGCTCGGGGGTTAAGGGGCTAGGGCTAGGGCTCGGGGGTTAAGGGGCTAGGGCTCGGGGGTTAAGGGGCTAGGGCTAGGGCTCGGGGGTTAAGGGGCTAGGGCTCGGGGGTTAAGGGGCTAGGGCTAGGGCTCGGGGGTTAAGGGGCTAGGGCTCGGGGGTTAAGGGGCTAGGGCTAGGGCTCGGGGGTTAAGGGGCTAGGGCTCGGGGGTTAAGGGGCTAGGGCTAGGGCTCGGGGGTTAAGGGGCTAGGGCTCGGGGGTTAAGGGGCTAGGGCTAGGGCTCGGGGGTTAAGGGGCTAGGGCTCGGGGGTTAAGGGGCTAGGGCTAGGGCTCGGGGGTTAAGGGGCTAGGGCTCGGGGGTTAAGGGGCTAGGGCTAGGGCTCGGGGGTTAAGGGGCTAGGGCTCGGGGGTTAAGGGGCTAGGGCTAGGGCTCGGGGGTTAAGGGGCTAGGGCTCGGGGGTTAAGGGGCTAGGGCTAGGGCTCGGGGGTTAAGGGGCTAGGGCTCGGGGGTTAAGGGGCTAGGGCTAGGGCTCGGGGGTTAAGGGGCTAGGGCTCGGGGGTTAAGGGGCTAGGGCTAGGGCTCGGGGGTTAAGGGGCTAGGGCTCGGGGGTTAAGGGGCTAGGGCTAGGGCTCGGGGGTTAAGGGGCTAGGGCTCGGGGGTTAAGGGGCTAGGGCTAGGGCTCGGGGGTTAAGGGGCTAGGGCTCGGGGGTTAAGGGGCTAGGGCTAGGGCTCGGGGGTTAAGGGGCTAGGGCTCGGGGGTTAAGGGGCTAGGGCTAGGGCTCGGGGGTTAAGGGGCTAGGGCTCGGGGGTTAAGGGGCTAGGGCTAGGGCTCGGGGGTTAAGGGGCTAGGGCTCGGGGGTTAAGGGGCTAGGGCTAGGGCTCGGGGGTTAAGGGGCTAGGGCTCGGGGGTTAAGGGGCTAGGGCTAGGGCTCGGGGGTTAAGGGGCTAGGGCTCGGGGGTTAAGGGGCTAGGGCTAGGGCTCGGGGGTTAAGGGGCTAGGGCTCGGGGGTTAAGGGGCTAGGGCTAGGGCTCGGGGGTTAAGGGGCTAGGGCTCGGGGGTTAAGGGGCTAGGGCTAGGGCTCGGGGGTTAAGGGGCTAGGGCTCGGGGGTTAAGGGGCTAGGGCTAGGGCTCGGGGGTTAAGGGGCTAGGGCTCGGGGGTTAAGGGGCTAGGGCTAGGGCTCGGGCGGGTTAAGGGGCTAGGGCTCGGGGGTTAAGGGGCTAGGGCTCGGGGGTTAAGGGGCTAGGGCTAGGGCTCGGGGGTTAAGGGGCTAGGGCTCGGGGGTTAAGGGGCTAGGGCTAGGGCTCGGGGGTTAAGGGGCTAGGGCTCGGGGGTTAAGGGGCTAGGGCTAGGGCTCGGGGGTTAAGGGGCTAGGGCTCGGGGGTTAAGGGGCTAGGGCTAGGGCTCGGGGGTTAAGGGGCTAGGGCTCGGGGGTTAAGGGGCTAGGGCTAGGGCTCGGGGGTTAAGGGGCTAGGGCTCGGGGGTTAAGGGGCTAGGGCTAGGGCTCGGGGGTTAAGGGGCTAGGGCTCGGGGGTTAAGGGGCTAGGGCTAGGGCTCGGGGGTTAAGGGGCTAGGGCTCGGGGGTTAAGGGGCTAGGGCTAGGGCTCGGGGGTTAAGGGGCTAGGGCTCGGGGGTTAAGGGGCTAGGGCTAGGGCTCGGGGGTTAAGGGGCTAGGGCTCGGGGGTTAAGGGGCTAGGGCTAGGGCTCGGGGGTTAAGGGGCTAGGGCTCGGGGGTTAAGGGGCTAGGGCTAGGGCTCGGGGGTTAAGGGGCTAGGGCTCGGGGGTTAAGGGGCTAGGGCTAGGGCTCGGGGGTTAAGGGGCTAGGGCTCGGGGGTTAAGGGGCTAGGGCTAGGGCTCGGGGGTTAAGGGGCTAGGGCTCGGGGGTTAAGGGGCTAGGGCTAGGGCTCGGGGGTTAAGGGGCTAGGGCTCGGGGGTTAAGGGGCTAGGGCTAGGGCTCGGGGGTTAAGGGGCTAGGGCTCGGGGGTTAAGGGGCTAGGGCTAGGGCTCGGGGGTTAAGGGGCTAGGGCTCGGGGGTTAAGGGGCTAGGGCTAGGGCTCGGGGGTTAAGGGGCTAGGGCTCGGGGGTTAAGGGGCTAGGGCTAGGGCTCGGGGGTTAAGGGGCTAGGGCTCGGGGGTTAAGGGGCTAGGGCTAGGGCTCGGGGGTTAAGGGGCTAGGGCTCGGGGGTTAAGGGGCTAGGGCTAGGGCTCGGGGGTTAAGGGGCTAGGGCTCGGGGGTTAAGGGGCTAGGGCTAGGGCTCGGGGGTTAAGGGGCTAGGGCTCGGGGGTTAAGGGGCTAGGGCTAGGGCTCGGGGGTTAAGGGGCTAGGGCTCGGGGGTTAAGGGGCTAGGGCTAGGGCTCGGGGGTTAAGGGGCTAGGGCTCGGGGGTTAAGGGGCTAGGGCTAGGGCTCGGGGGTTAAGGGGCTAGGGCTCGGGGGTTAAGGGGCTAGGGCTAGGGCTCGGGGGTTAAGGGGCTAGGGCTCGGGGGTTAAGGGGCTAGGGCTAGGGCTCGGGGGTTAAGGGGCTAGGGCTCGGGGGTTAAGGGGCTAGGGCTAGGGCTCGGGGGTTAAGGGGCTAGGGCTCGGGGGTTAAGGGGCTAGGGCTAGGGCTCGGGGGTTAAGGGGCTAGGGCTCGGGGGTTAAGGGGCTAGGGCTAGGGCTCGGGGGTTAAGGGGCTAGGGCTCGGGGGTTAAGGGGCTAGGGCTAGGGCTCGGGGGTTAAGGGGCTAGGGCTCGGGGGTTAAGGGGCTAGGGCTAGGGCTCGGGGGTTAAGGGGCTAGGGCTCGGGGGTTAAGGGGCTAGGGCTAGGGCTCGGGGGTTAAGGGGCTAGGGCTCGGGGGTTAAGGGGCTAGGGCTAGGGCTCGGGGGTTAAGGGGCTAGGGCTCGGGGGTTAAGGGGCTAGGGCTAGGGCTCGGGGGTTAAGGGGCTAGGGCTCGGGGGTTAAGGGGCTAGGGCTAGGGCTCGGGGGTTAAGGGGCTAGGGCTCGGGGGTTAAGGGGCTAGGGCTAGGGCTCGGGGGTTAAGGGGCTAGGGCTCGGGGGTTAAGGGGCTAGGGCTAGGGCTCGGGGGTTAAGGGGCTAGGGCTCGGGGGTTAAGGGGCTAGGGCTAGGGCTCGGGGGTTAAGGGGCTAGGGCTCGGGGGTTAAGGGGCTAGGGCTAGGGCTCGGGGGTTAAGGGGCTAGGGCTCGGGGGTTAAGGGGGGCTAGGGCTCGGGGTTAAGGGGCTAGGGCTCGGGGGGTTAAGGGGCTAGGCTAGGGCTCGGGGGTTAAGGGGCTAGGGCTCGGGGGTTAAGGGGCTAGGGCTCGGGGGTTAAGGGGCTAGGGCTCGGGGGTTAAGGGCTAGGGCTCGGGGGTTAAGGGGCTAGGGCTCGGGGGTTAAGGGGCTAGGGCTAGGGCTCGGGGGTTAAGGGGCTAGGGCTAGGGCTCGGGGGTTAAGGGGCTAGGGCTCGGGGGTTAAGGGGCTAGGGCTCGGGGGTTAAGGGGCTAGGGCTAGGGCTCGGGGGTTAAGGGGCTAGGGCTCGGGGGTTAAGGGGCTAGGGCTAGGCTCGGGGGTTAAGGGGCTAGGGCTCGGGGGTTAAGGGGCTAGGGCTAGGGCTCGGGGGTTAAGGGGCTAGGGCTCGGGGGTTAAGGGGCTAGGGCTAGGGCTCGGGGGTTAAGGGGCTAGGGCTCGGGGGTTAAGGGGCTAGGGCTAGGGCTCGGGGGTTAAGGGGCTAGGGCTCGGGGGTTAAGGGGCTAGGGCTAGGGCTCGGGGGTTAAGGGGCTAGGGCTCGGGGGTTAAGGGGCTAGGGCTAGGGCTCGGGGGTTAAGGGGCTAGGGCTCGGGGGTTAAGGGGCTAGGGCTAGGGCTCGGGGGTTAAGGGGCTAGGGCTCGGGGGTTAAGGCTAGGGAGGCTCGGGGTTAAGGGGCTAGGGCTCGGGGGTTAAGGGGCTAGGGGCTCGGGGGTTAAGGGGCTAGGGCTAGGGCTCGGGGGGTTAAGGGGCTAGGGCTCGGGGGTTAAGGGGCTAGGGCTAGGGGCTCGGGGGTTAAGGGGCTAGGGCTCGGGGGTTAAGGGGCTAGGGCTAGGGCTCGGGGGTTAAGGGGCTAGGGCTCGGGGGTTAAGGGGCTAGGGCTAGGGCTCGGGGGTTAAGGGGCTAGGGCTCGGGGGTTAAGGGGCTAGGGCTAGGGCTCGGGGGTTAAGGGGCTAGGGCTCGGGGGTTAAGGGGCTAGGGCTAAGGGCTCGGGGGTTAAGGGGCTAGGGCTCGGGGGTTAAGGGGCTAGGGCTAGGGCTCGGGGGTTAAGGGGCTAGGGCTCGGGGGTTAAGGGGCTAGGGCTCGGGGGTTAAGGGGCTAGGGCTCGGGGGTTAAGGGGCTAGGGCTAGGGCTCGGGGGTTAAGGGGCTAGGGCTCGGGAGTTAAGGGGCTAGGGCTAGGGCTCGGGGGTTAAGGGGCTAGGGCTCGGGGGTTAAGGGGCTAGGGCTAGGGCTCGGGGGTTAAGGGGCTAGGGCTCGGGGGTTAGGGGCTAGGGCTAGGGCTCGGGGGTTAAGGGGCTAGGGCTCGGGGGTTAAGGGGCTAGGGCTAGGGCTCGGGGGTTAAGGGGCTAGGGCTCGGGGGTTAAGGGGCTAGGGCTAGGGCTCGGGGGGTTAAGGGGCTAGGGCTCGGGGGTTAAGGGGCTAGGGCTCGGGTGGTTAAGGGGCTAGGGCTCGAGGGGTTAAGGGGGCTAGGGCTAGGGCTCGGGGGTTAAGGGGCTAGGGCTCGGGGGTTAAAGGGGCTGAGGGCTAGGGCTCGGGGGGTTAAGGGGCTAGGGCTCGAGGGTTAAGGGGCTAGGGCTAGGGCTCGGGGGGCTTAAGGGGCTAGGGCTCGGGGGTTAAGGGCTAGGGCTAGGGCTCGGGGGTTAAGGGGGCTAGGGCTCGGGGGGCTAGGGCTAGGGCTCGGGGGTTAAGGGGCTAGGGCTCGGGGGTTAAGGGGCTAGGGCTAGGGCTCGGGGGTTAAGGGGCTAGGGCTCGGGGGTTAAGGGGCTAGGGGGCTAGGGCTCGGGGGTTAAGGGGCTAGGGCTCGGGGGTTAAGGGGCTAGGGCTAGGGCTCGGGGGTTAAGGGGCTAGGGCTCGGGGGTTAAGGGGCTAGGGCTAGGGCTCGGGGGTTAAGGGGCTAGGGCTCGGGGGTTAAGGGGCTAGGGCTAGGGCTCGGGGGTTAAGGGGCTAGGGCTCGGGGGTTAAGGGGCTAGGGCTAGGGCTCGGGGGTTAAGGGGCTAGGGCTCGGGGGTTAAGGGGCTAGGGCTAGGGCTCGGGGGTTAAGGGGCTAGGGCTCGGGGGTTAAGGGGCTAGGGCTAGGGCTCGGGGGTTAAGGGGCTAGGGCTCGGGGGGTTAAGGGGCTAGGGCTAGGGCTCGGGGGTTAAGGGGCTAGGGCTCGGGGGTTAAGGGGCTAGGGCTAGGGCTCGGGGGTTAAGGGGCTAGGGCTCGGGGGTTAAGGGGCTAGGGCTAGGGCTCGGGGGTTAAGGGGCTAGGGCTCGGGGGTTAAGGGGCTAGGGCTAGGGCTCGGGGGTTAAGGGGCTAGGGCTCGGGGGTTAAGGGGCTAGGGCTAGGGCTCGGGGGTTAAGGGGCTAGGGCTCGGGGGTTAAGGGGCTAGGGCTAGGGCTCGGGGGTTAAGGGGCTAGGGCTCGGGGGTTAAGGGGCTAGGGCTAGGGCTCGGGGGTTAAGGGGCTAGGGCTCGGGGGTTAAGGGGCTAGGGCTAGGGCTCGGGGGTTAAGGGGCTAGGGCTCGGGGGTTAAGGGGCTAGGGCTCGGGGGTTAAGGGGCTAGGGCTTGGGGGTTAAGGGGCTAGGGCTCGGGGGGTTAAGGGGCTAGGGCTCGGGGGTTAAGGGGCTAGGGCTAGGGCTCGGGGGTTAAGGGGCTAGGGCTAGGGCTCGGGGGGTTAAGGGGCTAGGGCTCGGGGGTTAAGGGGCTAGGGCTCGGGGGTTAAGGGGCTAGGGCTAGGGCTCGGGGGTTATGGGGCTAGGGCTCGGGGGTTAAGGGGCTAGGGCTAGGGCTCGGGGGTTAAGGGGCTAGGGCTCGGGGGTTAAGGGGCTAGGGCTAGGGCTCGGGGGTTAAGGGGCTAGGGCTCGGGGGTTAAGGGGCTAGGGCTAGGGCTCGGGGGTTAAGGGGCTAGGGCTCGGGGGTTAAGGGGCTAGGGCTAGGGCTCGGGGGTTAAGGGGCTAGGGCTCGAGGGGTTAAGGGGCTAGGGCTAGGGCTCGGGGGTTAAGGGGCTAGGGCTCGGGGGTTAAGGGGCTAGGGCTAGGGCTCGGGGGTTAAGGGGCTAGGGCTCGGGGGGTTAAGGGGCTAGGGCTAGGGCTCGGGGGTTAAGGGGCTAGGGCTCGGGGGTTAAGGGGCTAGGGCTAGGGCTCGGGGGTTAAGGGGCTAGGGCTCGGGGGTTAAGGGGCTAGGGCTCGGGGGTTAAGGGGCTAGGGCTAGGGCTCGGGGGTTAAGGGGCTAGGGGCTCGGGGGTTAAGGGGCTAGGGCTAGGGCTCGGGGGTTAAGGGGCTAGGGCTCGGGGGTTAAGGGGCTAGGGCTCGGGGGTTAAGGGGCTAGGGCTCGGGGGTTAAGGGGCTAGGGCTAGGGCTCGGGGGTTAAGGGGCTAGGGCTCGGGGGTTAAGGGGCTAGGGCTCGGGGGTTAAGGGGCTAGGGCTCGGGGGGTTAAGGGGCTAGGGCTAGGGCTCGGGGGGTTAAGGGGGCTAGGGCTCGGGGGTTAAGGGGCTAGGGCTAGGGCTCGGGGGTTAAGGGGCTAGGGCTCGGGGGTTAAGGGGCTAGGGCTAGGGCTCGGGGGTTAAGGGGCTAGGGCTCGGGGGTTAAGGGGCTAGGGCTAGGGCTCGGGGGGTTAAGGGGCTAGGGCTCGGGGGTTAAGGGGCTAGGGCTAGGGCTCGGGGGTTAAGGGGCTAGGGCTCGGGGGGTTAAGGGGCTAGGGCTAGGGCTCGGGGGTTAAGGGGCTAGGGCTCGGGGGTTAAGGGGCTAGGGCTAGGGCTCGGGGGTTAAGGGGCTAGGGCTCGGGGGTTAAGGGGCTAGGGCTAGGGCTCGGGGGTTAAGGGGGCTAGGGCTCGGGGGTTAAGGGGCTAGGGCTCGGGGGTTAAGGGGCTAGGGCTAGGGCTCGGGGGTTAAGGGGCTAGGGCTCGGGGGTTAAGGGGCTAGGGCTAGGGCTCGGGGGTTAAGGGGCTAGGGCTCGGGGGTTAAGGGGCTAGGGCTAGGGCTCGGGGGTTAAGGGGCTAGGGCTCGGGGGTTAAGGGGCTAGGGCTAGGGCTCGGGGGTTAAGGGGCTAGGGCTCGGGGGTTAAGGGGCTAGGGCTAGGGCTCGGGGGTTAAGGGGCTAGGGCTCGGGGGTTAAGGGGCTAGGGCTAGGGCTCGGGGGTTAAGGGGCTAGGGCTCGGGGGTTAAGGGGCTAGGGCTAGGGCTCGGGGGTTAAGGGGCTAGGGCTCGGGGGTTAAGGGGCTAGGGCTAGGGCTCGGGGGTTAAGGGGCTAGGGCTCGGGGGGTTAAGGGGCTAGGGCTAGGGCTCGGGGGTTAAGGGGCTAGGGCTCGGGGGTTAAGGGGCTAGGGCTAGGGCTCGGGGGTTAAGGGGCTAGGGCTCGGGGGTTAAGGGGCTAGGGCTAGGGCTCGGGGGTTAAGGGGCTAGGGCTCGGGGGTTAAGGGGCTAGGGCTAGGGCTCGGGGGTTAAGGGGCTAGGGCTCGGGGGTTAAGGGGCTAGGGCTAGGGCTCGGGGGTTAAGGGGCTAGGGCTCGGGGGTTAAGGGGCTAGGGCTAGGGCTCGGGGGTTAAGGGGCTAGGGCTCGGGGGTTAAGGGGCTAGGGCTAGGGCTCGGGGGTTAAGGGGCTAGGGCTCGGGGGTTAAGGGGCTAGGGCTCGGGGGTTAAGGGGCTAGGGCTCGGGGGTTAAGGGGCTAGGGCTAGGGCTCGGGGGGTTAAGGGGGCTAGGGCTCGGGGGTTAAGGGGCTAGGGCTAGGGCTCGGGGGTTAAGGGGCTAGGGCTCGAGGGGTTAAGGGGCTAGGGCTAGGGCTCGGGGGTTAAGGGGCTAGGGCTCGGGGGTTAAGGGGCTAGGGCTAGGGCTCGGGGGTTAAGGGGCTAGGGCTCGGGGGTTAAGGGGCTAGGGCTAGGGCTCGGGGGTTAAGGGGCTAGGGCTCGGGGGTTAAGGGGGCTAGGGCTAGGGCTCGGGGGTTAAGGGGCTAGGGCTCGGGGGTTAAGGGGCTAGGGCTAGGGCTCGGGGGTTAAGGGGCTAGGGCTCGGGGGTTAAGGGGCTAGGGCTAGGGCTCGGGGGTTAAGGGGCTAGGGCTCGGGGGTTAAGGGGCTAGGGCTAGGGCTCGGGGGTTAAGGGGCTAGGGCTCGGGGGTTAAGGGGCTAGGGCTAGGGCTCGGGGGTTAAGGGGCTAGGGCTCGGGGGTTAAGGGGCTAGGGCTAGGGCTCGGGGGTTAAGGGGCTAGGGCTCGGGGGTTAAGGGGCTAGGGCTAGGGCTCGGGGGTTAAGGGGCTAGGGCTCGGGGGTTAAGGGGCTAGGGCTAGGGCTCGGGGGTTAAGGGGCTAGGGCTCGGGGGTTAAGGGGCTAGGGCTAGGGCTCGGGGGTTAAGGGGCTAGGGCTCGGGGGTTAAGGGGCTAGGGCTAGGGCTCGGGGGTTAAGGGGCTAGGGCTCGGGGGTTAAGGGGCTAGGGCTAGGGCTCGGGGGTTAAGGGGCTAGGGCTCGGGGGTTAAGGGGCTAGGGCTAGGGCTCGGGGGTTAAGGGGCTAGGGCTCGGGGGTTAAGGGGCTAGGGCTAGGGCTCGGGGGTTAAGGGGCTAGGGCTCGGGGGTTAAGGGGCTAGGGCTAGGGCTCGGGGGTTAAGGGGCTAGGGCTCGGGGGTTAAGGGGCTAGGGCTAGGGCTCGGGGGTTAAGGGGCTAGGGCTCGGGGGTTAAGGGGCTAGGGCTCGGGGGTTAAGGGGCTAGGGCTTGGGGGTTAAGGGGGCTAGGGCTCGGGGGTTAAGGGGCTAGGGCTCGGGGGTTAAGGGGCTAGGGCTAGGGCTCGGGGGTTAAGGGCTAGGGCTAGGGCTCGGGGGTTAAGGGGCTAGGGCTCGGGGGTTAAGGGGCTAGGGCTCGGGGGTTAAGGGGCTAGGGCTAGGGCTCGGGGGTTAAGGGGCTAGGGCTCGGGGGTTAAGGGGCTAGGGCTAGGGCTCGGGGGTTAAGGGGCTAGGGCTCGGGGGTTAAGGGGCTAGGGCTAGGGCTCGGGGGTTTAAGGGGCTAGGGCTCGGGGGTTAAGGGGCTAGGGCTAGGGCTCGGGGGTTAAGGGGCTAGGGCTCGGGGGTTAAGGGGCTAGGGCTAGGGCTCGGGGGTTAAGGGGCTAGGGCTCGAGGGTTAAGGGGCTAGGGCTAGGGCTCGGGGGTTAAGGGGCTAGGGCTCGGGGGTTAAGGGGCTAGGGCTAGGGCTCGGGGGTTAAGGGGGCTAGGGCTCGGGGGTTAAGGGGCTAGGGCTAGGGCTCGGGGGTTAAGGGGCTAGGGCTCGGGGGTTAAGGGGCTAGGGCTAGGGCTCGGGGGTTAAGGGGCTAGGGCTCGGGGGGTTAAGGGGCTAGGGCTCGGGGGTTAAGGGGCTAGGGCTAGGGCTCGGGGGGTTAAGGGGCTAGGGCTCGGGGGTTAAGGGGCTAGGGCTAGGGCTCGGGGGTTAAGGGGCTAGGGCTCGGGGGGTTAAGGGGCTAGGGCTAGGGCTCGGGGGTTAAGGGGCTAGGGCTCGGGGGTTAAGGGGCTAGGGCTAGGGCTCGGGGGGTTAAGGGGCTAGGGCTCGGGGGTTAAGGGGCTAGGGCTCGGGGGTTAAGGGGCTAGGGGCTCGGGGGTTAAGGGGCTAGGGCTAGGGCTCGGGGGTTAAGGGGCTAGGGCTCGGGGGTTAAGGGGCTAGGGCTAGGGCTCGGGGGTTAAGGGGCTAGGCTCGGGGGTTAAGGGGCTAGGGCTAGGGCTCGGGGGTTAAGGGGCTAGGGCTCGGGGGTTAAGGGGCTAGGGCTAGGGCTCGGGGGTTAAGGGGCTAGGGCTCGGGGGTTAAGGGGCTAGGGCTAGGGCTCGGGGGTTAAGGGGCTAGGGCTCGGGGGTTAAGGGGCTAGGGCTAGGGCTCGGGGGTTAAGGGGCTAGGGCTCGGGGGTTAAGGGGCTAGGGCTAGGGCTCGGGGGTTAAGGGGCTAGGGCTCAGGGGGTTAAGGGGGCTAGGGCTAAGGGCTCGGGGGTTAAGGGGCTAGGGCTCGGGGGTTAAGGGGCTAGGGCTCGGGGGTTAAGGGGCTAGGGCTAGGGCTCGGGGGTTAAGGGGCTAGGGCTCGGGGGTTAAGGGGCTAGGGCTAGGGCTCGGGGGTTAAGGGGCTAGGGCTCGGGGGTTAAGGGGCTAGGGCTAGGGCTCGGGGGTTAAGGGGCTAGGGCTCGGGGGTTAAGGGGCTAGGGCTAGGGCTCGGGGGTTAAGGGGCTAGGGCTCGGGGGTTAAGGGGCTAGGGCTAGGGCTCGGGGGTTAAGGGGCTAGGGCTCGGGGGTTAAGGGGCTAGGGCTAGGGCTCGGGGGTTAAGGGGCTAGGGCTCGGGGGTTAAGGGGCTAGGGCTAGGGCTCGGGGGGTTAAGGGGCTAGGGCTCGGGGGTTAAGGGGCTAGGGCTAGGGCTCGGGGGTTAAGGGGCTAGGGCTCGGGGGTTAAGGGGCTAGGGCTAGGGCTCGGGGGTTAAGGGGCTAGGGCTCGGGGGTTAAGGGGCTAGGGGCTAGGGCTCGGGGGTTAAGGGGCTAGGGCTCGGGGGTTAAGGGGCTAGGGCTAGGGCTCGGGGGTTAAGGGGCTAGGGCTCGGGGGTTAAGGGGCTAGGGCTAGGGCTCGGGGGTTAAGGGGCTAGGGCTCGGGGGTTAAGGGGCTAGGGCTAGGGCTCGGGGGTTAAGGGGCTAGGGCTCGGGGGGTTAAGGGGCTAGGGCTAGGGCTCGGGGGTTAAGGGGCTAGGGCTCGGGGGTTAAGGGGCTAGGGCTAGGGCTCGGGGGTTAAGGGGCTAGGGCTCGGGGGTTAAGGGGCTAGGGCTAGGGCTCGGGGGTTAAGGGGCTAGGGCTCGGGGGTTAAGGGGCTAGGGCTAGGGCTCGGGGGGTTAAGGGGCTAGGGCTCGGGGGTTAAGGGGCTAGGGCTAGGGCTCGGGGGTTAAGGGGCTAGGGCTCGGGGGTTAAGGGGCTAGGGCTAGGGCTCGGGGGTTAAGGGGCTAGGGCTCGGGGGTTAAGGGGCTAGGGCTAGGGCTCGGGGGTTAAGGGGCTAGGGCTCGGGGGTTAAGGGGCTAGGGCTAGGGCTCGGGGGTTAAGGGGCTAGGGCTCGGGGGTTAAGGGGCTAGGGCTAGGGCTCGGGGGTTAAGGGGGCTAGGGCTCGGGGGTTAAGGGGCTAGGGCTAGGGCTCGGGGGGTTAAGGGGCTAGGGCTCGGGGGTTAAGGGGCTAGGGCTAGGGCTCGGGGGTTAAGGGGCTAGGGCTCGGGGGTTAAGGGGCTAGGGCTAGGGCTCGGGGGTTAAGGGGCTAGGGCTCGGGGGTTAAGGGGGGCTAGGGCTCGGGGGGTTAAGGGGCTAGGGCTCGGGGGTTAAGGGGCAGGGCTAGGGCTCGGGGGTTAAGGGGCTAGGGCTCGGGGGTTAAGGGGCTAGGGCTAGGGCTCGGGGGGTTAAGGGGCTAGGGCTAGGGCTCGGGGGTTAAGGGGCTAGGGCTCGGGGGTTAAGGGGCTAGGGCTCGGGGGGTTAAGGGGCTAGGGCTAGGGCTCGGGGGGTTAAGGGGCTAGGGCTCGGGGGTTAAGGGGGCTAGGGCTAGGGCTCGGGGGTTAAGGGGCTAGGGCTCGGGGGGTTAAGGGGCTAGGGCTAGGGCTCGGGGGTTAAGGGGCTAGGGCTCGGGGGGTTAAGGGGCTAGGGCTAGGGCTCGGGGGTTAAGGGGCTAGGGCTCGGGGGGTTAAGGGGCTAGGGCTAGGGCTCGGGGGTTAAGGGGCTAGGGCTCGGGGGGTTAAGGGGCTAGGGCTAGGGCTCGGGGGTTAAGGGGCTAGGGCTCGGGGGTTAAGGGGCTAGGGCTAGGGCTCGGGGGTTAAGGGGCTAGGGCTCGGGGGTTAAGGGGCTAGGGCTAGGGCTCGGGGGTTAAGGGGCTAGGGCTCGGGGGTTAAGGGGCTAGGGCTAGGGCTCGGGGGTTAAGAGGGCTAGGGCTCGGGGGTTAAGGGGCTAGGGCTCGGGGGTTAAGGGGCTAGGGCTAGGGCTCGGGGGTTAAGGGGCTAGGGCTCGGGGGTTAAGGGGCTAGGGCTAGGGCTCGGGGGTTAAGGGGCTAGGGCTCGGGGGTTAAGGGGCTAGGGCTAGGGCTCGGGGGTTAAGGGGGCTAGGGCTCGGGGGTTAAGGGGGCTAGGGCTAGGGCTCGGGGGTTAAGGGGCTAGGGCTCGGGGGTTAAGGGGCTAGGGCTAGGGCTCGGGGGTTAAGGGGCTAGGGCTCGAGCGGGTTAAGGGCAGGCTAGGGGGCTCGGGGGTTAAGGGGCTAGGGCTCGGGGGTTAAGGGGCTAGGGCTAGGGCTCGGGGGTTAAGGGGCTAGGGCTCGGGGGTTAAGGGGCTAGGGCTAGGGCTCGGGGGTTAAGGGGCTAGGGCTCGGGGGTTAAGGGGCTAGGGCTAGGGCTCGGGGGTTAAGGGGCTAGGGCTCGGGGGTTAAGGGGCTAGGGCTAGGGCTCGGGGGTTAAGGGGCTAGGGCTCGGGGGTTAAGGGGCTAGGGCTAGGGCTCGGGGGTTAAGGGGCTAGGGCTCGGGGGTTAAGGGGCTAGGGCTAGGGCTCGGGGGTTAAGGGGCTAGGGCTCGGGGGTTAAGGGGCTAGGGCTAGGGCTCGGGGGTTAAGGGGCTAGGGCTCGGGGGTTAAGGGGGCTAGGGCTAGGGCTCGGGGGTTAAGGGGCTAGGGCTCGGGGGTTAAGGGGCTAGGGCTAGGGGCTTCGGGCTGGCTAGGGCTCGGGGGTTAAGGGGCTAGGGCTAGGGCTCGGGGGTTAAGGGGCTAGGGCTCGGGGGTTAAGGGGCTAGGGCTAGGGCTCGGGGGTTAAGGGGCTAGGGCTCGGGGGTTAAGGGGCTAGGGCTAGGGCTCGGGGGTTAAGGGGCTAGGGCTCGGGGGTTAAGGGGCTAGGGCTAGGGCTCGGGGGTTAAGGGGCTAGGGCTCGGGGGTTAAGGGGCTAGGGCTAGGGCTCGGGGGTTAAGGGGCTAGGGCTCGGGGGTTAAGGGGCTAGGGCTAGGGCTCGGGGGTTAAGGGGCTAGGGCTCGGGGGTTAAGGGGCTAGGGCTAGGGCTCGGGGGTTAAGGGGCTAGGGCTCGGGGGTTAAGGGGCTAGGGCTAGGGCTCGGGGGTTAAGGGGCTAGGGCTCGGGGGTTAAGGGGCTAGGGCTAGGGCTCGGGGGTTAAGGGGCTAGGGCTCGGGGGTTAAGGGGCTAGGGCTAGGGCTCGGGGGTTAAGGGGCTAGGGCTCGGGGGTTAAGGGGCTAGGGCTAGGGCTCGGGGGTTAAGGGGCTAGGGCTCGGGGGTTAAGGGGCTAGGGCTAGGGCTCGGGGGTTAAGGGGCTAGGGCTCGGGGGTTAAGGGGCTAGGGCTAGGGCTCGGGGGTTAAGGGGCTAGGGCTCGGGGGTTAAGGGGCTAGGGCTAGGGCTCGGGGGTTAAGGGGCTAGGGCTCGGGGGTTAAGGGGCTAGGGCTAGGGCTCGGGGGTTAAGGGGCTAGGGCTCGGGGGTTAAGGGGCTAGGGCTAGGGCTCGGGGGTTAAGGGGCTAGGGCTCGGGGGTTAAGGGGCTAGGGCTAGGGCTCGGGGGTTAAGGGGCTAGGGCTCGGGGGTTAAGGGGCTAGGGCTAGGGCTCGGGGGTTAAGGGGCTAGGGCTCGGGGGTTAAGGGGCTAGGGCTAGGGCTCGGGGGTTAAGGGGCTAGGGCTCGGGGGTTAAGGGGCTAGGGCTAGGGCTCGGGGGTTAAGGGGCTAGGGCTCGGGGGTTAAGGGGCTAGGGCTAGGGCTCGGGGGTTAAGGGGCTAGGGCTCGGGGGTTAAGGGGCTAGGGCTAGGGCTCGGGGGTTAAGGGGCTAGGGCTCGGGGGTTAAGGGGCTAGGGCTAGGGCTCGGGGGTTAAGGGGCTAGGGCTCGGGGGTTAAGGGGCTAGGGCTAGGGCTCGGGGGTTAAGGGGCTAGGGCTCGGGGGTTAAGGGGCTAGGGCTAGGGCTCGGGGGTTAAGGGGCTAGGGCTCGGGGGTTAAGGGGCTAGGGCTAGGGCTCGGGGGTTAAGGGGCTAGGGCTCGGGGGTTAAGGGGCTAGGGCTAGGGCTCGGGGGTTAAGGGGCTAGGGCTCGGGGGTTAAGGGGCTAGGGCTAGGGCTCGGGGGTTAAGGGGCTAGGGCTCGGGGGTTAAGGGGCTAGGGCTAGGGCTCGGGGGTTAAGGGGCTAGGGCTCGGGGGTTAAGGGGCTAGGGCTAGGGCTCGGGGGTTAAGGGGCTAGGGCTCGGGGGTTAAGGGGCTAGGGCTAGGGCTCGGGGGTTAAGGGGCTAGGGCTCGGGGGTTAAGGGGCTAGGGCTAGGGCTCGGGGGTTAAGGGGCTAGGGCTCGGGGGTTAAGGGGCTAGGGCTAGGGCTCGGGGGTTAAGGGGCTAGGGCTCGGGGGTTAAGGGGCTAGGGCTAGGGCTCGGGGGTTAAGGGGCTAGGGCTCGGGGGTTAAGGGGCTAGGGCTAGGGCTCGGGGGTTAAGGGGCTAGGGCTCGGGGGTTAAGGGGCTAGGGCTAGGGCTCGGGGGTTAAGGGGCTAGGGCTCGGGGGTTAAGGGGCTAGGGCTAGGGCTCGGGGGTTAAGGGGCTAGGGCTCGGGGGTTAAGGGGCTAGGGCTAGGGCTCGGGGGTTAAGGGGCTAGGGCTCGGGGGTTAAGGGGCTAGGGCTAGGGCTCGGGGGTTAAGGGGCTAGGGCTCGGGGGTTAAGGGGCTAGGGCTAGGGCTCGGGGGTTAAGGGGCTAGGGCTCGGGGGTTAAGGGGCTAGGGCTAGGGCTCGGGGGTTAAGGGGCTAGGGCTCGGGGGTTAAGGGGCTAGGGCTAGGGCTCGGGGGTTAAGGGGCTAGGGCTCGGGGGTTAAGGGGCTAGGGCTAGGGCTCGGGGGTTAAGGGGCTAGGGCTCGGGGGTTAAGGGGCTAGGGCTAGGGCTCGGGGGTTAAGGGGCTAGGGCTCGGGGGTTAAGGGGCTAGGGCTAGGGCTCGGGGGTTAAGGGGCTAGGGCTCGGGGGTTAAGGGGCTAGGGCTAGGGCTCGGGGGTTAAGGGGCTAGGGCTCGGGGGTTAAGGGGCTAGGGCTAGGGCTCGGGGGTTAAGGGGCTAGGGCTCGGGGGTTAAGGGGCTAGGGCTAGGGCTCGGGGGTTAAGGGGCTAGGGCTCGGGGGTTAAGGGGCTAGGGCTAGGGCTCGGGGGTTAAGGGGCTAGGGCTCGGGGGTTAAGGGGCTAGGGCTAGGGCTCGGGGGTTAAGGGGCTAGGGCTCGGGGGTCGGGGGTTAAGGGGCTAGGGCTCGGGGGTTAAGGGGCTAGGGCTAGGGCTCGGGGGTTAAGGGGCTAGGGCTCGGGGGTTAAGGGGCTAGGGCTAGGGCTCGGGGGTTAAGGGGCTAGGGCTCGGGGGTTAAGGGGCTAGGGCTAGGGCTCGGGGGTTAAGGGGCTAGGGCTCGGGGGTTAAGGGGCTAGGGCTAGGGCTCGGGGGTTAAGGGGCTAGGGCTCGGGGGTTAAGGGGCTAGGGCTAGGGCTCGGGGGTTAAGGGGCTAGGGCTCGGGGGTTAAGGGGCTAGGGCTAGGGCTCGGGGGTTAAGGGGCTAGGGCTCGGGGGTTAAGGGGCTAGGGCTAGGGCTCGGGGGTTAAGGGGCTAGGGCTCGGGGGTTAAGGGGCTAGGGCTAGGGCTCGGGGGTTAAGGGGCTAGGGCTCGGGGGTTAAGGGGCTAGGGCTAGGGCTCGGGGGTTAAGGCGGGCTAGGGCTCGGGGGTTAAGGGGCTAGGGCTAGGGCTCGGGGGTTAAGGGGCTAGGGCTCGGGGGTTAAGGGGCTAGGGCTAGGGCTCGGGGGTTAAGGGGCTAGGGCTCGGGGGTTAAGGGGCTAGGGCTAGGGCTCGGGGGTTAAGGGGCTAGGGCTCGGGGGTTAAGGGGCTAGGGCTAGGGCTCGGGGGTTAAGGGGCTAGGCGGGCTCGGGGGTTAAGGGTGGGCTAGGGCTCGGGGGTTAAGGGGCTAGGGCTAGGGCTCGGGGGTTAAGGGGCTAGGGCTCGGGGGGTTAAGGGGCTAGGGCTAGGGCTCGGGGGTTAAGGGGCTAGGGCTCGGGGGTTAAGGGGCTAGGGCTCGGGGGTTAAGGGGCTAGGGCTAGGGCTCGGGGGTTAAGGGGCTAGGGCTCGGGGGTTAAGGGGCTAGGGCTAGGGCTCGGGGGTTAAGGGGCTAGGGCTAGGGCTCGGGGGTTAAGGGGCTAGGGCTCGGCGGGTTAAGAGGGCTAGGGCTCGGGGGTTAAGGGGCTAGGGCTAGGGCTCGGGGGTTAAAGGGGCTAGGGCTCGGGGGGTTAAGGGGCTAGGGCTAGGGCTCGGGGGTTAAGGGGCTAGGGCTCGGGGGTTTAAGGGGCTAGGGCTAGGGCTCGGGGGTTAAGGGGCTAGGCTCGGGGGTTAAGGGGCTAGGGCTAGGGCTCGGGGGTTAAGGGGCTAGGGCTCGGGGGGTTAAGGAGGGCTAGGGCTCGGGGGTTTAAGGGGCTAGGGGCTAGGGCTCGGGGGTTAAGGGGCTAGGGCTCGGGCGGTTAAGGGGCTAGGGCCTAGGGCTCGGGGGTTAAGGGCTAGGGCTCGGCTCGGGGTTAAGGGGCCTAGGGCTAGGGCTCGGGGGTTAAGGGGCTAGGGCTTGGCGTAAGGGCTCGGGGGTTAAGGGGCTAGGGCTAGGGCTCGGGGGTTAAGGGGGGCTAGGGCTCGGGGGTTAAGGGGCTAGGGCTAGGGCTCGGGGGTTACGGGGCTAGGCTAGGGCTCGGGGGTTAAGGGGCTAGGGCTCGGGGGTTAAGGGGCTAGGGCTAGGGCTCGGGGGTTAAGGGGCTAGGGCTCGGGGGTTAAGGGGCTAGGGCTAGGGCTCGGGGGTTAAGGGGCTAGGGCTCGGGGGTTAAGGGGCTAGGGCTAGGGCTCGGGGGTTAAGGGGCTAGGGCTCGGGGGTTAAGGGGCTAGGGCTAGGGCTCGGGGGTTAAGGGGCTAGGGCTCGGGGGTTAAGGGGCTAGGGCTAGGGCTCGGGGGTTAAGGGGCTAGGGCTCGGGGGTTAAGGGGCTAGGGCTAGGGCTCGGGGGTTAAGGGGCTAGGGCTCGGGGGTTAAGGGGCTAGGGCTAGGGCTCGGGGGTTAAGGGGCTAGGGCTCGGGGGTTAAGGGGCTAGGGCTAGGGCTCGGGGGTTAAGGGGCTAGGGCTCGGGGGTTAAGGGGCTAGGGCTAGGGCTCGGGGGTTAAGGGGCTAGGGCTCGGGGGTTAAGGGGCTAGGGCTAGGGCTCGGGGGTTAAGGGGCTAGGGCTCGGGGGTTAAGGGGCTAGGGCTAGGGCTCGGGGGTTAAGGGGCTAGGGCTCGGGGGTTAAGGGGCTAGGGCTAGGGCTCGGGGGTTAAGGGGCTAGGGCTCGGGGGTTAAGGGGCTAGGGCTAGGGCTCGGGGGTTAAGGGGCTAGGGCTCGGGGGTTAAGGGGCTAGGGCTAGGGCTCGGGGGTTAAGGGGCTAGGGCTCGGGGGTTAAGGGGCTAGGGCTAGGGCTCGGGGGTTAAGGGGCTAGGGCTCGGGGGTTAAGGGGCTAGGGCTAGGGCTCGGGGGTTAAGGGGCTAGGGCTCGGGGGTTAAGGGGCTAGGGCTAGGGCTCGGGGGTTAAGGGGCTAGGGCTCGGGGGTTAAGGGGCTAGGGCTAGGGCTCGGGGGTTAAGGGGCTAGGGCTCGGGGGTTAAGGGGCTAGGGCTAGGGCTCGGGGGTTAAGGGGCTAGGGCTCGGGGGTTAAGGGGCTAGGGCTAGGGCTCGGGGGTTAAGGGGCTAGGGCTCGGGGGTTAAGGGGCTAGGGCTAGGGCTCGGGGGTTAAGGGGCTAGGGCTCGGGGGTTAAGGGGCTAGGGCTAGGGCTCGGGGGTTAAGGGGCTAGGGCTCGGGGGTTAAGGGGCTAGGGCTAGGGCTCGGGGGTTAAGGGGCTAGGGCTCGGGGGTTAAGGGGCTAGGGCTAGGGCTCGGGGGTTAAGGGGCTAGGGCTCGGGGGTTAAGGGGCTAGGGCTAGGGCTCGGGGGTTAAGGGGCTAGGGCTCGGGGGTTAAGGGGCTAGGGCTAGGGCTCGGGGGTTAAGGGGCTAGGGCTCGGGGGTTAAGGGGCTAGGGCTAGGGCTCGGGGGTTAAGGGGCTAGGGCTCGGGGGTTAAGGGGCTAGGGCTAGGGCTCGGGGGTTAAGGGGCTAGGGCTCGGGGGTTAAGGGGCTAGGGCTAGGGCTCGGGGGTTAAGGGGCTAGGGCTCGGGGGTTAAGGGGCTAGGGCTAGGGCTCGGGGGTTAAGGGGCTAGGGCTCGGGGGTTAAGGGGCTAGGGCTAGGGCTCGGGGGTTAAGGGGCTAGGGCTCGGGGGTTAAGGGGCTAGGGCTAGGGCTCGGGGGTTAAGGGGCTAGGGCTCGGGGGTTAAGGGGCTAGGGCTAGGGCTCGGGGGTTAAGGGGCTAGGGCTCGGGGGTTAAGGGGCTAGGGCTAGGGCTCGGGGGTTAAGGGGCTAGGGCTCGGGGGTTAAGGGGCTAGGGCTAGGGCTCGGGGGTTAAGGGGCTAGGGCTCGGGGGTTAAGGGGCTAGGGCTAGGGCTCGGGGGTTAAGGGGCTAGGGCTCGGGGGTTAAGGGGCTAGGGCTAGGGCTCGGGGGTTAAGGGGCTAGGGCTCGGGGGTTAAGGGGCTAGGGCTAGGGCTCGGGGGTTAAGGGGCTAGGGCTCGGGGGTTAAGGGGCTAGGGCTAGGGCTCGGGGGTTAAGGGGCTAGGGCTCGGGGGTTAAGGGGCTAGGGCTAGGGCTCGGGGGTTAAGGGGCTAGGGCTCGGGGGTTAAGGGGCTAGGGCTAGGGCTCGGGGGTTAAGGGGCTAGGGCTCGGGGGTTAAGGGGCTAGGGCTAGGGCTCGGGGGTTAAGGGGCTAGGGCTCGGGGGTTAAGGGGCTAGGGCTAGGGCTCGGGGGTTAAGGGGCTAGGGCTCGGGGGTTAAGGGGCTAGGGCTAGGGCTCGGGGGTTAAGGGGCTAGGGCTCGGGGGTTAAGGGGCTAGGGCTAGGGCTCGGGGGTTAAGGGGCTAGGGCTCGGGGGTTAAGGGGCTAGGGCTAGGGCTCGGGGGTTAAGGGGCTAGGGCTCGGGGGTTAAGGGGCTAGGGCTAGGGCTCGGGGGTTAAGGGGCTAGGGCTCGGGGGTTAAGGGGCTAGGGCTAGGGCTCGGGGGTTAAGGGGCTAGGGCTCGGGGGTTAAGGGGCTAGGGCTAGGGCTCGGGGGTTAAGGGGCTAGGGCTCGGGGGTTAAGGGGCTAGGGCTAGGGCTCGGGGGTTAAGGGGCTAGGGCTCGGGGGTTAAGGGGCTAGGGCTAGGGCTCGGGGGTTAAGGGGCTAGGGCTCGGGGGTTAAGGGGCTAGGGCTAGGGCTCGGGGGTTAAGGGGCTAGGGCTCGGGGGTTAAGGGGCTAGGGCTAGGGCTCGGGGGTTAAGGGGCTAGGGCTCGGGGGTTAAGGGGCTAGGGCTAGGGCTCGGGGGTTAAGGGGCTAGGGCTCGGGGGTTAAGGGGCTAGGGCTAGGGCTCGGGGGTTAAGGGGCTAGGGCTCGGGGGTTAAGGGGCTAGGGCTAGGGCTCGGGGGTTAAGGGGCTAGGGCTCGGGGGTTAAGGGGCTAGGGCTAGGGCTCGGGGGTTAAGGGGCTAGGGCTCGGGGGTTAAGGGGCTAGGGCTAGGGCTCGGGGGTTAAGGGGCTAGGGCTCGGGGGTTAAGGGGCTAGGGCTAGGGCTCGGGGGTTAAGGGGCTAGGGCTCGGGGGTTAAGGGGCTAGGGCTAGGGCTCGGGGGTTAAGGGGCTAGGGCTCGGGGGTTAAGGGGCTAGGGCTAGGGCTCGGGGGTTAAGGGGCTAGGGCTCGGGGGTTAAGGGGCTAGGGCTAGGGCTCGGGGGTTAAGGGGCTAGGGCTCGGGGGTTAAGGGGCTAGGGCTAGGGCTCGGGGGTTAAGGGGCTAGGGCTCGGGGGTTAAGGGGCTAGGGCTAGGGCTCGGGGGTTAAGGGGCTAGGGCTCGGGGGTTAAGGGGCTAGGGCTAGGGCTCGGGGGTTAAGGGGCTAGGGCTCGGGGGTTAAGGGGCTAGGGCTAGGGCTCGGGGGTTAAGGGGCTAGGGCTCGGGGGTTAAGGGGCTAGGGCTAGGGCTCGGGGGTTAAGGGGCTAGGGCTCGGGGGTTAAGGGGCTAGGGCTAGGGCTCGGGGGTTAAGGGGCTAGGGCTCGGGGGTTAAGGGGCTAGGGCTAGGGCTCGGGGGTTAAGGGGCTAGGGCTCGGGGGTTAAGGGGCTAGGGCTAGGGCTCGGGGGTTAAGGGGCTAGGGCTCGGGGGTTAAGGGGCTAGGGCTAGGGCTCGGGGGTTAAGGGGCTAGGGCTCGGGGGTTAAGGGGCTAGGGCTAGGGCTCGGGGGTTAAGGGGCTAGGGCTCGGGGGTTAAGGGGCTAGGGCTAGGGCTCGGGGGTTAAGGGGCTAGGGCTCGGGGGTTAAGGGGCTAGGGCTAGGGCTCGGGGGTTAAGGGGCTAGGGCTCGGGGGTTAAGGGGCTAGGGCTAGGGCTCGGGGGTTAAGGGGCTAGGGCTCGGGGGTTAAGGGGCTAGGGCTAGGGCTCGGGGGTTAAGGGGCTAGGGCTCGGGGGTTAAGGGGCTAGGGCTAGGGCTCGGGGGTTAAGGGGCTAGGGCTCGGGGGTTAAGGGGCTAGGGCTAGGGCTCGGGGGTTAAGGGGCTAGGGCTCGGGGGTTAAGGGGCTAGGGCTAGGGCTCGGGGGTTAAGGGGCTAGGGCTCGGGGGTTAAGGGGCTAGGGCTAGGGCTCGGGGGTTAAGGGGCTAGGGCTCGGGGGTTAAGGGGCTAGGGCTAGGGCTCGGGGGTTAAGGGGCTAGGGCTCGGGGGTTAAGGGGCTAGGGCTAGGGCTCGGGGGTTAAGGGGCTAGGGCTCGGGGGTTAAGGGGCTAGGGCTAGGGCTCGGGGGTTAAGGGGCTAGGGCTCGGGGGTTAAGGGGCTAGGGCTAGGGCTCGGGGGTTAAGGGGCTAGGGCTCGGGGGTTAAGGGGCTAGGGCTAGGGCTCGGGGGTTAAGGGGCTAGGGCTCGGGGGTTAAGGGGCTAGGGCTAGGGCTCGGGGGTTAAGGGGCTAGGGCTCGGGGGTTAAGGGGCTAGGGCTAGGGCTCGGGGGTTAAGGGGCTAGGGCTCGGGGGTTAAGGGGCTAGGGCTAGGGCTCGGGGGTTAAGGGGCTAGGGCTCGGGGGTTAAGGGGCTAGGGCTAGGGCTCGGGGGTTAAGGGGCTAGGGCTCGGGGGTTAAGGGGCTAGGGCTAGGGCTCGGGGGTTAAGGGGCTAGGGCTCGGGGGTTAAGGGGCTAGGGCTAGGGCTCGGGGGTTAAGGGGCTAGGGCTCGGGGGTTAAGGGGCTAGGGCTAGGGCTCGGGGGTTAAGGGGCTAGGGCTCGGGGGTTAAGGGGCTAGGGCTAGGGCTCGGGGGTTAAGGGGCTAGGGCTCGGGGGTTAAGGGGCTAGGGCTAGGGCTCGGGGGTTAAGGGGCTAGGGCTCGGGGGTTAAGGGGCTAGGGCTAGGGCTCGGGGGTTAAGGGGCTAGGGCTCGGGGGTTAAGGGGCTAGGGCTAGGGCTCGGGGGTTAAGGGGCTAGGGCTCGGGGGTTAAGGGGCTAGGGCTAGGGCTCGGGGGTTAAGGGGCTAGGGCTCGGGGGTTAAGGGGCTAGGGCTAGGGCTCGGGGGTTAAGGGGCTAGGGCTCGGGGGTTAAGGGGCTAGGGCTAGGGCTCGGGGGTTAAGGGGCTAGGGCTCGGGGGTTAAGGGGCTAGGGCTAGGGCTCGGGGGTTAAGGGGCTAGGGCTCGGGGGTTAAGGGGCTAGGGCTAGGGCTCGGGGGTTAAGGGGCTAGGGCTCGGGGGTTAAGGGGCTAGGGCTAGGGCTCGGGGGTTAAGGGGCTAGGGCTCGGGGGTTAAGGGGCTAGGGCTAGGGCTCGGGGGTTAAGGGGCTAGGGCTCGGGGGTTAAGGGGCTAGGGCTAGGGCTCGGGGGTTAAGGGGCTAGGGCTCGGGGGTTAAGGGGCTAGGGCTAGGGCTCGGGGGTTAAGGGGCTAGGGCTCGGGGGTTAAGGGGCTAGGGCTAGGGCTCGGGGGTTAAGGGGCTAGGGCTCGGGGGTTAAGGGGCTAGGGCTAGGGCTCGGGGGTTAAGGGGCTAGGGCTCGGGGGTTAAGGGGCTAGGGCTAGGGCTCGGGGGTTAAGGGGCTAGGGCTCGGGGGTTAAGGGGCTAGGGCTAGGGCTCGGGGGTTAAGGGGCTAGGGCTCGGGGGTTAAGGGGCTAGGGCTAGGGCTCGGGGGTTAAGGGGCTAGGGCTCGGGGGTTAAGGGGCTAGGGCTAGGGCTCGGGGGTTAAGGGGCTAGGGCTCGGGGGTTAAGGGGCTAGGGCTAGGGCTCGGGGGTTAAGGGGCTAGGGCTCGGGGGTTAAGGGGCTAGGGCTAGGGCTCGGGGGTTAAGGGGCTAGGGCTCGGGGGTTAAGGGGCTAGGGCTGGGGTTAAGGGGCTAGGGCTGGGCTGGGGGTTAAGGGGCTAGGGCTCGGGGGTTAAGGGGCTAGGGCTAGGGCTCGGGGGTTAAGGGGCTAGGGCTCGGGGGTTAAGGGGCTAGGGCTAGGGCTCGGGGGTTAAGGGGCTAGGGCTCGGGGGTTAAGGGGCTAGGGCTAGGGCTCGGGGGTTAAGGGGCTAGGGCTCGGGGGTTAAGGGGCTAGGGCTAGGGCTCGGGGGTTAAGGGGCTAGGGCTCGGGGGTTAAGGGGCTAGGGCTAGGGCTCGGGGGTTAAGGGGCTAGGGCTCGGGGGTTAAGGGGCTAGGGCTAGGGCTCGGGGGTTAAGGGGCTAGGGCTCGGGGGTTAAGGGGCTAGGGCTAGGGCTCGGGGGTTAAGGGGCTAGGGCTCGGGGGTTAAGGGGCTAGGGCTAGGGCTCGGGGGTTAAGGGGCTAGGGCTCGGGGGTTAAGGGGCTAGGGCTAGGGCTCGGGGGTTAAGGGGCTAGGGCTCGGGGGTTAAGGGGCTAGGGCTAGGGCTCGGGGGTTAAGGGGCTAGGGCTCGGGGGTTAAGGGGCTAGGGCTAGGGCTCGGGGGTTAAGGGGCTAGGGCTCGGGGGTTAAGGGGCTAGGGCTAGGGCTCGGGGGTTAAGGGGCTAGGGCTCGGGGGTTAAGGGGCTAGGGCTAGGGCTCGGGGGTTAAGGGGCTAGGGCTCGGGGGTTAAGGGGCTAGGGCTAGGGCTCGGGGGTTAAGGGGCTAGGGCTCGGGGGTTAAGGGGCTAGGGCTAGGGCTCGGGGGTTAAGGGGCTAGGGCTCGGGGGTTAAGGGGCTAGGGCTAGGGCTCGGGGGTTAAGGGGCTAGGGCTCGGGGGTTAAGGGGCTAGGGCTAGGGCTCGGGGGTTAAGGGGCTAGGGCTCGGGGGTTAAGGGGCTAGGGCTAGGGCTCGGGGGTTAAGGGGCTAGGGCTCGGGGGTTAAGGGGCTAGGGCTAGGGCTCGGGGGTTAAGGGGCTAGGGCTCGGGGGTTAAGGGGCTAGGGCTAGGGCTCGGGGGTTAAGGGGCTAGGGCTCGGGGGTTAAGGGGCTAGGGCTAGGGCTCGGGGGTTAAGGGGCTAGGGCTCGGGGGTTAAGGGGCTAGGGCTAGGGCTCGGGGGTTAAGGGGCTAGGGCTCGGGGGTTAAGGGGCTAGGGCTAGGGCTCGGGGGTTAAGGGGCTAGGGCTCGGGGGTTAAGGGGCTAGGGCTAGGGCTCGGGGGTTAAGGGGCTAGGGCTCGGGGGTTAAGGGGCTAGGGCTAGGGCTCGGGGGTTAAGGGGCTAGGGCTCGGGGGTTAAGGGGCTAGGGCTAGGGCTCGGGGGTTAAGGGGCTAGGGCTCGGGGGTTAAGGGGCTAGGGCTAGGGCTCGGGGGTTAAGGGGCTAGGGCTCGGGGGTTAAGGGGCTAGGGCTAGGGCTCGGGGGTTAAGGGGCTAGGGCTCGGGGGTTAAGGGGCTAGGGCTAGGGCTCGGGGGTTAAGGGGCTAGGGCTCGGGGGTTAAGGGGCTAGGGCTAGGGCTCGGGGGTTAAGGGGCTAGGGCTCGGGGGTTAAGGGGCTAGGGCTAGGGCTCGGGGGTTAAGGGGCTAGGGCTCGGGGGTTAAGGGGCTAGGGCTAGGGCTCGGGGGTTAAGGGGCTAGGGCTCGGGGGTTAAGGGGCTAGGGCTAGGGCTCGGGGGTTAAGGGGCTAGGGCTCGGGGGTTAAGGGGCTAGGGCTAGGGCTCGGGGGTTAAGGGGCTAGGGCTCGGGGGTTAAGGGGCTAGGGCTAGGGCTCGGGGGTTAAGGGGCTAGGGCTCGGGGGTTAAGGGGCTAGGGCTAGGGCTCGGGGGTTAAGGGGCTAGGGCTCGGGGGTTAAGGGGCTAGGGCTAGGGCTCGGGGGTTAAGGGGCTAGGGCTCGGGGGTTAAGGGGCTAGGGCTAGGGCTCGGGGGTTAAGGGGCTAGGGCTCGGGGGTTAAGGGGCTAGGGCTAGGGCTCGGGGGTTAAGGGGCTAGGGCTCGGGGGTTAAGGGGCTAGGGCTAGGGCTCGGGGGTTAAGGGGCTAGGGCTCGGGGGTTAAGGGGCTAGGGCTAGGGCTCGGGGGTTAAGGGGCTAGGGCTCGGGGGTTAAGGGGCTAGGGCTAGGGCTCGGGGGTTAAGGGGCTAGGGCTCGGGGGTTAAGGGGCTAGGGCTAGGGCTCGGGGGTTAAGGGGCTAGGGCTCGGGGGTTAAGGGGCTAGGGCTAGGGCTCGGGGGTTAAGGGGCTAGGGCTCGGGGGTTAAGGGGCTAGGGCTAGGGCTCGGGGGTTAAGGGGCTAGGGCTCGGGGGTTAAGGGGCTAGGGCTAGGGCTCGGGGGTTAAGGGGCTAGGGCTCGGGGGTTAAGGGGCTAGGGCTAGGGCTCGGGGGTTAAGGGGCTAGGGCTCGGGGGTTAAGGGGCTAGGGCTAGGGCTCGGGGGTTAAGGGGCTAGGGCTCGGGGGTTAAGGGGCTAGGGCTAGGGCTCGGGGGTTAAGGGGCTAGGGCTCGGGGGTTAAGGGGCTAGGGCTAGGGCTCGGGGGTTAAGGGGCTAGGGCTCGGGGGTTAAGGGGCTAGGGCTAGGGCTCGGGGGTTAAGGGGCTAGGGCTCGGGGGTTAAGGGGCTAGGGCTAGGGCTCGGGGGTTAAGGGGCTAGGGCTCGGGGGTTAAGGGGCTAGGGCTAGGGCTCGGGGGTTAAGGGGCTAGGGCTCGGGGGTTAAGGGGCTAGGGCTAGGGCTCGGGGGTTAAGGGGCTAGGGCTCGGGGGTTAAGGGGCTAGGGCTAGGGCTCGGGGGTTAAGGGGCTAGGGCTCGGGGGTTAAGGGGCTAGGGCTAGGGCTCGGGGGTTAAGGGGCTAGGGCTCGGGGGTTAAGGGGCTAGGGCTAGGGCTCGGGGGTTAAGGGGCTAGGGCTCGGGGGTTAAGGGGCTAGGGCTAGGGCTCGGGGGTTAAGGGGCTAGGGCTCGGGGGTTAAGGGGCTAGGGCTAGGGCTCGGGGGTTAAGGGGCTAGGGCTCGGGGGTTAAGGGGCTAGGGCTAGGGCTCGGGGGTTAAGGGGCTAGGGCTCGGGGGTTAAGGGGCTAGGGCTAGGGCTCGGGGGTTAAGGGGCTAGGGCTCGGGGGTTAAGGGGCTAGGGCTAGGGCTCGGGGGTTAAGGGGCTAGGGCTCGGGGGTTAAGGGGCTAGGGCTAGGGCTCGGGGGTTAAGGGGCTAGGGCTCGGGGGTTAAGGGGCTAGGGCTAGGGCTCGGGGGTTAAGGGGCTAGGGCTCGGGGGTTAAGGGGCTAGGGCTAGGGCTCGGGGGTTAAGGGGCTAGGGCTCGGGGGTTAAGGGGCTAGGGCTAGGGCTCGGGGGTTAAGGGGCTAGGGCTCGGGGGTTAAGGGGCTAGGGCTAGGGCTCGGGGGTTAAGGGGCTAGGGCTCGGGGGTTAAGGGGCTAGGGCTAGGGCTCGGGGGTTAAGGGGCTAGGGCTCGGGGGTTAAGGGGCTAGGGCTAGGGCTCGGGGGTTAAGGGGCTAGGGCTCGGGGGTTAAGGGGCTAGGGCTAGGGCTCGGGGGTTAAGGGGCTAGGGCTCGGGGGTTAAGGGGCTAGGGCTAGGGCTCGGGGGTTAAGGGGCTAGGGCTCGGGGGTTAAGGGGCTAGGGCTAGGGCTCGGGGGTTAAGGGGCTAGGGCTCGGGGGTTAAGGGGCTAGGGCTAGGGCTCGGGGGTTAAGGGGCTAGGGCTCGGGGGTTAAGGGGCTAGGGCTAGGGCTCGGGGGTTAAGGGGCTAGGGCTCGGGGGTTAAGGGGCTAGGGCTAGGGCTCGGGGGTTAAGGGGCTAGGGCTCGGGGGTTAAGGGGCTAGGGCTAGGGCTCGGGGGTTAAGGGGCTAGGGCTCGGGGGTTAAGGGGCTAGGGCTAGGGCTCGGGGGTTAAGGGGCTAGGGCTCGGGGGTTAAGGGGCTAGGGCTAGGGCTCGGGGGTTAAGGGGCTAGGGCTCGGGGGTTAAGGGGCTAGGGCTAGGGCTCGGGGGTTAAGGGGCTAGGGCTCGGGGGTTAAGGGGCTAGGGCTAGGGCTCGGGGGTTAAGGGGCTAGGGCTCGGGGGTTAAGGGGCTAGGGCTAGGGCTCGGGGGTTAAGGGGCTAGGGCTCGGGGGTTAAGGGGCTAGGGCTAGGGCTCGGGGGTTAAGGGGCTAGGGCTCGGGGGTTAAGGGGCTAGGGCTAGGGCTCGGGGGTTAAGGGGCTAGGGCTCGGGGGTTAAGGGGCTAGGGCTAGGGCTCGGGGGTTAAGGGGCTAGGGCTCGGGGGTTAAGGGGCTAGGGCTAGGGCTCGGGGGTTAAGGGGCTAGGGCTCGGGGGTTAAGGGGCTAGGGCTAGGGCTCGGGGGTTAAGGGGCTAGGGCTCGGGGGTTAAGGGGCTAGGGCTAGGGCTCGGGGGTTAAGGGGCTAGGGCTCGGGGGTTAAGGGGCTAGGGCTAGGGCTCGGGGGTTAAGGGGCTAGGGCTCGGGGGTTAAGGGGCTAGGGCTAGGGCTCGGGGGTTAAGGGGCTAGGGCTCGGGGGTTAAGGGGCTAGGGCTAGGGCTCGGGGGTTAAGGGGCTAGGGCTCGGGGGTTAAGGGGCTAGGGCTAGGGCTCGGGGGTTAAGGGGCTAGGGCTCGGGGGTTAAGGGGCTAGGGCTAGGGCTCGGGGGTTAAGGGGCTAGGGCTCGGGGGTTAAGGGGCTAGGGCTAGGGCTCGGGGGTTAAGGGGCTAGGGCTCGGGGGTTAAGGGGCTAGGGCTAGGGCTCGGGGGTTAAGGGGCTAGGGCTCGGGGGTTAAGGGGCTAGGGCTAGGGCTCGGGGGTTAAGGGGCTAGGGCTCGGGGGTTAAGGGGCTAGGGCTAGGGCTCGGGGGTTAAGGGGCTAGGGCTCGGGGGTTAAGGGGCTAGGGCTAGGGCTCGGGGGTTAAGGGGCTAGGGCTCGGGGGTTAAGGGGCTAGGGCTAGGGCTCGGGGGTTAAGGGGCTAGGGCTCGGGGGTTAAGGGGCTAGGGCTAGGGCTCGGGGGTTAAGGGGCTAGGGCTCGGGGGTTAAGGGGCTAGGGCTAGGGCTCGGGGGTTAAGGGGCTAGGGCTCGGGGGTTAAGGGGCTAGGGCTAGGGCTCGGGGGTTAAGGGGCTAGGGCTCGGGGGTTAAGGGGCTAGGGCTAGGGCTCGGGGGTTAAGGGGCTAGGGCTCGGGGGTTAAGGGGCTAGGGCTAGGGCTCGGGGGTTAAGGGGCTAGGGCTCGGGGGTTAAGGGGCTAGGGCTAGGGCTCGGGGGTTAAGGGGCTAGGGCTCGGGGGTTAAGGGGCTAGGGCTAGGGCTCGGGGGTTAAGGGGCTAGGGCTCGGGGGTTAAGGGGCTAGGGCTAGGGCTCGGGGGTTAAGGGGCTAGGGCTCGGGGGTTAAGGGGCTAGGGCTAGGGCTCGGGGGTTAAGGGGCTAGGGCTCGGGGGTTAAGGGGCTAGGGCTAGGGCTCGGGGGTTAAGGGGCTAGGGCTCGGGGGTTAAGGGGCTAGGGCTAGGGCTCGGGGGTTAAGGGGCTAGGGCTCGGGGGTTAAGGGGCTAGGGCTAGGGCTCGGGGGTTAAGGGGCTAGGGCTCGGGGGTTAAGGGGCTAGGGCTAGGGCTCGGGGGTTAAGGGGCTAGGGCTCGGGGGTTAAGGGGCTAGGGCTAGGGCTCGGGGGTTAAGGGGCTAGGGCTCGGGGGTTAAGGGGCTAGGGCTAGGGCTCGGGGGTTAAGGGGCTAGGGCTCGGGGGTTAAGGGGCTAGGGCTAGGGCTCGGGGGTTAAGGGGCTAGGGCTCGGGGGTTAAGGGGCTAGGGCTAGGGCTCGGGGGTTAAGGGGCTAGGGCTCGGGGGTTAAGGGGCTAGGGCTAGGGCTCGGGGGTTAAGGGGCTAGGGCTCGGGGGTTAAGGGGCTAGGGCTAGGGCTCGGGGGTTAAGGGGCTAGGGCTCGGGGGTTAAGGGGCTAGGGCTAGGGCTCGGGGGTTAAGGGGCTAGGGCTCGGGGGTTAAGGGGCTAGGGCTAGGGCTCGGGGGTTAAGGGGCTAGGGCTCGGGGGTTAAGGGGCTAGGGCTAGGGCTCGGGGGTTAAGGGGCTAGGGCTCGGGGGTTAAGGGGCTAGGGCTAGGGCTCGGGGGTTAAGGGGCTAGGGCTCGGGGGTTAAGGGGCTAGGGCTAGGGCTCGGGGGTTAAGGGGCTAGGGCTCGGGGGTTAAGGGGCTAGGGCTAGGGCTCGGGGGTTAAGGGGCTAGGGCTCGGGGGTTAAGGGGCTAGGGCTAGGGCTCGGGGGTTAAGGGGCTAGGGCTCGGGGGTTAAGGGGCTAGGGCTAGGGCTCGGGGGTTAAGGGGCTAGGGCTCGGGGGTTAAGGGGCTAGGGCTAGGGCTCGGGGGTTAAGGGGCTAGGGCTCGGGGGTTAAGGGGCTAGGGCTAGGGCTCGGGGGTTAAGGGGCTAGGGCTCGGGGGTTAAGGGGCTAGGGCTAGGGCTCGGGGGTTAAGGGGCTAGGGCTCGGGGGTTAAGGGGCTAGGGCTAGGGCTCGGGGGTTAAGGGGCTAGGGCTCGGGGGTTAAGGGGCTAGGGCTAGGGCTCGGGGGTTAAGGGGCTAGGGCTCGGGGGTTAAGGGGCTAGGGCTAGGGCTCGGGGGTTAAGGGGCTAGGGCTCGGGGGTTAAGGGGCTAGGGCTAGGGCTCGGGGGTTAAGGGGCTAGGGCTCGGGGGTTAAGGGGCTAGGGCTAGGGCTCGGGGGTTAAGGGGCTAGGGCTCGGGGGTTAAGGGGCTAGGGCTAGGGCTCGGGGGTTAAGGGGCTAGGGCTCGGGGGTTAAGGGGCTAGGGCTAGGGCTCGGGGGTTAAGGGGCTAGGGCTCGGGGGTTAAGGGGCTAGGGCTAGGGCTCGGGGGTTAAGGGGCTAGGGCTCGGGGGTTAAGGGGCTAGGGCTAGGGCTCGGGGGTTAAGGGGCTAGGGCTCGGGGGTTAAGGGGCTAGGGCTAGGGCTCGGGGGTTAAGGGGCTAGGGCTCGGGGGTTAAGGGGCTAGGGCTAGGGCTCGGGGGTTAAGGGGCTAGGGCTCGGGGGTTAAGGGGCTAGGGCTAGGGCTCGGGGGTTAAGGGGCTAGGGCTCGGGGGTTAAGGGGCTAGGGCTAGGGCTCGGGGGTTAAGGGGCTAGGGCTCGGGGGTTAAGGGGCTAGGGCTAGGGCTCGGGGGTTAAGGGGCTAGGGCTCGGGGGTTAAGGGGCTAGGGCTAGGGCTCGGGGGTTAAGGGGCTAGGGCTCGGGGGTTAAGGGGCTAGGGCTAGGGCTCGGGGGTTAAGGGGCTAGGGCTCGGGGGTTAAGGGGCTAGGGCTAGGGCTCGGGGGTTAAGGGGCTAGGGCTCGGGGGTTAAGGGGCTAGGGCTAGGGCTCGGGGGTTAAGGGGCTAGGGCTCGGGGGTTAAGGGGCTAGGGCTAGGGCTCGGGGGTTAAGGGGCTAGGGCTCGGGGGTTAAGGGGCTAGGGCTAGGGCTCGGGGGTTAAGGGGCTAGGGCTCGGGGGTTAAGGGGCTAGGGCTAGGGCTCGGGGGTTAAGGGGCTAGGGCTCGGGGGTTAAGGGGCTAGGGCTAGGGCTCGGGGGTTAAGGGGCTAGGGCTCGGGGGTTAAGGGGCTAGGGCTAGGGCTCGGGGGTTAAGGGGCTAGGGCTCGGGGGTTAAGGGGCTAGGGCTAGGGCTCGGGGGTTAAGGGGCTAGGGCTCGGGGGTTAAGGGGCTAGGGCTAGGGCTCGGGGGTTAAGGGGCTAGGGCTCGGGGGTTAAGGGGCTAGGGCTAGGGCTCGGGGGTTAAGGGGCTAGGGCTCGGGGGTTAAGGGGCTAGGGCTAGGGCTCGGGGGTTAAGGGGCTAGGGCTCGGGGGTTAAGGGGCTAGGGCTAGGGCTCGGGGGTTAAGGGGCTAGGGCTCGGGGGTTAAGGGGCTAGGGCTAGGGCTCGGGGGTTAAGGGGCTAGGGCTCGGGGGTTAAGGGGCTAGGGCTAGGGCTCGGGGGTTAAGGGGCTAGGGCTCGGGGGTTAAGGGGCTAGGGCTAGGGCTCGGGGGTTAAGGGGCTAGGGCTCGGGGGTTAAGGGGCTAGGGCTAGGGCTCGGGGGTTAAGGGGCTAGGGCTCGGGGGTTAAGGGGCTAGGGCTAGGGCTCGGGGGTTAAGGGGCTAGGGCTCGGGGGTTAAGGGGCTAGGGCTAGGGCTCGGGGGTTAAGGGGCTAGGGCTCGGGGGTTAAGGGGCTAGGGCTAGGGCTCGGGGGTTAAGGGGCTAGGGCTCGGGGGTTAAGGGGCTAGGGCTAGGGCTCGGGGGTTAAGGGGCTAGGGCTCGGGGGTTAAGGGGCTAGGGCTAGGGCTCGGGGGTTAAGGGGCTAGGGCTCGGGGGTTAAGGGGCTAGGGCTAGGGCTCGGGGGTTAAGGGGCTAGGGCTCGGGGGTTAAGGGGCTAGGGCTAGGGCTCGGGGGTTAAGGGGCTAGGGCTCGGGGGTTAAGGGGCTAGGGCTAGGGCTCGGGGGTTAAGGGGCTAGGGCTCGGGGGTTAAGGGGCTAGGGCTAGGGCTCGGGGGTTAAGGGGCTAGGGCTCGGGGGTTAAGGGGCTAGGGCTAGGGCTCGGGGGTTAAGGGGCTAGGGCTCGGGGGTTAAGGGGCTAGGGCTAGGGCTCGGGGGTTAAGGGGCTAGGGCTCGGGGGTTAAGGGGCTAGGGCTAGGGCTCGGGGGTTAAGGGGCTAGGGCTCGGGGGTTAAGGGGCTAGGGCTAGGGCTCGGGGGTTAAGGGGCTAGGGCTCGGGGGTTAAGGGGCTAGGGCTAGGGCTCGGGGGTTAAGGGGCTAGGGCTCGGGGGTTAAGGGGCTAGGGCTAGGGCTCGGGGGTTAAGGGGCTAGGGCTCGGGGGTTAAGGGGCTAGGGCTAGGGCTCGGGGGTTAAGGGGCTAGGGCTCGGGGGTTAAGGGGCTAGGGCTAGGGCTCGGGGGTTAAGGGGCTAGGGCTCGGGGGTTAAGGGGCTAGGGCTAGGGCTCGGGGGTTAAGGGGCTAGGGCTCGGGGGTTAAGGGGCTAGGGCTAGGGCTCGGGGGTTAAGGGGCTAGGGCTCGGGGGTTAAGGGGCTAGGGCTAGGGCTCGGGGGTTAAGGGGCTAGGGCTCGGGGGTTAAGGGGCTAGGGCTAGGGCTCGGGGGTTAAGGGGCTAGGGCTCGGGGGTTAAGGGGCTAGGGCTAGGGCTCGGGGGTTAAGGGGCTAGGGCTCGGGGGTTAAGGGGCTAGGGCTAGGGCTCGGGGGTTAAGGGGCTAGGGCTCGGGGGTTAAGGGGCTAGGGCTAGGGCTCGGGGGTTAAGGGGCTAGGGCTCGGGGGTTAAGGGGCTAGGGCTAGGGCTCGGGGGTTAAGGGGCTCGGGGGTTAAGGGGCTAGGGCTCGGGGGTTAAGGGGCTAGGGCTAGGGCTCGGGGGTTAAGGGGCTAGGGCTCGGGGGTTAAGGGGCTAGGGCTAGGGCTCGGGGGTTAAGGGGCTAGGGCTCGGGGGTTAAGGGGCTAGGGCTAGGGCTCGGGGGTTAAGGGGCTAGGGCTCGGGGGTTAAGGGGCTAGGGCTAGGGCTCGGGGGTTAAGGGGCTAGGGCTCGGGGGTTAAGGGGCTAGGGCTAGGGCTCGGGGGTTAAGGGGCTAGGGCTCGGGGGTTAAGGGGCTAGGGCTAGGGCTCGGGGGTTAAGGGGCTAGGGCTCGGGGGTTAAGGGGCTAGGGCTAGGGCTCGGGGGTTAAGGGGCTAGGGCTCGGGGGTTAAGGGGCTAGGGCTAGGGCTCGGGGGTTAAGGGGCTAGGGCTCGGGGGTTAAGGGGCTAGGGCTAGGGCTCGGGGGTTAAGGGGCTAGGGCTCGGGGGTTAAGGGGCTAGGGCTAGGGCTCGGGGGTTAAGGGGCTAGGGCTCGGGGGTTAAGGGGCTAGGGCTAGGGCTCGGGGGTTAAGGGGCTAGGGCTCGGGGGTTAAGGGGCTAGGGCTAGGGCTCGGGGGTTAAGGGGCTAGGGCTCGGGGGTTAAGGGGCTAGGGCTAGGGCTCGGGGGTTAAGGGGCTAGGGCTCGGGGGTTAAGGGGCTAGGGCTAGGGCTCGGGGGTTAAGGGGCTAGGGCTCGGGGGTTAAGGGGCTAGGGCTAGGGCTCGGGGGTTAAGGGGCTAGGGCTCGGGGGTTAAGGGGCTAGGGCTAGGGCTCGGGGGTTAAGGGGCTAGGGCTCGGGGGTTAAGGGGCTAGGGCTAGGGCTCGGGGGTTAAGGGGCTAGGGCTCGGGGGTTAAGGGGCTAGGGCTAGGGCTCGGGGGTTAAGGGGCTAGGGCTCGGGGGTTAAGGGGCTAGGGCTAGGGCTCGGGGGTTAAGGGGCTAGGGCTCGGGGGTTAAGGGGCTAGGGCTAGGGCTCGGGGGTTAAGGGGCTAGGGCTCGGGGGTTAAGGGGCTAGGGCTAGGGCTCGGGGGTTAAGGGGCTAGGGCTCGGGGGTTAAGGGGCTAGGGCTAGGGCTCGGGGGTTAAGGGGCTAGGGCTCGGGGGTTAAGGGGCTAGGGCTAGGGCTCGGGGGTTAAGGGGCTAGGGCTCGGGGGTTAAGGGGCTAGGGCTAGGGCTCGGGGGTTAAGGGGCTAGGGCTCGGGGGTTAAGGGGCTAGGGCTAGGGCTCGGGGGTTAAGGGGCTAGGGCTCGGGGGTTAAGGGGCTAGGGCTAGGGCTCGGGGGTTAAGGGGCTAGGGCTCGGGGGTTAAGGGGCTAGGGCTAGGGCTCGGGGGTTAAGGGGCTAGGGCTCGGGGGTTAAGGGGCTAGGGCTAGGGCTCGGGGGTTAAGGGGCTAGGGCTCGGGGGTTAAGGGGCTAGGGCTAGGGCTCGGGGGTTAAGGGGCTAGGGCTCGGGGGTTAAGGGGCTAGGGCTAGGGCTCGGGGGTTAAGGGGCTAGGGCTCGGGGGTTAAGGGGCTAGGGCTAGGGCTCGGGGGTTAAGGGGCTAGGGCTCGGGGGTTAAGGGGCTAGGGCTAGGGCTCGGGGGTTAAGGGGCTAGGGCTCGGGGGTTAAGGGGCTAGGGCTAGGGCTCGGGGGTTAAGGGGCTAGGGCTCGGGGGTTAAGGGGCTAGGGCTAGGGCTCGGGGGTTAAGGGGCTAGGGCTCGGGGGTTAAGGGGCTAGGGCTAGGGCTCGGGGGTTAAGGGGCTAGGGCTCGGGGGTTAAGGGGCTAGGGCTAGGGCTCGGGGGTTAAGGGGCTAGGGCTCGGGGGTTAAGGGGCTAGGGCTAGGGCTCGGGGGTTAAGGGGCTAGGGCTCGGGGGTTAAGGGGCTAGGGCTAGGGCTCGGGGGTTAAGGGGCTAGGGCTCGGGGGTTAAGGGGCTAGGGCTAGGGCTCGGGGGTTAAGGGGCTAGGGCTCGGGGGTTAAGGGGCTAGGGCTAGGGCTCGGGGGTTAAGGGGCTAGGGCTCGGGGGTTAAGGGGCTAGGGCTAGGGCTCGGGGGTTAAGGGGCTAGGGCTCGGGGGTTAAGGGGCTAGGGCTAGGGCTCGGGGGTTAAGGGGCTAGGGCTCGGGGGTTAAGGGGCTAGGGCTAGGGCTCGGGGGTTAAGGGGCTAGGGCTCGGGGGTTAAGGGGCTAGGGCTAGGGCTCGGGGGTTAAGGGGCTAGGGCTCGGGGGTTAAGGGGCTAGGGCTAGGGCTCGGGGGTTAAGGGGCTAGGGCTCGGGGGTTAAGGGGCTAGGGCTAGGGCTCGGGGGTTAAGGGGCTAGGGCTCGGGGGTTAAGGGGCTAGGGCTAGGGCTCGGGGGTTAAGGGGCTAGGGCTCGGGGGTTAAGGGGCTAGGGCTAGGGCTCGGGGGTTAAGGGGCTAGGGCTCGGGGGTTAAGGGGCTAGGGCTAGGGCTCGGGGGTTAAGGGGCTAGGGCTCGGGGGTTAAGGGGCTAGGGCTAGGGCTCGGGGGTTAAGGGGCTAGGGCTCGGGGGTTAAGGGGCTAGGGCTAGGGCTCGGGGGTTAAGGGGCTAGGGCTCGGGGGTTAAGGGGCTAGGGCTAGGGCTCGGGGGTTAAGGGGCTAGGGCTCGGGGGTTAAGGGGCTAGGGCTAGGGCTCGGGGGTTAAGGGGCTAGGGCTCGGGGGTTAAGGGGCTAGGGCTAGGGCTCGGGGGTTAAGGGGCTAGGGCTCGGGGGTTAAGGGGCTAGGGCTAGGGCTCGGGGGTTAAGGGGCTAGGGCTCGGGGGTTAAGGGGCTAGGGCTAGGGCTCGGGGGTTAAGGGGCTAGGGCTCGGGGGTTAAGGGGCTAGGGCTAGGGCTCGGGGGTTAAGGGGCTAGGGCTCGGGGGTTAAGGGGCTAGGGCTAGGGCTCGGGGGTTAAGGGGCTAGGGCTCAGGGGTTAAGGGGCTAGGGCTAGGGCTCGGGGGTTAAGGGGCTAGGGCTCGGGGGTTAAGGGGCTAGGGCTAGGGCTCGGGGGTTAAGGGGCTAGGGCTCGGGGGTTAAGGGGCTAGGGCTAGGGGGGGTTAAGGGGCTAGGGCTCGGGGGGTTAAGGGGCTAGGGCTCGGCCGGGTTAAGGGGCTAGGGCTAGGGCTCGGGGGTTAAGGGGCTAGGGCTCGGGGGTTAAGGGGGGGGGGGTCTAAGGGGGCTAGGGCTCGGGGGTTAAGGGGCTAGGGGGGGTTAAGGGGCTAGGGCTCGGGGGTTAAGGGGCTAGGGCTAGGGCTCGGGGGTTAAGGGGCTAGGGCTCGGGGGTTAAGGGGCTAGGGCTAGGGCTCGGGGGTTAAGGGGCTAGGGCTCGGGGGTTAAGGGGCTAGGGCTAGGGCTCGGGGGTTAAGGGGCTAGGGCTCGGGGGTTAAGGGGCTAGGGCTAGGGCTCGGGGGTTAAGGGGCTAGGGCTCGGGGGTTAAGGGGCTAGGGCTAGGGCTCGGGGGTTAAGGGGCTAGGGCTCGGGGGTTAAGGGGCTAGGGCTAGGGCTCGGGGGTTAAGGGGCTAGGGCTCGGGGGTTAAGGGGCTAGGGCTAGGGCTCGGGGGTTAAGGGGCTAGGGCTCGGGGGTTAAGGGGCTAGGGCTAGGGCTCGGGGGTTAAGGGGCTAGGGCTCGGGGGTTAAGGGGCTAGGGCTAGGGCTCGGGGGTTAAGGGGCTAGGGCTCGGGGGTTAAGGGGCTAGGGCTAGGGCTCGGGGGTTAAGGGGCTAGGGCTCGGGGGTTAAGGGGCTAGGGCTAGGGCTCGGGGGTTAAGGGGCTAGGGCTCGGGGGTTAAGGGGCTAGGGCTAGGGCTCGGGGGTTAAGGGGCTAGGGCTCGGGGGTTAAGGGGCTAGGGCTAGGGCTCGGGGGTTAAGGGGCTAGGGCTCGGGGGTTAAGGGGCTAGGGCTAGGGCTCGGGGGTTAAGGGGCTAGGGCTCGGGGGTTAAGGGGCTAGGGCTAGGGCTCGGGGGTTAAGGGGCTAGGGCTCGGGGGTTAAGGGGCTAGGGCTAGGGCTCGGGGGTTAAGGGGCTAGGGCTCGGGGGTTAAGGGGCTAGGGCTAGGGCTCGGGGGTTAAGGGGCTAGGGCTCGGGGGTTAAGGGGCTAGGGCTAGGGCTCGGGGGTTAAGGGGCTAGGGCTCGGGGGTTAAGGGGCTAGGGCTAGGGCTCGGGGGTTAAGGGGCTAGGGCTCGGGGGTTAAGGGGCTAGGGCTAGGGCTCGGGGGTTAAGGGGCTAGGGCTCGGGGGTTAAGGGGCTAGGGCTAGGGCTCGGGGGTTAAGGGGCTAGGGCTCGGGGGTTAAGGGGCTAGGGCTAGGGCTCGGGGGTTAAGGGGCTAGGGCTCGGGGGTTAAGGGGCTAGGGCTAGGGCTCGGGGGTTAAGGGGCTAGGGCTCGGGGGTTAAGGGGCTAGGGCTAGGGCTCGGGGGTTAAGGGGCTAGGGCTCGGGGGTTAAGGGGCTAGGGCTAGGGCTCGGGGGTTAAGGGGCTAGGGCTCGGGGGTTAAGGGGCTAGGGCTAGGGCTCGGGGGTTAAGGGGCTAGGGCTCGGGGGTTAAGGGGCTAGGGCTAGGGCTCGGGGGTTAAGGGGCTAGGGCTCGGGGGTTAAGGGGCTAGGGCTAGGGCTCGGGGGTTAAGGGGCTAGGGCTCGGGGGTTAAGGGGCTAGGGCTAGGGCTCGGGGGTTAAGGGGCTAGGGCTCGGGGGTTAAGGGGCTAGGGCTAGGGCTCGGGGGTTAAGGGGCTAGGGCTCGGGGGTTAAGGGGCTAGGGCTAGGGCTCGGGGGTTAAGGGGCTAGGGCTCGGGGGTTAAGGGGCTAGGGCTAGGGCTCGGGGGTTAAGGGGCTAGGGCTCGGGGGTTAAGGGGCTAGGGCTAGGGCTCGGGGGTTAAGGGGCTAGGGCTCGGGGGTTAAGGGGCTAGGGCTAGGGCTCGGGGGTTAAGGGGCTAGGGCTCGGGGGTTAAGGGGCTAGGGCTAGGGCTCGGGGGTTAAGGGGCTAGGGCTCGGGGGTTAAGGGGCTAGGGCTAGGGCTCGGGGGTTAAGGGGCTAGGGCTCGGGGGTTAAGGGGCTAGGGCTAGGGCTCGGGGGTTAAGGGGCTAGGGCTCGGGGGTTAAGGGGCTAGGGCTAGGGCTCGGGGGTTAAGGGGCTAGGGCTCGGGGGTTAAGGGGCTAGGGCTAGGGCTCGGGGGTTAAGGGGCTAGGGCTCGGGGGTTAAGGGGCTAGGGCTAGGGCTCGGGGGTTAAGGGGCTAGGGCTCGGGGGTTAAGGGGCTAGGGCTAGGGCTCGGGGGTTAAGGGGCTAGGGCTCGGGGGTTAAGGGGCTAGGGCTAGGGCTCGGGGGTTAAGGGGCTAGGGCTCGGGGGTTAAGGGGCTAGGGCTAGGGCTCGGGGGTTAAGGGGCTAGGGCTCGGGGGTTAAGGGGCTAGGGCTAGGGCTCGGGGGTTAAGGGGCTAGGGCTCGGGGGTTAAGGGGCTAGGGCTAGGGCTCGGGGGTTAAGGGGCTAGGGCTCGGGGGTTAAGGGGCTAGGGCTAGGGCTCGGGGGTTAAGGGGCTAGGGCTCGGGGGTTAAGGGGCTAGGGCTAGGGCTCGGGGGTTAAGGGGCTAGGGCTCGGGGGTTAAGGGGCTAGGGCTAGGGCTCGGGGGTTAAGGGGCTAGGGCTCGGGGGTTAAGGGGCTAGGGCTAGGGCTCGGGGGTTAAGGGGCTAGGGCTCGGGGGTTAAGGGGCTAGGGCTAGGGCTCGGGGGTTAAGGGGCTAGGGCTCGGGGGTTAAGGGGCTAGGGCTAGGGCTCGGGGGTTAAGGGGCTAGGGCTCGGGGGTTAAGGGGCTAGGGCTAGGGCTCGGGGGTTAAGGGGCTAGGGCTCGGGGGTTAAGGGGCTAGGGCTAGGGCTCGGGGGTTAAGGGGCTAGGGCTCGGGGGTTAAGGGGCTAGGGCTAGGGCTCGGGGGTTAAGGGGCTAGGGCTCGGGGGTTAAGGGGCTAGGGCTAGGGCTCGGGGGTTAAGGGGCTAGGGCTCGGGGGTTAAGGGGCTAGGGCTAGGGCTCGGGGGTTAAGGGGCTAGGGCTCGGGGGTTAAGGGGCTAGGGCTAGGGCTCGGGGGTTAAGGGGCTAGGGCTCGGGGGTTAAGGGGCTAGGGCTAGGGCTCGGGGGTTAAGGGGCTAGGGCTCGGGGGTTAAGGGGCTAGGGCTAGGGCTCGGGGGTTAAGGGGCTAGGGCTCGGGGGTTAAGGGGCTAGGGCTAGGGCTCGGGGGTTAAGGGGCTAGGGCTCGGGGGTTAAGGGGCTAGGGCTAGGGCTCGGGGGTTAAGGGGCTAGGGCTCGGGGGTTAAGGGGCTAGGGCTAGGGCTCGGGGGTTAAGGGGCTAGGGCTCGGGGGTTAAGGGGCTAGGGCTAGGGCTCGGGGGTTAAGGGGCTAGGGCTCGGGGGTTAAGGGGCTAGGGCTAGGGCTCGGGGGTTAAGGGGCTAGGGCTCGGGGGTTAAGGGGCTAGGGCTAGGGCTCGGGGGTTAAGGGGCTAGGGCTCGGGGGTTAAGGGGCTAGGGCTAGGGCTCGGGGGTTAAGGGGCTAGGGCTCGGGGGTTAAGGGGCTAGGGCTAGGGCTCGGGGGTTAAGGGGCTAGGGCTCGGGGGTTAAGGGGCTAGGGCTAGGGCTCGGGGGTTAAGGGGCTAGGGCTCGGGGGTTAAGGGGCTAGGGCTAGGGCTCGGGGGTTAAGGGGCTAGGGCTCGGGGGTTAAGGGGCTAGGGCTAGGGCTCGGGGGTTAAGGGGCTAGGGCTCGGGGGTTAAGGGGCTAGGGCTAGGGCTCGGGGGTTAAGGGGCTAGGGCTCGGGGGTTAAGGGGCTAGGGCTAGGGCTCGGGGGTTAAGGGGCTAGGGCTCGGGGGTTAAGGGGCTAGGGCTAGGGCTCGGGGGTTAAGGGGCTAGGGCTCGGGGGTTAAGGGGCTAGGGCTAGGGCTCGGGGGTTAAGGGGCTAGGGCTCGGGGGTTAAGGGGCTAGGGCTAGGGCTCGGGGGTTAAGGGGCTAGGGCTCGGGGGTTAAGGGGCTAGGGCTAGGGCTCGGGGGTTAAGGGGCTAGGGCTCGGGGGTTAAGGGGCTAGGGCTAGGGCTCGGGGGTTAAGGGGCTAGGGCTCGGGGGTTAAGGGGCTAGGGCTAGGGCTCGGGGGTTAAGGGGCTAGGGCTCGGGGGTTAAGGGGCTAGGGCTAGGGCTCGGGGGTTAAGGGGCTAGGGCTCGGGGGTTAAGGGGCTAGGGCTAGGGCTCGGGGGTTAAGGGGCTAGGGCTCGGGGGTTAAGGGGCTAGGGCTAGGGCTCGGGGGTTAAGGGGCTAGGGCTCGGGGGTTAAGGGGCTAGGGCTAGGGCTCGGGGGTTAAGGGGCTAGGGCTCGGGGGTTAAGGGGCTAGGGCTAGGGCTCGGGGGTTAAGGGGCTAGGGCTCGGGGGTTAAGGGGCTAGGGCTAGGGCTCGGGGGTTAAGGGGCTAGGGCTCGGGGGTTAAGGGGCTAGGGCTAGGGCTCGGGGGTTAAGGGGCTAGGGCTCGGGGGTTAAGGGGCTAGGGCTAGGGCTCGGGGGTTAAGGGGCTAGGGCTCGGGGGTTAAGGGGCTAGGGCTAGGGCTCGGGGGTTAAGGGGCTAGGGCTCGGGGGTTAAGGGGCTAGGGCTAGGGCTCGGGGGTTAAGGGGCTAGGGCTCGGGGGTTAAGGGGCTAGGGCTAGGGCTCGGGGGTTAAGGGGCTAGGGCTCGGGGGTTAAGGGGCTAGGGCTAGGGCTCGGGGGTTAAGGGGCTAGGGCTCGGGGGTTAAGGGGCTAGGGCTAGGGCTCGGGGGTTAAGGGGCTAGGGCTCGGGGGTTAAGGGGCTAGGGCTAGGGCTCGGGGGTTAAGGGGCTAGGGCTCGGGGGTTAAGGGGCTAGGGCTAGGGCTCGGGGGTTAAGGGGCTAGGGCTCGGGGGTTAAGGGGCTAGGGCTAGGGCTCGGGGGTTAAGGGGCTAGGGCTCGGGGGTTAAGGGGCTAGGGCTAGGGCTCGGGGGTTAAGGGGCTAGGGCTCGGGGGTTAAGGGGCTAGGGCTAGGGCTCGGGGGTTAAGGGGCTAGGGCTCGGGGGTTAAGGGGCTAGGGCTAGGGCTCGGGGGTTAAGGGGCTAGGGCTCGGGGGTTAAGGGGCTAGGGCTAGGGCTCGGGGGTTAAGGGGCTAGGGCTCGGGGGTTAAGGGGCTAGGGCTAGGGCTCGGGGGTTAAGGGGCTAGGGCTCGGGGGTTAAGGGGCTAGGGCTAGGGCTCGGGGGTTAAGGGGCTAGGGCTCGGGGGTTAAGGGGCTAGGGCTAGGGCTCGGGGGTTAAGGGGCTAGGGCTCGGGGGTTAAGGGGCTAGGGCTAGGGCTCGGGGGTTAAGGGGCTAGGGCTCGGGGGTTAAGGGGCTAGGGCTAGGGCTCGGGGGTTAAGGGGCTAGGGCTCGGGGGTTAAGGGGCTAGGGCTAGGGCTCGGGGGTTAAGGGGCTAGGGCTCGGGGGTTAAGGGGCTAGGGCTAGGGCTCGGGGGTTAAGGGGCTAGGGCTCGGGGGTTAAGGGGCTAGGGCTAGGGCTCGGGGGTTAAGGGGCTAGGGCTCGGGGGTTAAGGGGCTAGGGCTAGGGCTCGGGGGTTAAGGGGCTAGGGCTCGGGGGTTAAGGGGCTAGGGCTAGGGCTCGGGGGTTAAGGGGCTAGGGCTCGGGGGTTAAGGGGCTAGGGCTAGGGCTCGGGGGTTAAGGGGCTAGGGCTCGGGGGTTAAGGGGCTAGGGCTAGGGCTCGGGGGTTAAGGGGCTAGGGCTCGGGGGTTAAGGGGCTAGGGCTAGGGCTCGGGGGTTAAGGGGCTAGGGCTCGGGGGTTAAGGGGCTAGGGCTAGGGCTCGGGGGTTAAGGGGCTAGGGCTCGGGGGTTAAGGGGCTAGGGCTAGGGCTCGGGGGTTAAGGGGCTAGGGCTCGGGGGTTAAGGGGCTAGGGCTAGGGCTCGGGGGTTAAGGGGCTAGGGCTCGGGGGTTAAGGGGCTAGGGCTAGGGCTCGGGGGTTAAGGGGCTAGGGCTCGGGGGTTAAGGGGCTAGGGCTAGGGCTCGGGGGTTAAGGGCTCGGGGGTTAAGGGGCTAGGGCTCGGGGGTTAAGGGGCTAGGGCTAGGGCTCGGGGGTTAAGGGGCTAGGGCTCGGGGGTTAAGGGGCTAGGGCTAGGGCTCGGGGGTTAGGGCTCGGGGGTTAAGGGGCTAGGGCTCGGGGGTTAAGGGGCTAGGGCTCGGGGGTTAAGGGGGCTAGGGCTCGGGGGTTAAGGGGCTAGGGCTCGGGGGTTAAGGGGCTAGGGCTAGGGCTCGGGGGTTAAGGGGCTAGGGCTCGGGGGTTAAGGGGCTAGGGCTAGGGCTCGGGGGTTAAGGGGCTAGGGCTCGGGGGTTAAGGGGCTAGGGCTAGGGCTCGGGGGTTAAGGGGCTAGGGCTCGGGGGTTAAGGGGCTAGGGCTAGGGCTCGGGGGTTAAGGGGCTAGGGCTCGGGGGTTAAGGGGCTAGGGCTAGGGCTCGGGGGTTAAGGGGCTAGGGCTCGGGGGTTAAGGGGCTAGGGCTAGGGCTCGGGGGTTAAGGGGCTAGGGCTCGGGGGTTAAGGGGCTAGGGCTAGGGCTCGGGGGTTAAGGGGCTAGGGCTCGGGGGTTAAGGGGCTAGGGCTAGGGCTCGGGGGTTAAGGGGCTAGGGCTCGGGGGTTAAGGGGGCTAGGGCTCGGGGGTTAAGGGGCTAGGGCTCGGGGGTTAAGGGGCTAGGGCTAGGGCTCGGGGGTTAAGGGGCTAGGGCTCGGGGGTTAAGGGGCTAGGGCTAGGGCTCGGGGGTTAAGGGGCTAGGGCTCGGGGGTTAAGGGGCTAGGGCTAGGGCTCGGGGGTTAAGGGGCTAGGGCTCGGGGGTTAAGGGGCTAGGGCTAGGGCTCGGGGGTTAAGGGGCTAGGGCTCGGGGGTTAAGGGGCTAGGGCTAGGGCTCGGGGGTTAAGGGGCTAGGGCTCGGGGGTTAAGGGGCTAGGGCTAGGCTCGGGGGTTAAGGGGCTAGGGCTCGGGGGTTAAGGGGCTAGGGCTAGGGCTCGGGGGTTAAGGGGCTAGGGCTCGGGGGTTAAGGGGCTAGGGCTAGGGCTCGGGGGTTAAGGGGCTAGGGCTCGGGGGTTAAGGGGCTAGGGCTAGGGCTCGGGGGTTAAGGGGCTAGGGCTCGGGGGTTAAGGGGCTAGGGCTAGGGCTCGGGGGTTAAGGGGCTAGGGCTCGGGGGTTAAGGGGCTAGGGCTAGGGCTCGGGGGTTAAGGGGCTAGGGCTCGGGGGTTAAGGGGCTAGGGCTAGGGCTCGGGGGTTAAGGGGCTAGGGCTCGGGGGTTAAGGGGCTAGGGCTAGGGCTCGGGGGTTAAGGGGCTAGGGCTCGGGGGTTAAGGGGCTAGGGCTAGGGCTCGGGGGTTAAGGGGCTAGGGCTCGGGGGTTAAGGGGCTAGGGCTAGGGCTCGGGGGTTAAGGGGCTAGGGCTCGGGGGTTAAGGGGCTAGGGCTAGGGCTCGGGGGTTAAGGGGCTAGGGCTCGGGGGTTAAGGGGCTAGGGCTAGGGCTCGGGGGTTAAGGGGCTAGGGCTCGGGGGTTAAGGGGCTAGGGCTAGGGCTCGGGGGTTAAGGGGCTAGGGCTCGGGGGTTAAGGGGCTAGGGCTAGGCTCGGGGTTAGGGCTCGGGGGTTAAGGGGCTAGGGCTCGGGGGTTAAGGGGCTAGGGCTCGGGGGTTAAGGGGCTAGGGCTCGGGGGTTAAGGGGCTAGGGCTCGGGGGTTAAGGGGCTAGGGCTAGGGCTCGGGGGTTAAGGGGCTAGGGCTCGGGGGTTAAGGGGCTAGGGCTAGGGCTCGGGGGTTAAGGGGCTAGGGCTCGGGGGTTAAGGGGCTAGGGCTAGGGCTCGGGGGTTAAGGGGCTAGGGCTCGGGGGTTAAGGGGCTAGGGCTAGGGCTCGGGGGTTAAGGGGCTAGGGCTCGGGGGTTAAGGGGCTAGGGCTAGGGCTCGGGGGTTAAGGGGCTAGGGCTCGGGGGTTAAGGGGCTAGGCTAGGGCTCGGGGGTTAAGGGGCTAGGGCTCGGGGGTTAAGGGGCTAGGGCTAGGGCTCGGGGGTTAAGGGGCTAGGGCTCGGGGGTTAAGGGGCTAGGGCTAGGGCTCGGGGGTTAAGGGGCTAGGGCTCGGGGGTTAAGGGGCTAGGGCTCGGGGGTTAAGGGGCTAGGGCTCGGGGGTTAAGGGGCTAGGGCTAGGGCTCGGGGGTTAAGGGGCTAGGGCTCGGGGGTTAAGGGGCTAGGGCTAGGGCTCGGGGGTTAAGGGGCTAGGGCTCGGGGGTTAAGGGGCTAGGGCTAGGGCTCGGGGGTTAAGGGGCTAGGGCTCGGGGGTTAAGGGGCTAGGGCTAGGGCTCGGGGGTTAAGGGGCTAGGGCTCGGGGGTTAAGGGGCTAGGGCTAGGGCTCGGGGGTTAAGGGGCTAGGGCTCGGGGGTTAAGGGGCTAGGGCTAGGGCTCGGGGGGTTAAGGGGCTAGGGCTCGGGGGTTAAGGGGCTAGGGCTAGGGCTCGGGGGTTAAGGGGCTAGGGCTCGGGGGTTAAGGGGCTAGGGCTAGGGCTCGGGGGTTAAGGGGCTAGGGCTCGGGGGTTAAGGGGCTAGGGCTAGGGCTCGGGGGTTAAGGGGCTAGGGCTCGGGGGTTAAGGGGCTAGGGCTAGGGCTCGGGGGTTAAGGGGCTAGGGCTCGGGGGTTAAGGGGCTAGGGCTAGGGCTCGGGGGTTAAGGGGCTAGGGCTCGGGGGTTAAGGGGCTAGGGCTAGGGCTCGGGGTTAAGGGGCTAGGGCTCGGGGGTTAAGGGGCTAGGGCTAGGGCTCGGGGGTTAAGGGGCTAGGGCTCGGGGGTTAAGGGGCTAGGGCTAGGGCTCGGGGGTTAAGGGGCTAGGGCTCGGGGTTAAGGGGCTAGGGCTAGGGCTCGGGGGTTAAGGGGCTAGGGCTCGGGGGTTAAGGGGCTAGGGCTAGGGCTCGGGGGTTAAGGGGCTAGGGCTCGGGGGTTAAGGGGCTAGGGCTAGGGCTCGGGGGTTAAGGGGCTAGGGCTCGGGGGTTAAGGGGCTAGGGCTAGGGCTCGGGGGTTAAGGGGCTAGGGCTCGGGGGTTAAGGGGCTAGGGCTAGGGCTCGGGGTTAAGGGGCTAGGGCTCGGGGGTTAAGGGGCTAGGGCTAGGGCTCGGGGGTTAAGGGGCTAGGGCTCGGGGGTTAAGGGGCTAGGGCTAGGGCTCGGGGGTTAAGGGGCTAGGGCTCGGGGGTTAAGGGGCTAGGGCTAGGGCTCGGGGGTTAAGGGGCTAGGGCTCGGGGGTTAAGGGGCTAGGGCTAGGGCTCGGGGGTTAAGGGGCTAGGGCTCGGGGGTTAAGGGGCTAGGGCTAGGGCTCGGGGGTTAAGGGGCTAGGGCTCGGGGGTTAAGGGGCTAGGGCTAGGGCTCGGGGGTTAAGGGGCTAGGGCTCGGGGGTTAAGGGGCTAGGGCTAGGGCTCGGGGGTTAAGGGGCTAGGGCTCGGGGGTTAAGGGGCTAGGGCTAGGGCTCGGGGGTTAAGGGGCTAGGGCTCGGGGGTTAAGGGGCTAGGGCTAGGGCTCGGGGGTTAAGGGGCTAGGGCTCGGGGGTTAAGGGGCTAGGGCTAGGGCTCGGGGGTTAAGGGGCTAGGGCTCGGGGGTTAAGGGGCTAGGGCTAGGGCTCGGGGGTTAAGGGGCTAGGGCTCGGGGGTTAAGGGGCTAGGGCTAGGGCTCGGGGGTTAAGGGGCTAGGGCTCGGGGGTTAAGGGGCTAGGGCTAGGGCTCGGGGGTTAAGGGGCTAGGGCTCGGGGGTTAAGGGGCTAGGGCTAGGGCTCGGGGGTTAAGGGGCTAGGGCTCGGGGGTTAAGGGGCTAGGGCTAGGGCTCGGGGGTTAAGGGGCTAGGGCTCGGGGGTTAAGGGGCTAGGGCTAGGGCTCGGGGGTTAAGGGGCTAGGGCTCGGGGGTTAAGGGGCTAGGGCTAGGGCTCGGGGGTTAAGGGGCTAGGGCTCGGGGGTTAAGGGGCTAGGGCTAGGGCTCGGGGGTTAAGGGGCTAGGGCTCGGGGGTTAAGGGGCTAGGGCTAGGGCTCGGGGGTTAAGGGGCTAGGGCTCGGGGGTTAAGGGGCTAGGGCTAGGGCTCGGGGGTTAAGGGGCTAGGGCTCGGGGGTTAAGGGGCTAGGGCTAGGGCTCGGGGGTTAAGGGGCTAGGGCTCGGGGGTTAAGGGGCTAGGGCTAGGGCTCGGGGGTTAAGGGGCTAGGGCTCGGGGGTTAAGGGGCTAGGGCTAGGGCTCGGGGGTTAAGGGGCTAGGGCTCGGGGGTTAAGGGGCTAGGGCTAGGGCTCGGGGGTTAAGGGGCTAGGGCTCGGGGGTTAAGGGGCTAGGGCTCGGGGGTTAAGGGGCTAGGGCTCGGGGGTTAAGGGGCTAGGGCTAGGGCTCGGGGGTTAAGGGGCTAGGGCTCGGGGGTTAAGGGGCTAGGGCTAGGGCTCGGGGGTTAAGGGGCTAGGGCTCGGGGGTTAAGGGGCTAGGGCTAGGGCTCGGGGGTTAAGGGGCTAGGGCTCGGGGGTTAAGGGGCTAGGGCTAGGGCTCGGGGGTTAAGGGGCTAGGGCTCGGGGGTTAAGGGGCTAGGGCTAGGGCTCGGGGGTTAAGGGGCTAGGGCTCGGGGGTTAAGGGGCTAGGGCTAGGGCTCGGGGGTTAAGGGGCTAGGGCTCGGGGGTTAAGGGGCTAGGGCTAGGGCTCGGGGGTTAAGGGGCTAGGGCTAGGGCTCGGGGGTTAAGGGGCTAGGGCTCGGGGGTTAAGGGGCTAGGGCTAGGGCTCGGGGTTAAGGGGCTAGGGCTCGGGGGTTAAGGGGCTAGGGCTAGGGCTCGGGGGTTAAGGGGCTAGGGCTCGGGGGTTAAGGGGCTAGGGCTCGGGGGTTAAGGGGCTAGGGCTCGGGGGTTAAGGGGCTAGGGCTAGGGCTCGGGGGTTAAGGGGCTAGGGCTCGGGGGTTAAGGGGCTAGGGCTAGGGCTCGGGGGTTAAGGGGCTAGGGCTCGGGGGTTAAGGGGCTAGGGCTAGGGCTCGGGGGTTAAGGGGCTAGGGCTCGGGGGTTAAGGGGCTAGGGCTAGGGCTCGGGGGTTAAGGGGCTAGGGCTCGGGGGTTAAGGGGCTAGGGCTAGGGCTCGGGGGTTAAGGGGCTAGGGCTCGGGGGTTAAGGGGCTAGGGCTAGGGCTCGGGGGTTAAGGGGCTAGGGCTCGGGGGTTAAGGGGCTAGGGCTAGGGCTCGGGGGTTAAGGGGCTAGGGCTCGGGGGTTAAGGGGCTAGGGCTAGGGCTCGGGGGTTAAGGGGCTAGGGCTCGGGGGTTAAGGGGCTAGGGCTAGGGCTCGGGGGTTAAGGGGCTAGGGCTCGGGGGTTAAGGGGCTAGGGCTAGGGCTCGGGGGTTAAGGGGCTAGGGCTCGGGGGTTAAGGGGCTAGGGCTAGGGCTCGGGGGTTAAGGGGCTAGGGCTCGGGGGTTAAGGGGCTAGGGCTAGGGCTCGGGGGTTAAGGGGCTAGGGCTCGGGGGTTAAGGGGCTAGGGCTAGGGCTCGGGGGTTAAGGGGCTAGGGCTCGGGGGTTAAGGGGCTAGGGCTAGGGCTCGGGGGTTAAGGGGCTAGGGCTCGGGGGTTAAGGGGCTAGGGCTGGCTCGGGGGTTAAGGGGCTAGGGCTCGGGGGTTAAGGGGCTAGGGCTAGGGCTCGGGGGTTAAGGGGCTAGGGCTCGGGGGTTAAGGGGCTAGGGCTAGGGCTCGGGGGTTAAGGGGCTAGGGCTCGGGGGTTAAGGGGCTAGGGCTAGGGCTCGGGGGTTAAGGGGCTAGGGCTCGGGGGTTAAGGGGCTAGGGCTAGGGCTCGGGGGTTAAGGGGCTAGGGCTCGGGGGTTAAGGGGCTAGGGCTAGGGCTCGGGGGTTAAGGGGCTAGGGCTCGGGGGTTAAGGGGCTAGGGCTAGGGCTCGGGGGTTAAGGGGCTAGGGCTCGGGGGTTAAGGGGCTAGGGCTAGGGCTCGGGGGTTAAGGGGGCTAGGGCTCGGGGGTTAAGGGGCTAGGGCTAGGGCTCGGGGGTTAAGGGGCTAGGGCTCGGGGGTTAAGGGGCTAGGGCTAGGGCTCGGGGGTTAAGGGGCTAGGGCTCGGGGGTTAAGGGGCTAGGGCTAGGGCTCGGGGGTTAAGGGGCTAGGGCTCGGGGGTTAAGGGGCTAGGGCTAGGGCTCGGGTAGGGCTCGGGGTTAAGGGGCTAGGGCTCGGGGGTTAAGGGGCTAGGGCTAGGGCTCGGGGGTTAAGGGGCTAGGGCTCGGGGGTTAAGGGGCTAGGGCTAGGGCTCGGGGGTTAAGGGGCTAGGGCTCGGGGGTTAAGGGGCTAGGGCTAGGGCTCGGGGGTTAAGGGGCTAGGGCTCGGGGGTTAAGGGGCTAGGGCTAGGGCTCGGGGGTTAAGGGGCTAGGGCTCGGGGGTTAAGGGGCTAGGGCTAGGGCTCGGGGGTTAAGGGGCTAGGGCTCGGGGGTTAAGGGGCTAGGGCTAGGGCTCGGGGGTTAAGGGGCTAGGGCTCGGGGGTTAAGGGGCTAGGGCTAGGGCTCGGGGGTTAAGGGGCTAGGGCTCGGGGGTTAAGGGGCTAGGGCTAGGGCTCGGGGGTTAAGGGGCTAGGGCTCGGGGGTTAAGGGGCTAGGGCTAGGGCTCGGGGGTTAAGGGGCTAGGGCTCGGGGGTTAAGGGGCTAGGGCTAGGGCTCGGGGGTTAAGGGGCTAGGGCTCGGGGGTTAAGGGGCTAGGGCTAGGGCTCGGGGGTTAAGGGGCTAGGGCTCGGGGGTTAAGGGGCTAGGGCTAGGGCTCGGGGGTTAAGGGGCTAGGGCTCGGGGGTTAAGGGGCTAGGGCTAGGGCTCGGGGGTTAAGGGGCTAGGGCTCGGGGGTTAAGGGGCTAGGGCTAGGGCTCGGGGGTTAAGGGGCTAGGGCTCGGGGGTTAAGGGGCTAGGGCTAGGGCTCGGGGGTTAAGGGGCTAGGGCTCGGGGGTTAAGGGGCTAGGGCTAGGGCTCGGGGGTTAAGGGGCTAGGGCTCGGGGGTTAAGGGGCTAGGGCTAGGGCTCGGGGGTTAAGGGGCTAGGGCTCGGGGGTTAAGGGGCTAGGGCTAGGGCTCGGGGGTTAAGGGGCTAGGGCTCGGGGGTTAAGGGGCTAGGGCTAGGGCTCGGGGGTTAAGGGGCTAGGGCTCGGGGGTTAAGGGGCTAGGGCTAGGGCTCGGGGGTTAAGGGGCTAGGGCTCGGGGGTTAAGGGGCTAGGGCTAGGGCTCGGGGGTTAAGGGGCTAGGGCTCGGGGGTTAAGGGGCTAGGGCTAGGGCTCGGGGGTTAAGGGGCTAGGGCTCGGGGGTTAAGGGGCTAGGGCTAGGGCTCGGGGGTTAAGGGGCTAGGGCTCGGGGGTTAAGGGGCTAGGGCTAGGGCTCGGGGGTTAAGGGGCTAGGGCTCGGGGGTTAAGGGGCTAGGGGCTCGGGGGTTAAGGGGCTAGGGCTCGGGGGTTAAGGGGCTAGGGCTAGGGCTCGGGGGTTAAGGGGCTAGGGCTCGGGGGTTAAGGGGCTAGGGCTAGGGCTCGGGGGTTAAGGGGCTAGGGCTCGGGGGTTAAGGGGCTAGGGCTAGGGCTCGGGGGTTAAGGGGCTAGGGCTCGGGGGTTAAGGGGCTAGGGCTAGGGCTCGGGGGTTAAGGGGCTAGGGCTCGGGGGTTAAGGGGGGCTAGGGCCTCGGGGGTTAAGGGGCTAGGGCTCGGGGGTTAAGGGGCTAGGGCTCGGGGGTTAAGGGGGGCTAGGGCTAGGGCTCGGGGGTTAAGGGGCTAGGGCTCGGGGGTTAAGGGGCTAGGGCTAGGGCTCGGGGGTTAAGGGGCTAGGGCTCGGGGTTAAGGGCTAGGGCTAGGGCTCGGGGGTTAAGGGGCTAGGGCTCGGGGGTTAAGGGCTGGCTCGGGGTAGGGCTAGGGCTCGGGGGTTAAGGGCAGCTAGGGCTCGGGGGTTAAGGGGCTAGGGCTCGGGGGTTAAGGGGCTAGGGCTCGGGGGTTAAGGGGCTAGGGCTCGGGGGTTAAGGGGCTAGGGCTAGGGCTCGGGGGTTAAGGGGCTAGGGCTCGGGGGTTAAGGGGCTAGGGCTAGGCTCGGGGGTTAAGGGGCTAGGGCTCGGGGGTTAAGGGCTAGGGCTAGGGCTCGGGGGTTAAGGGGCTAGGGCTCGGGGGTTAAGGGGCTAGGGCTAGGGCTCGGGGTTAAGGGGCTAGGGCTCGGGGGTTAAGGGCTAGGGCTAGGGCTCGGGGGTTAAGGGCTAGGGCTCGGGGGTTAAGGGGCTAGGGCTAGGGCTCGGGGGTTAAGGGGCTAGGGCTCGGGGGTTAAGGGGCTAGGGCTAGGGCTCGGGGGTTAAGGGGCTAGGGCTCGGGGGTTAAGGGGCTAGGGCTAGGGCTCGGGGGTTAAGGGGCTAGGGCTCGGGGGTTAAGGGGCTAGGCTAGGGCTCGGGGGTTAAGGGGCTAGGGCTCGGGGGTTAAGGGGCTAGGGCTAGGGCTCGGGGGTTAAGGGGCTAGGGCTCGGGGGTTAAGGGGCTAGGGCTAGGGGGGCTAGGGCTAGGGCTCGGGGGTTAAGGGGCTAGGGCTCGGGGGTTAAGGGGCTAGGGCTAGGGCTCGGGGGTTAAGGGGCTAGGGCTCGGGGGTTAAGGGGCTAGGGCTAGGGCTCGGGGGTTAAGGGGCTAGGGCTCGGGGGTTAAGGGGCTAGGGCTAGGGCTCGGGGGTTAAGGGGCTAGGGCTCGGGGGTTAAGGGGCTAGGGCTAGGGCTCGGGGGTTAAGGGGCTAGGGCTCGGGGGTTAAGGGGCTAGGGCTAGGGCTCGGGGGTTAAGGGGCTAGGGCTCGGGGGTTAAGGGGCTAGGGCTAGGGCTCGGGGGTTAAGGGGCTAGGGCTCGGGGGTTAAGGGGCTAGGGCTAGGGCTCGGGGGTTAAGGGGCTAGGGCTCGGGGGTTAAGGGGCTAGGGCTAGGGCTCGGGGGTTAAGGGGCTAGGGCTCGGGGGTTAAGGGGCTAGGGCTAGGGCTCGGGGGTTAAGGGGCTAGGGCTCGGGGGTTAAGGGGCTAGGGCTAGGGCTCGGGGGTTAAGGGGCTAGGGCTCGGGGGTTAAGGGGCTAGGGCTAGGGCTCGGGGGTTAAGGGGCTAGGGCTCGGGGGTTAAGGGGCTAGGGCTAGGGCTCGGGGGTTAAGGGGCTAGGGCTCGGGGGTTAAGGGGCTAGGGCTAGGGCTCGGGGGTTAAGGGGCTAGGGCTCGGGGGTTAAGGGGCTAGGGCTAGGGCTCGGGGGTTAAGGGGCTAGGGCTCGGGGGTTAAGGGGCTAGGGCTAGGGCTCGGGGGTTAAGGGGCTAGGGCTCGGGGGTTAAGGGGCTAGGGCTAGGGCTCGGGGGTTAAGGGGCTAGGGCTCGGGGGTTAAGGGGCTAGGGCTAGGGCTCGGGGGTTAAGGGGCTAGGGCTCGGGGGTTAAGGGGCTAGGGCTAGGGCTCGGGGGTTAAGGGGCTAGGGCTCGGGGGTTAAGGGGCTAGGGCTAGGGCTCGGGGGTTAAGGGGCTAGGGCTCGGGGGTTAAGGGGCTAGGGCTAGGGCTCGGGGGTTAAGGGGCTAGGGCTCGGGGGTTAAGGGGCTAGGGCTAGGGCTCGGGGGTTAAGGGGCTAGGGCTCGGGGGTTAAGGGGCTAGGGCTAGGGCTCGGGGGTTAAGGGGCTAGGGCTCGGGGGTTAAGGGGCTAGGGCTAGGGCTCGGGGGTTAAGGGGCTAGGGCTCGGGGGTTAAGGGGCTAGGGCTAGGGCTCGGGGGTTAAGGGGCTAGGGCTCGGGGGTTAAGGGGCTAGGGCTAGGGCTCGGGGGTTAAGGGGCTAGGGCTCGGGGGTTAAGGGGCTAGGGCTAGGGCTCGGGGGTTAAGGGGCTAGGGCTCGGGGGTTAAGGGGCTAGGGCTAGGGCTCGGGGGTTAAGGGGCTAGGGCTCGGGGGTTAAGGGGCTAGGGCTAGGGCTCGGGGGTTAAGGGGCTAGGGCTCGGGGGTTAAGGGGCTAGGGCTAGGGCTCGGGGGTTAAGGGGCTAGGGCTCGGGGGTTAAGGGGCTAGGGCTAGGGCTCGGGGGTTAAGGGGCTAGGGCTCGGGGGTTAAGGGGCTAGGGCTAGGGCTCGGGGGTTAAGGGGCTAGGGCTCGGGGGTTAAGGGGCTAGGGCTAGGGCTCGGGGGTTAAGGGGCTAGGGCTCGGGGGTTAAGGGGCTAGGGCTAGGGCTCGGGGGTTAAGGGGCTAGGGCTCGGGGGTTAAGGGGCTAGGGCTAGGGCTCGGGGGTTAAGGGGCTAGGGCTCGGGGGTTAAGGGGCTAGGGCTAGGGCTCGGGGGTTAAGGGGCTAGGGCTCGGGGGTTAAGGGGCTAGGGCTAGGGCTCGGGGGTTAAGGGGCTAGGGCTCGGGGGTTAAGGGGCTAGGGCTAGGGCTCGGGGGTTAAGGGGCTAGGGCTCGGGGGTTAAGGGGCTAGGGCTAGGGCTCGGGGGTTAAGGGGCTAGGGCTCGGGGGTTAAGGGGCTAGGGCTAGGGCTCGGGGGTTAAGGGGCTAGGGCTCGGGGGTTAAGGGGCTAGGGCTAGGGCTCGGGGGTTAAGGGGCTAGGGCTCGGGGGTTAAGGGGCTAGGGCTAGGGCTCGGGGGTTAAGGGGCTAGGGCTCGGGGGTTAAGGGGCTAGGGCTAGGGCTCGGGGGTTAAGGGGCTAGGGCTCGGGGGTTAAGGGGCTAGGGCTAGGGCTCGGGGGTTAAGGGGCTAGGGCTCGGGGGTTAAGGGGCTAGGGCTAGGGCTCGGGGGTTAAGGGGCTAGGGCTCGGGGGTTAAGGGGCTAGGGCTAGGGCTCGGGGGTTAAGGGGCTAGGGCTCGGGGGTTAAGGGGCTAGGGCTAGGGCTCGGGGGTTAAGGGGCTAGGGCTCGGGGGTTAAGGGGCTAGGGCTAGGGCTCGGGGGTTAAGGGGCTAGGGCTCGGGGGTTAAGGGGCTAGGGCTAGGGCTCGGGGGTTAAGGGGCTAGGGCTCGGGGGTTAAGGGGCTAGGGCTAGGGCTCGGGGGTTAAGGGGCTAGGGCTCGGGGGTTAAGGGGCTAGGGCTAGGGCTCGGGGGTTAAGGGGCTAGGGCTCGGGGGTTAAGGGGCTAGGGCTAGGGCTCGGGGGTTAAGGGGCTAGGGCTCGGGGGTTAAGGGGCTAGGGCTAGGGCTCGGGGGTTAAGGGGCTAGGGCTCGGGGGTTAAGGGGCTAGGGCTAGGGCTCGGGGGTTAAGGGGCTAGGGCTCGGGGGTTAAGGGGCTAGGGCTAGGGCTCGGGGGTTAAGGGGCTAGGGCTCGGGGGTTAAGGGGCTAGGGCTAGGGCTCGGGGGTTAAGGGGCTAGGGCTCGGGGGTTAAGGGGCTAGGGCTAGGGCTCGGGGGTTAAGGGGCTAGGGCTCGGGGGTTAAGGGGCTAGGGCTAGGGCTCGGGGGTTAAGGGGCTAGGGCTCGGGGGTTAAGGGGCTAGGGCCTAGGGCTAGGGCTCGGGGGTTAAGGGGCTAGGGCTCGGGGGTTAAGGGGCTAGGGCTAGGGCTCGGGGGTTAAGGGGCTAGGGCTCGGGGGTTAAGGGGCTAGGGCTAGGGCTCGGGGGTTAAGGGGCTAGGGCTCGGGGGTTAAGGGGCTAGGGCTAGGGCTCGGGGGTTAAGGGGCTAGGGCTCGGGGGTTAAGGGGCTAGGGCTAGGGCTCGGGGGTTAAGGGGCTAGGGCTCGGGGGTTAAGGGGCTAGGGCTAGGGCTCGGGGGTTAAGGGGCTAGGGCTCGGGGGTTAAGGGGCTAGGGCTAGGGCTCGGGGGTTAAGGGGCTAGGGCTCGGGGGTTAAGGGGCTAGGGCTAGGGCTCGGGGGTTAAGGGGCTAGGGCTCGGGGGTTAAGGGGCTAGGGCTAGGGCTCGGGGGTTAAGGGGCTAGGGCTCGGGGGTTAAGGGGCTAGGGCTAGGGCTCGGGGGTTAAGGGGCTAGGGCTCGGGGGTTAAGGGGCTAGGGCTAGGGCTCGGGGGTTAAGGGGCTAGGGCTCGGGGGTTAAGGGGCTAGGGCTAGGGCTCGGGGGTTAAGGGGCTAGGGCTCGGGGGTTAAGGGGCTAGGGCTAGGGCTCGGGGGTTAAGGGGCTAGGGCTCGGGGGGTTAAGGGGCTAGGGCTAGGGCTCGGGGGTTAAGGGGCTAGGGCTCGGGGGTTAAGGGGCTAGGGCTAGGGCTCGGGGGTTAAGGGGCTAGGGCTCGGGGGGTTAAGGGGCTAGGGCTAGGGCTCGGGGGTTAAGGGGCTAGGGCTCGGGGGTTAAGGGGCTAGGGCTAGGGCTCGGGGGTTAAGGGGCTAGGGCTCGGGGGTTAAGGGGCTAGGGCTAGGGCTCGGGGGTTAAGGGGCTAGGGCTCGGGGGTTAAGGGGGCTAGGGCTCGGGGGGTTAAGGGGCTAGGGCTCGGGGGTTAAGGGGCTAGGGCTAGGGCTCGGGGGTTAAGGGGCTAGGGCTCGGGGGTTAAGGGGCTAGGGCTAGGGCTCGGGGGTTAAGGGGCTAGGGCTCGGGGGTTAAGGGGCTAGGGCTAGGGCTCGGGGGTTAAGGGGCTAGGGCTCGGGGGTTAAGGGGCTAGGGCTAGGGCTCGGGGGTTAAGGGGCTAGGGCTCGGGGGTTAAGGGGCTAGGGCTAGGGCTCGGGGGTTAAGGGGCTAGGGCTCGGGGGGTTAAGGGGCTAGGGCTAGGGCTCGGGGGTTAAGGGGCTAGGGCTCGGGGGTTAAGGGGCTAGGGCTAGGGCTCGGGGGTTAAGGGGCTAGGGCTCGGGGGTTAAGGGGCTAGGGCTAGGGCTCGGGGGTTAAGGGGCTAGGGCTCGGGGGTTAAGGGGCTAGGGCTAGGGCTCGGGGGTTAAGGGGCTAGGGCTCGGGGGTTAAGGGGCTAGGGCTAGGGCTCGGGGGTTAAGGGGCTAGGGCTCGGGGGTTAAGGGGCTAGGGCTAGGGCTCGGGGGTTAAGGGGCTAGGGCTCGGGGGTTAAGGGGCTAGGGCTAGGGCTCGGGGGTTAAGGGGCTAGGGCTCGGGGGTTAAGGGGCTAGGGCTAGGGCTCGGGGGTTAAGGGGCTAGGGCTCGGGGGTTAAGGGGCTAGGGCTAGGGCTCGGGGGTTAAGGGGCTAGGGCTCGGGGGTTAAGGGGCTAGGGCTGGCTCGGGGGTTAAGGGGCTAGGGCTCGGGGGTTAAGGGGCTAGGGCTCGGGGGGTTAAGGGGCTAGGGCTCGGGGGTTAAGGGGCTAGGGCTAGGGCTCGGGGGTTAAGGGGCTAGGGCTCGGGGGTTAAGGGGCTAGGGCTAGGGCTCGGGGGTTAAGGGGCTAGGGCTCGGGGGGTTAAGGGGCTAGGGCTAGGGCTCGGGGGTTAAGGGGCTAGGGCTCGGGGGTTAAGGGGCTAGGGCTAGGGCTCGGGGGTTAAGGGGCTAGGGCTCGGGGGTTAAGGGGCTAGGGCTAGGGCTCGGGGGTTAAGGGGCTAGGGCTCGGGGGTTAAGGGGCTAGGGCTAGGGCTCGGGGGTTAAGGGGCTAGGGCTCGGGGGTTAAGGGGGCTAGGGCTAGGGCTCGGGGGTTAAGGGGCTAGGGCTCGGGGGGTTAAGGGGCTAGGAGGCTCGGGGGTTAAGGGGGGCTAGGGCTCGGGGGTTAAGGGGCTAGGGCTAGGGCTCGGGGGTTAAGGGGCTAGGGCTCGGGGGTTAAGGGGCTAGGGCTAGGCGGGGGTTAAGGGGCTAGGGCTCGGGGGTTAAGGGAGGGCTAGGGCTCGGGGGTTAAGGGGCTAGGGCTCGGGGGTTAAGGGGCTAGGGCTAGGGCTCGGGGGTTAAGGGGCTAGGGCTCGGGGGTTAAGGGGCTAGGGCTAGGCTCGGGGTTAAGGGGCTAGGGCTCGGGGGTTAAGGGGCTAGGGCTAGGGCTCGGGGGTTAAGGGGCTAGGGCTCGGGGGTTAAGGGGCTAGGGCTAGGGCTCGGGGGTTAAGGGGCTAGGGCTCGGGGGTTAAGGGGCTAGGGCTAGGGCTCGGGGGTTAAGGGGCTAGGGCTCGGGGGGTTAAGGGGCTAGGGCTAGGGCTCGGGGGTTAAGGGGCTAGGGCTCGGGGGTTAAGGGGCTAGGGCTAGGGCTCGGGGGTTAAGGGGCTAGGGCTCGGGGGTTAAGGGGCTAGGGCTAGGGCTCGGGGGTTAAGGGGCTAGGGCTCGGGGGTTAAGGGGCTAGGGCTAGGGCTCGGGGGTTAAGGGGCTAGGGCTCGGGGGTTAAGGGGCTAGGGCTAGGGCTCGGGGGTTAAGGGGCTAGGGCTCGGGGGTTAAGGGGCTAGGGCTAGGGCTCGGGGGTTAAGGGGCTAGGGCTCGGGGGGTTAAGGGGCTAGGGCTAGGGCTCGGGGGTTAAGGGGCTAGGGCTCGGGGGTTAAGGGGCTAGGGCTAGGGCTCGGGGGTTAAGGGGCTAGGGCTCGGGGGTTAAGGGGCTAGGGCTAGGGCTCGGGGGTTAAGGGGCTAGGGCTCGGGGGTTAAGGGGCTAGGGCTAGGGCTCGGGGGTTAAGGGGCTAGGGCTCGGGGGTTAAGGGGCTAGGGCTCGGGTAGGGGCTAGGGCTCGGGGTTAAGGGGCTAGGGCTCGGGGGTTAAGGGGCTAGGGCTAGGGCTCGGGGGTTAAGGGGCTAGGGCTCGGGGGTTAAGGGGCTAGGGCTAGGGCTCGGGGGTTAAGGGGCTAGGGCTCGGGGGTTAAGGGGCTAGGGCTAGGGCTCGGGGGTTAAGGGGCTAGGGCTCGGGGGTTAAGGGGCTAGGGCTAGGGCTCGGGGGTTAAGGGGCTAGGGCTCGGGGGTTAAGGGGCTAGGGCTAGGGCTCGGGGGTTAAGGGGCTAGGGCTCGGGGGTTAAGGGGCTAGGGCTAGGGCTCGGGGGTTAAGGGGCTAGGGCTCGGGGGTTAAGGGGGCTAGGGCTAGGGCTCGGGGGTTAAGGGGCTAGGGCTCGGGGGTTAAGGGGCTAGGGCTAGGGCTCGGGGGTTAAGGGGCTAGGGCTCGGGGGTTAAGGGGCTAGGGCTAGGGCTCGGGGGTTAAGGGGCTAGGGCTCGGGGGTTAAGGGGCTAGGGCTAGGGCTCGGGGGTTAAGGGGCTAGGGCTCGGGGGTTAAGGGGCTAGGGCTAGGGCTCGGGGGTTAAGGGGCTAGGGCTCGGGGGTTAAGGGCTAGGCTAGGGCTCGGGGGTTAAGGGGCTAGGGCTCGGGGGTTAAGGGGCTAGGGCTAGGGCTCGGGGGTTAAGGGGCTAGGGCTCGGGGGTTAAGGCTAGGCTAGGGCTCGGGGGTTAAGGGGCTAGGGCTCGGGGGGTTAAGGGGCTAGGGCTAGGGCTCGGGGGTTAAGGGGCTAGGGCTCGGGGGTTAAGGGGCTAGGGCTAGGGCTCGGGGGTTAAGGGGCTAGGGCTCGGGGGTTAAGGGGCTAGGGCTAGGGCTCGGGGGGTTAAGGGGCTAGGGCTCGGGGGTTAAGGGGCTAGGGCTAGGGCTCGGGGGTTAAGGGGCTAGGGCTCGGGGGTTAAGGGGCTAGGGCTAGGGCTCGGGGGTTAAGGGGCTAGGGCTCGGGGGTTAAGGGGCTAGGGCTAGGGCTCGGGGGTTAAGGGGCTAGGGCTCGGGGGTTAAGGGGCTAGGGGCTAGGGCTCGGGGGTTAAGGGGCTAGGGCTCGGGGGTTAAGGGGCTAGGGCTAGGGCTCGGGGGTTAAGGGGCTAGGGCTCGGGGGTTAAGGGGCTAGGGCTAGGGCTCGGGGGTTAAGGGGCTAGGGCTCGGGGGTTAAGGGGCTAGGGCTAGGGCTCGGGGGTTAAGGGGCTAGGGCTCGGGGGTTAAGGGGCTAGGGCTAGGGCTCGGGGGTTAAGGGGCTAGGGCTCGGGGGTTAAGGGGCTAGGGCTCGGGGGTTAAGGGGCTAGGGCTCGGGGGTTAAGGGGGGGCTAGGGCTCGGGGGTTAAGGGGCTAGGGCTCGGGGGGTTAAGGGGCTAGGGCTCGGGGGTTAAGGGGCTAGGGCTAGGGCTCGGGGGTTAAGGGGCTAGGGCTCGGGGGTTAAGGGGCTAGGGCTAGGGCTCGGGGGTTAAGGGGCTAGGGCTCGGGGGTTAAGGGGCTAGGGCTAGGGCTCGGGGGTTAAGGGGCTAGGGCTCGGGGGTTAAGGGGCTAGGGCTAGGGCTCGGGGGTTAAGGGGCTAGGGCTCGGGGGTTAAGGGGCTAGGGCTAGGGCTCGGGGGTTAAGGGGCTAGGGCTCGGGGGGTTAAGGGGCTAGGGCTAGGGCTCGGGGGGTTAAGGGGCTAGGGCTCGGGGGTTAAGGGGCTAGGGCTAGGGCTCGGGGGTTAAGGGGCTAGGGCTCGGGGGTTAAGGGGCTAGGGCTAGGGCTCGGGGGTTAAGGGGCTAGGGCTCGGGGGTTAAGGGGCTAGGGGCTCGGGGGTTAAGGGGCTAGGGCTCGGGGGTTAAGGGGGCTAGGGCTAGGGCTCGGGGGTTAAGGGGCTAGGGCTCGGGGGGTTAAGGGGCTAGGGCTAGGGCTCGGGGGTTAAGGGGCTAGGGCTCGGGGGTTAAGGGGCTAGGGCTAGGGCTCGGGGGTTAAGGGGCTAGGGCTCGGGGGTTAAGGGGCTAGGGCTAGGGCTCGGGGGGTTAAGGGGCTAGGGCTCGGGGGGTTAAGGGGCTAGGGCTAGGGCTCGGGGGTTAAGGGGCTAGGGCTCGGGGGGTTAAGGGGCTAGGGCTAGGGCTCGGGGGGTTAAGGGGCTAGGGCTCGGGGGGTTAAGGGGCTAGGGCTAGGGCTCGGGGGTTAAGGGGCTAGGGCTCGGGGGGTTAAGGGGCTAGGGCTAGGGCTCGGGGGTTAAGGGGCTAGGGCTCGGGGGGTTAAGGGGCTAGGGCTAGGGTCGGGGGTTAAGGGGCTAGGGCTCGGGGGTTAAGGGGCTAGGGCTAGGGCTCGGGGGTTAAGGGGCTAGGGCTCGGGGGTTAGGGCTAGGGCTAGGGCTCGGGGGTTAAGGGGCTAGGGCTCGGGGGTTAAGGGGCTAGGGCTAGGGCTCGGGGGTTAAGGGGCTAGGGCTCGGGGGTTAAGGGGCTAGGGCTAGGGCTCGGGGGTTAAGGGGCTAGGGCTCGGGGGTTAAGGGGCTAGGGCTAGGGCTCGGGGGTTAAGGGGCTAGGGCTCGGGGGTTAAGGGGCTAGGGCTAGGGCTCGGGGGTTAAGGGGCTAGGGCTCGGGGGTTAAGGGGCTAGGGCTAGGGCTCGGGGGTTAAGGGGCTAGGGCTCGGGGGTTAAGGGGCTAGGGCTAGGGCTCGGGGGTTAAGGGGCTAGGGCTCGGGGGTTAAGGGGCTAGGGCTAGGGCTCGGGGGTTAAGGGGCTAGGGCTCGGGGGTTAAGGGGCTAGGGCTAGGGCTCGGGGGTTAAGGGGCTAGGGCTCGGGGGTTAAGGGGCTAGGGCTAGGGCTCGGGGGTTAAGGGGCTAGGGCTCGGGGGTTAAGGGGCTAGGGCTAGGGCTCGGGGGTTAAGGGGCTAGGGCTCGGGGGTTAAGGGGCTAGGGCTAGGGCTCGGGGGTTAAGGGGCTAGGGCTCGGGGGTTAAGGGGCTAGGGCTAGGGCTCGGGGGTTAAGGGGCTAGGGCTCGGGGGTTAAGGGGCTAGGGCTAGGGCTCGGGGGTTAAGGGGCTAGGGCTCGGGGGTTAAGGGGCTAGGGCTAGGGCTCGGGGGTTAAGGGGCTAGGGCTCGGGGGTTAAGGGGCTAGGGCTAGGGCTCGGGGGTTAAGGGGCTAGGGCTCGGGGGTTAAGGGGCTAGGGCTAGGGCTCGGGGGTTAAGGGGCTAGGGCTCGGGGGTTAAGGGGCTAGGGCTAGGGCTCGGGGGTTAAGGGGCTAGGGCTCGGGGGTTAAGGGGCTAGGGCTAGGGCTCGGGGGTTAAGGGGCTAGGGCTCGGGGGTTAAGGGGCTAGGGCTAGGGCTCGGGGGTTAAGGGGCTAGGGCTCGGGGGTTAAGGGGCTAGGGCTAGGGCTCGGGGGTTAAGGGGCTAGGGCTCGGGGGTTAAGGGGCTAGGGCTAGGGCTCGGGGGTTAAGGGGCTAGGGCTCGGGGGTTAAGGGGCTAGGGCTAGGGCTCGGGGGTTAAGGGGCTAGGGCTCGGGGGTTAAGGGGCTAGGGCTAGGGCTCGGGGGTTAAGGGGCTAGGGCTCGGGGGTTAAGGGGCTAGGGCTAGGGCTCGGGGGTTAAGGGGCTAGGGCTCGGGGGTTAAGGGGCTAGGGCTAGGGCTCGGGGGTTAAGGGGCTAGGGCTCGGGGGTTAAGGGGCTAGGGCTAGGGCTCGGGGGTTAAGGGGCTAGGGCTCGGGGGTTAAGGGGCTAGGGCTAGGGCTCGGGGGTTAAGGGGCTAGGGCTCGGGGGTTAAGGGGCTAGGGCTAGGGCTCGGGGGTTAAGGGGCTAGGGCTCGGGGGTTAAGGGGCTAGGGCTAGGGCTCGGGGGTTAAGGGGCTAGGGCTCGGGGGTTAAGGGGCTAGGGCTAGGGCTCGGGGGTTAAGGGGCTAGGGCTCGGGGGTTAAGGGGCTAGGGCTAGGGCTCGGGGGTTAAGGGGCTAGGGCTCGGGGGTTAAGGGGCTAGGGCTAGGGCTCGGGGGTTAAGGGGCTAGGGCTCGGGGGTTAAGGGGCTAGGGCTAGGGCTCGGGGGTTAAGGGGCTAGGGCTCGGGGGTTAAGGGGCTAGGGCTAGGGCTCGGGGGTTAAGGGGCTAGGGCTCGGGGGTTAAGGGGCTAGGGCTAGGGCTCGGGGGTTAAGGGGCTAGGGCTCGGGGGTTAAGGGGCTAGGGCTAGGGCTCGGGGGTTAAGGGGCTAGGGCTCGGGGGTTAAGGGGCTAGGGCTAGGGCTCGGGGGTTAAGGGGCTAGGGCTCGGGGGTTAAGGGGCTAGGGCTAGGGCTCGGGGGTTAAGGGGCTAGGGCTCGGGGGTTAAGGGGCTAGGGCTAGGGCTCGGGGGTTAAGGGGCTAGGGCTCGGGGGTTAAGGGGCTAGGGCTAGGGCTCGGGGGTTAAGGGGCTAGGGCTCGGGGGTTAAGGGGCTAGGGCTAGGGCTCGGGGGTTAAGGGGCTAGGGCTCGGGGGTTAAGGGGCTAGGGCTAGGGCTCGGGGGTTAAGGGGCTAGGGCTCGGGGGTTAAGGGGCTAGGGCTAGGGCTCGGGGGTTAAGGGGCTAGGGCTCGGGGGTTAAGGGGCTAGGGCTAGGGCTCGGGGGTTAAGGGGCTAGGGCTCGGGGGTTAAGGGGCTAGGGCTAGGGCTCGGGGGTTAAGGGGCTAGGGCTCGGGGGTTAAGGGGCTAGGGCTAGGGCTCGGGGGTTAAGGGGCTAGGGCTCGGGGGTTAAGGGGCTAGGGCTCGGGGGTTAAGGGGCTAAGGGGCTAGGGCTCGGGGGTTAAGGGGCTAGGGCTAGGGCTCGGGGGTTAAGGGGCTAGGGCTCGGGGGTTAAGGGGCTAGGGCTAGGGCTCGGGGGTTAAGGGGCTAGGGCTCGGGGGGGGTTAAGGGGCTAGGGCTAGGGCTCGGGGGTTAAGGGGCTAGGGCTCGGGCTCGGGGGTTAAGGGGCTAGGGCTAGGGCTCGGGGGTTAAGGGGCTAGGGCTCGGGGCTCGGGGGTTAAGGGGCTAGGGCTAGGGCCGGGGGTTAAGGGGCTAGGGCTAGGGCTCGGGGGTTAAGGGGCTAGGGCTCGGGGGTTAAGGGGCTAGGGCTAGGGCTCGGGGGTTAAGGGGCTAGGGCTCGGGGGTTAAGGGGCTAGGGCTAGGGCTCGGGGGTTAAGGGGCTAGGGCTCGGGGGTTAAGGGGCTAGGGCTAGGGCTCGGGGGTTAAGGGGCTAGGGCTCGGGGGTTAAGGGGCTAGGGCTAGGGCTCGGGGGTTAAGGGGCTAGGGCTCGGGGGTTAAGGGGCTAGGGCTAGGGCTCGGGGGTTAAGGGGCTAGGGCTCGGGGGTTAAGGGGCTAGGGCTAGGGCTCGGGGGTTAAGGGGCTAGGGCTCGGGGGTTAAGGGGCTAGGGCTAGGGCTCGGGGGTTAAGGGGCTAGGGCTCGGGGGTTAAGGGGCTAGGGCTAGGGCTCGGGGGTTAAGGGGCTAGGGCTCGGGGGTTAAGGGGCTAGGGCTAGGGCTCGGGGGTTAAGGGGCTAGGGCTCGGGGGTTAAGGGGCTAGGGCTAGGGCTCGGGGGTTAAGGGGCTAGGGCTCGGGGGTTAAGGGGCTAGGGCTAGGGCTCGGGGGTTAAGGGGCTAGGGCTCGGGGGTTAAGGGGCTAGGGCTAGGGCTCGGGGGTTAAGGGGCTAGGGCTCGGGGGTTAAGGGGCTAGGGCTAGGGCTCGGGGGTTAAGGGGCTAGGGCTCGGGGGTTAAGGGGCTAGGGCTAGGGCTCGGGGGTTAAGGGGCTAGGGCTCGGGGGTTAAGGGGCTAGGGCTAGGGCTCGGGGGTTAAGGGGCTAGGGCTCGGGGGTTAAGGGGCTAGGGCTAGGGCTCGGGGGTTAAGGGGCTAGGGCTCGGGGGTTAAGGGGCTAGGGCTAGGGCTCGGGGGTTAAGGGGCTAGGGCTCGGGGGTTAAGGGGCTAGGGCTAGGGCTCGGGGGTTAAGGGGCTAGGGCTCGGGGGTTAAGGGGCTAGGGCTAGGGCTCGGGGGTTAAGGGGCTAGGGCTCGGGGGTTAAGGGGCTAGGGCTAGGGCTCGGGGGTTAAGGGGCTAGGGCTCGGGGGTTAAGGGGCTAGGGCTGGGGGTTAGGGGGTTAAGGGGCTAGGGCTCGGGGGTTAAGGGGCTAGGGCTAGGGCTCGGGGGTTAAGGGGCTAGGGCTCGGGGGTTAAGGGGCTAGGGCTAGGGCTCGGGGGTTAAGGGGCTAGGGCTCGGGGGTTAAGGGGCTAGGGCTAGGGCTCGGGGGTTAAGGGGCTAGGGCTCGGGGGTTAAGGGGCTAGGGCTAGGGCTCGGGGGTTAAGGGGCTAGGGCTCGGGGGTTAAGGGGCTAGGGCTAGGGCTCGGGGGTTAAGGGGCTAGGGCTCGGGGGTTAAGGGGCTAGGGCTAGGGCTCGGGGGTTAAGGGGCTAGGGCTCGGGGGTTAAGGGGCTAGGGCTAGGGCTCGGGGGTTAAGGGGCTAGGGCTCGGGGGTTAAGGGGCTAGGGCTAGGGCTCGGGGGTTAAGGGGCTAGGGCTCGGGGGTTAAGGGGCTAGGGCTAGGGCTCGGGGGTTAAGGGGCTAGGGCTCGGGGGTTAAGGGGCTAGGGCTAGGGCTCGGGGGTTAAGGGGCTAGGGCTCGGGGGTTAAGGGGCTAGGGCTAGGGCTCGGGGGTTAAGGGGCTAGGGCTCGGGGGTTAAGGGGCTAGGGCTAGGGCTCGGGGGTTAAGGGGCTAGGGCTCGGGGGTTAAGGGGCTAGGGCTAGGGCTCGGGGGTTAAGGGGCTAGGGCTCGGGGGTTAAGGGGCTAGGGCTAGGGCTCGGGGGTTAAGGGGCTAGGGCTCGGGGGTTAAGGGGCTAGGGCTAGGGCTCGGGGGTTAAGGGGCTAGGGCTCGGGGGTTAAGGGGCTAGGGCTAGGGCTCGGGGGTTAAGGGGCTAGGGCTCGGGGGTTAAGGGGCTAGGGCTAGGGCTCGGGGGTTAAGGGGCTAGGGCTCGGGGGTTAAGGGGCTAGGGCTAGGGCTCGGGGGTTAAGGGGCTAGGGCTCGGGGGTTAAGGGGCTAGGGCTAGGGCTCGGGGGTTAAGGGGCTAGGGCTCGGGGGTTAAGGGGCTAGGGCTAGGGCTCGGGGGTTAAGGGGCTAGGGCTCGGGGGTTAAGGGGCTAGGGCTAGGGCTCGGGGGTTAAGGGGCTAGGGCTCGGGGGTTAAGGGGCTAGGGCTAGGGCTCGGGGGTTAAGGGGCTAGGGCTCGGGGGTTAAGGGGCTAGGGCTAGGGCTCGGGGGTTAAGGGGCTAGGGCTCGGGGGTTAAGGGGCTAGGGCTAGGGCTCGGGGGTTAAGGGGCTAGGGCTCGGGGGTTAAGGGGCTAGGGCTAGGGCTCGGGGGTTAAGGGGCTAGGGCTCGGGGGTTAAGGGGCTAGGGCTAGGGCTCGGGGGTTAAGGGGCTAGGGCTCGGGGGTTAAGGGGCTAGGGCTAGGGCTCGGGGGTTAAGGGGCTAGGGCTCGGGGGTTAAGGGGCTAGGGCTAGGGCTCGGGGGTTAAGGGGCTAGGGCTCGGGGGTTAAGGGGCTAGGGCTAGGGCTCGGGGGTTAAGGGGCTAGGGCTCGGGGGTTAAGGGGCTAGGGCTAGGGCTCGGGGGTTAAGGGGCTAGGGCTCGGGGGTTAAGGGGCTAGGGCTAGGGCTCGGGGGTTAAGGGGCTAGGGCTCGGGGGTTAAGGGGCTAGGGCTAGGGCTCGGGGGTTAAGGGGCTAGGGCTCGGGGGTTAAGGGGCTAGGGCTAGGGCTCGGGGGTTAAGGGGCTAGGGCTCGGGGGTTAAGGGGCTAGGGCTAGGGCTCGGGGGTTAAGGGGCTAGGGCTCGGGGGTTAAGGGGCTAGGGCTAGGGCTCGGGGGTTAAGGGGCTAGGGCTCGGGGGTTAAGGGGCTAGGGCTAGGGCTCGGGGGTTAAGGGGCTAGGGCTCGGGGGTTAAGGGGCTAGGGCTAGGGCTCGGGGGTTAAGGGGCTAGGGCTCGGGGGTTAAGGGGCTAGGGCTAGGGCTCGGGGGTTAAGGGGCTAGGGCTCGGGGGTTAAGGGGCTAGGGCTAGGGCTCGGGGGTTAAGGGGCTAGGGCTCGGGGGTTAAGGGGCTAGGGCTAGGGCTCGGGGGTTAAGGGGCTAGGGCTCGGGGGTTAAGGGGCTAGGGCTAGGGCTCGGGGGTTAAGGGGCTAGGGCTCGGGGGTTAAGGGGCTAGGGCTAGGGCTCGGGGGTTAAGGGGCTAGGGCTCGGGGGTTAAGGGGCTAGGGCTAGGGCTCGGGGGTTAAGGGGCTAGGGCTCGGGGGTTAAGGGGAGGCTAGGGCTCGGGGGTTAAGGGGCTAGGGCTCGGGGGTTAAGGGGCTAGGGCTCGGGGGGTTAAGGGGCTAGGGCTAGGGCTCGGGGGTTAAGGGGCTAGGGCTCGGTCGGGGGTTAAGGGGCTAGGGCTAGGGCTCGGGGGTTAAGGGGGCTAGGGCTAGGGCTCGGGGGTTAAGGGGCTAGGGCTAGGGCGGGGGTTAAGGGGCTAGGGCTAGGGCTCGGGGGTTAAGGGGCTAGGGCTCGGGGGTTAAGGGGCTAGGGCTAGGGCTCGGGGGTTAAGGGGCTAGGGCTCGGGGGTTAAGGGGCTAGGGCTAGGGCTCGGGGGTTAAGGGGCTAGGGCTCGGGGGTTAAGGGGCTAGGGCTAGGGCTCGGGGGTTAAGGGGCTAGGGCTCGGGGGTTAAGGGGCTAGGGCTAGGGCTCGGGGGTTAAGGGGCTAGGGCTCGGGGGTTAAGGGGCTAGGGCTAGGGCTCGGGGGTTAAGGGGCTAGGGCTCGGGGGTTAAGGGGCTAGGGCTAGGGCTCGGGGGTTAAGGGGCTAGGGCTCGGGGGTTAAGGGGCTAGGGCTAGGGCTCGGGGGTTAAGGGGCTAGGGCTCGGGGGTTAAGGGGCTAGGGCTAGGGCTCGGGGGTTAAGGGGCTAGGGCTCGGGGGTTAAGGGGCTAGGGCTAGGGCTCGGGGGTTAAGGGGCTAGGGCTCGGGGGTTAAGGGGCTAGGGCTAGGGCTCGGGGGTTAAGGGGCTAGGGCTCGGGGGTTAAGGGGCTAGGGCTAGGGCTCGGGGGTTAAGGGGCTAGGGCTCGGGGGTTAAGGGGCTAGGGCTAGGGCTCGGGGGTTAAGGGGCTAGGGCTCGGGGGTTAAGGGGCTAGGGCTAGGGCTCGGGGGTTAAGGGGCTAGGGCTCGGGGGTTAAGGGGCTAGGGCTAGGGCTCGGGGGTTAAGGGGCTAGGGCTCGGGGGTTAAGGGGCTAGGGCTAGGGCTCGGGGGTTAAGGGGCTAGGGCTCGGGGGTTAAGGGGCTAGGGCTAGGGCTCGGGGGTTAAGGGGCTAGGGCTCGGGGGTTAAGGGGCTAGGGCTAGGGCTCGGGGGTTAAGGGGCTAGGGCTCGGGGGTTAAGGGGCTAGGGCTAGGGCTCGGGGGTTAAGGGGCTAGGGCTCGGGGGTTAAGGGGCTAGGGCTAGGGCTCGGGGGTTAAGGGGCTAGGGCTCGGGGGTTAAGGGGCTAGGGCTAGGGCTCGGGGGTTAAGGGGCTAGGGCTCGGGGGTTAAGGGGCTAGGGCTAGGGCTCGGGGGTTAAGGGGCTAGGGCTCGGGGGTTAAGGGGCTAGGGCTAGGGCTCGGGGGTTAAGGGGCTAGGGCTCGGGGGTTAAGGGGCTAGGGCTAGGGCTCGGGGGTTAAGGGGCTAGGGCTCGGGGGTTAAGGGGCTAGGGCTAGGGCTCGGGGGTTAAGGGGCTAGGGCTCGGGGGTTAAGGGGCTAGGGCTAGGGCTCGGGGGTTAAGGGGCTAGGGCTCGGGGGTTAAGGGGCTAGGGCTAGGGCTCGGGGGTTAAGGGGCTAGGGCTCGGGGGTTAAGGGGCTAGGGCTAGGGCTCGGGGGTTAAGGGGCTAGGGCTCGGGGGTTAAGGGGCTAGGGCTAGGGCTCGGGGGTTAAGGGGCTAGGGCTCGGGGGTTAAGGGGCTAGGGCTAGGGCTCGGGGGTTAAGGGGCTAGGGCTCGGGGGTTAAGGGGCTAGGGCTAGGGCTCGGGGGTTAAGGGGCTAGGGCTCGGGGGTTAAGGGGCTAGGGCTAGGGCTCGGGGGTTAAGGGGCTAGGGCTCGGGGGTTAAGGGGCTAGGGCTAGGGCTCGGGGGTTAAGGGGCTAGGGCTCGGGGGTTAAGGGGCTAGGGCTAGGGCTCGGGGGTTAAGGGGCTAGGGCTCGGGGGTTAAGGGGCTAGGGCTAGGGCTCGGGGGTTAAGGGGCTAGGGCTCGGGGGTTAAGGGGCTAGGGCTAGGGCTCGGGGGTTAAGGGGCTAGGGCTCGGGGGTTAAGGGGCTAGGGCTAGGGCTCGGGGGTTAAGGGGCTAGGGCTCGGGGGTTAAGGGGCTAGGGCTAGGGCTCGGGGGTTAAGGGGCTAGGGCTCGGGGGTTAAGGGGCTAGGGCTAGGGCTCGGGGGTTAAGGGGCTAGGGCTCGGGGGTTAAGGGGCTAGGGCTAGGGCTCGGGGGTTAAGGGGCTAGGGCTCGGGGGTTAAGGGGCTAGGGCTAGGGCTCGGGGGTTAAGGGGCTAGGGCTCGGGGGTTAAGGGGCTAGGGCTAGGGCTCGGGGGTTAAGGGGCTAGGGCTCGGGGGTTAAGGGGCTAGGGCTAGGGCTCGGGGGTTAAGGGGCTAGGGCTCGGGGGTTAAGGGGCTAGGGCTAGGGCTCGGGGGTTAAGGGGCTAGGGCTCGGGGGTTAAGGGGCTAGGGCTAGGGCTCGGGGGTTAAGGGGCTAGGGCTCGGGGGTTAAGGGGCTAGGGCTAGGGCTCGGGGGTTAAGGGGCTAGGGCTCGGGGGTTAAGGGGCTAGGGCTAGGGCTCGGGGGTTAAGGGGCTAGGGCTCGGGGGTTAAGGGGCTAGGGCTAGGGCTCGGGGGTTAAGGGGCTAGGGCTCGGGGGTTAAGGGGCTAGGGCTAGGGCTCGGGGGTTAAGGGGCTAGGGCTCGGGGGTTAAGGGGCTAGGGCTAGGGCTCGGGGGTTAAGGGGCTAGGGCTCGGGGGTTAAGGGGCTAGGGCTAGGGCTCGGGGGTTAAGGGGCTAGGGCTCGGGGGTTAAGGGGCTAGGGCTAGGGCTCGGGGGTTAAGGGGCTAGGGCTCGGGGGTTAAGGGGCTAGGGCTAGGGCTCGGGGGTTAAGGGGCTAGGGCTCGGGGGTTAAGGGGCTAGGGCTAGGGCTCGGGGGTTAAGGGGCTAGGGCTCGGGGGTTAAGGGGCTAGGGCTAGGGCTCGGGGGTTAAGGGGCTAGGGCTCGGGGGTTAAGGGGCTAGGGCTAGGGCTCGGGGGTTAAGGGGCTAGGGCTCGGGGGTTAAGGGGCTAGGGCTAGGGCTCGGGGGTTAAGGGGCTAGGGCTCGGGGGTTAAGGGGCTAGGGCTAGGGCTCGGGGGTTAAGGGGCTAGGGCTCGGGGGTTAAGGGGCTAGGGCTAGGGCTCGGGGGTTAAGGGGCTAGGGCTCGGGGGTTAAGGGGCTAGGGCTAGGGCTCGGGGGTTAAGGGGCTAGGGCTCGGGGGTTAAGGGGCTAGGGCTAGGGCTCGGGGGTTAAGGGGCTAGGGCTCGGGGGTTAAGGGGCTAGGGCTAGGGCTCGGGGGTTAAGGGGCTAGGGCTCGGGGGTTAAGGGGCTAGGGCTAGGGCTCGGGGGTTAAGGGGCTAGGGCTCGGGGGTTAAGGGGCTAGGGCTAGGGCTCGGGGGTTAAGGGGCTAGGGCTCGGGGGTTAAGGGGCTAGGGCTAGGGCTCGGGGGTTAAGGGGCTAGGGCTCGGGGGTTAAGGGGCTAGGGCTAGGGCTCGGGGGTTAAGGGGCTAGGGCTCGGGGGTTAAGGGGCTAGGGCTAGGGCTCGGGGGTTAAGGGGCTAGGGCTCGGGGGTTAAGGGGCTAGGGCTAGGGCTCGGGGGTTAAGGGGCTAGGGCTCGGGGGTTAAGGGGCTAGGGCTAGGGCTCGGGGGTTAAGGGGCTAGGGCTCGGGGGTTAAGGGGCTAGGGCTAGGGCTCGGGGGTTAAGGGGCTAGGGCTCGGGGGTTAAGGGGCTAGGGCTAGGGCTCGGGGGTTAAGGGGCTAGGGCTCGGGGGTTAAGGGGCTAGGGCTAGGGCTCGGGGGTTAAGGGGCTAGGGCTCGGGGGTTAAGGGGCTAGGGCTAGGGCTCGGGGGTTAAGGGGCTAGGGCTCGGGGGTTAAGGGGCTAGGGCTAGGGCTCGGGGGTTAAGGGGCTAGGGCTCGGGGGTTAAGGGGCTAGGGCTAGGGCTCGGGGGTTAAGGGGCTAGGGCTCGGGGGTTAAGGGGCTAGGGCTAGGGCTCGGGGGTTAAGGGGCTAGGGCTCGGGGGTTAAGGGGCTAGGGCTAGGGCTCGGGGGTTAAGGGGCTAGGGCTCGGGGGTTAAGGGGCTAGGGCTAGGGCTCGGGGGTTAAGGGGCTAGGGCTCGGGGGTTAAGGGGCTAGGGCTAGGGCTCGGGGGTTAAGGGGCTAGGGCTCGGGGGTTAAGGGGCTAGGGCTAGGGCTCGGGGGTTAAGGGGCTAGGGCTCGGGGGTTAAGGGGCTAGGGCTAGGGCTCGGGGGTTAAGGGGCTAGGGCTCGGGGGTTAAGGGGCTAGGGCTAGGGCTCGGGGGTTAAGGGGCTAGGGCTCGGGGGTTAAGGGGCTAGGGCTAGGGCTCGGGGGTTAAGGGGCTAGGGCTCGGGGGTTAAGGGGCTAGGGCTAGGGCTCGGGGGTTAAGGGGCTAGGGCTCGGGGGTTAAGGGGCTAGGGCTAGGGCTCGGGGGTTAAGGGGCTAGGGCTCGGGGGTTAAGGGGCTAGGGCTAGGGCTCGGGGGTTAAGGGGCTAGGGCTCGGGGGTTAAGGGGCTAGGGCTAGGGCTCGGGGGTTAAGGGGCTAGGGCTCGGGGGTTAAGGGGCTAGGGCTAGGGCTCGGGGGTTAAGGGGCTAGGGCTCGGGGGTTAAGGGGCTAGGGCTAGGGCTCGGGGGTTAAGGGGCTAGGGCTCGGGGGTTAAGGGGCTAGGGCTAGGGCTCGGGGGTTAAGGGGCTAGGGCTCGGGGGTTAAGGGGCTAGGGCTAGGGCTCGGGGGTTAAGGGGCTAGGGCTCGGGGGTTAAGGGGCTAGGGCTAGGGCTCGGGGGTTAAGGGGCTAGGGCTCGGGGGTTAAGGGGCTAGGGCTAGGGCTCGGGGGTTAAGGGGCTAGGGCTCGGGGGTTAAGGGGCTAGGGCTAGGGCTCGGGGGTTAAGGGGCTAGGGCTCGGGGGTTAAGGGGCTAGGGCTAGGGCTCGGGGGTTAAGGGGCTAGGGCTCGGGGGTTAAGGGGCTAGGGCTAGGGCTCGGGGGTTAAGGGGCTAGGGCTCGGGGGTTAAGGGGCTAGGGCTAGGGCTCGGGGGTTAAGGGGCTAGGGCTCGGGGGTTAAGGGGCTAGGGCTAGGGCTCGGGGGTTAAGGGGCTAGGGCTCGGGGGTTAAGGGGCTAGGGCTAGGGCTCGGGGGTTAAGGGGCTAGGGCTCGGGGGTTAAGGGGCTAGGGCTAGGGCTCGGGGGTTAAGGGGCTAGGGCTCGGGGGTTAAGGGGCTAGGGCTAGGGCTCGGGGGTTAAGGGGCTAGGGCTCGGGGGTTAAGGGGCTAGGGCTAGGGCTCGGGGGTTAAGGGGCTAGGGCTCGGGGGTTAAGGGGCTAGGGCTAGGGCTCGGGGGTTAAGGGGCTAGGGCTCGGGGGTTAAGGGGCTAGGGCTAGGGCTCGGGGGTTAAGGGGCTAGGGCTCGGGGGTTAAGGGGCTAGGGCTAGGGCTCGGGGGTTAAGGGGCTAGGGCTCGGGGGTTAAGGGGCTAGGGCTAGGGCTCGGGGGTTAAGGGGCTAGGGCTCGGGGGGTTAAGGGGCTAGGGCTAGGGCTCGGGGGTTAAGGGGCTAGGGCTCGGGGGTTAAGGGGCTAGGGCTAGGGCTCGGGGGTTAAGGGGCTAGGGCTCGGGGGTTAAGGGGCTAGGGCTAGGGCTCGGGGGTTAAGGGGCTAGGGCTCGGGGGTTAAGGGGCTAGGGCTAGGGCTCGGGGGTTAAGGGGCTAGGGCTCGGGGGTTAAGGGGCTAGGGCTAGGGCTCGGGGGTTAAGGGGCTAGGGCTCGGGGGTTAAGGGGCTAGGGCTAGGGCTCGGGGGTTAAGGGGCTAGGGCTCGGGGGTTAAGGGGCTAGGGCTAGGGCTCGGGGGTTAAGGGGCTAGGGCTCGGGGGTTAAGGGGCTAGGGCTAGGGCTCGGGGGTTAAGGGGCTAGGGCTCGGGGGTTAAGGGGCTAGGGCTAGGGCTCGGGGGTTAAGGGGCTAGGGCTCGGGGGTTAAGGGGCTAGGGCTAGGGCTCGGGGGTTAAGGGGCTAGGGCTCGGGGGTTAAGGGGCTAGGGCTAGGGCTCGGGGGTTAAGGGGCTAGGGCTCGGGGGTTAAGGGGCTAGGGCTAGGGCTCGGGGGTTAAGGGGCTAGGGCTCGGGGGTTAAGGGGCTAGGGCTAGGGCTCGGGGGTTAAGGGGCTAGGGCTCGGGGGTTAAGGGGCTAGGGCTAGGGCTCGGGGGTTAAGGGGCTAGGGCTCGGGGGTTAAGGGGCTAGGGCTAGGGCTCGGGGGTTAAGGGGCTAGGGCTCGGGGGTTAAGGGGCTAGGGCTAGGGCTCGGGGGTTAAGGGGCTAGGGCTCGGGGGTTAAGGGGCTAGGGCTAGGGCTCGGGGGTTAAGGGGCTAGGGCTCGGGGGTTAAGGGGCTAGGGCTAGGGCTCGGGGGTTAAGGGGCTAGGGCTCGGGGGTTAAGGGGCTAGGGCTAGGGCTCGGGGGTTAAGGGGCTAGGGCTCGGGGGTTAAGGGGCTAGGGCTAGGGCTCGGGGGTTAAGGGGCTAGGGCTCGGGGGTTAAGGGGCTAGGGCTAGGGCTCGGGGGTTAAGGGGCTAGGGCTCGGGGGTTAAGGGGCTAGGGCTAGGGCTCGGGGGTTAAGGGGCTAGGGCTCGGGGGTTAAGGGGCTAGGGCTAGGGCTCGGGGGTTAAGGGGCTAGGGCTCGGGGGTTAAGGGGCTAGGGCTAGGGCTCGGGGGTTAAGGGGCTAGGGCTCGGGGGTTAAGGGGCTAGGGCTAGGGCTCGGGGGTTAAGGGGCTAGGGCTCGGGGGTTAAGGGGCTAGGGCTAGGGCTCGGGGGTTAAGGGGCTAGGGCTCGGGGGTTAAGGGGCTAGGGCTAGGGCTCGGGGGTTAAGGGGCTAGGGCTCGGGGGTTAAGGGGCTAGGGCTAGGGCTCGGGGGTTAAGGGGCTAGGGCTCGGGGGTTAAGGGGCTAGGGCTAGGGCTCGGGGGTTAAGGGGCTAGGGCTCGGGGGTTAAGGGGCTAGGGCTAGGGCTCGGGGGTTAAGGGGCTAGGGCTCGGGGGTTAAGGGGCTAGGGCTAGGGCTCGGGGGTTAAGGGGCTAGGGCTCGGGGGTTAAGGGGCTAGGGCTAGGGCTCGGGGGTTAAGGGGCTAGGGCTCGGGGGTTAAGGGGCTAGGGCTAGGGCTCGGGGGTTAAGGGGCTAGGGCTCGGGGGTTAAGGGGCTAGGGCTAGGGCTCGGGGGTTAAGGGGCTAGGGCTCGGGGGTTAAGGGGCTAGGGCTAGGGCTCGGGGGTTAAGGGGCTAGGGCTCGGGGGTTAAGGGGCTAGGGCTAGGGCTCGGGGGTTAAGGGGCTAGGGCTCGGGGGTTAAGGGGCTAGGGCTAGGGCTCGGGGGTTAAGGGGCTAGGGCTCGGGGGTTAAGGGGCTAGGGCTAGGGCTCGGGGGTTAAGGGGCTAGGGCTCGGGGGTTAAGGGGCTAGGGCTAGGGCTCGGGGGTTAAGGGGCTAGGGCTCGGGGGTTAAGGGGCTAGGGCTAGGGCTCGGGGGTTAAGGGGCTAGGGCTCGGGGGTTAAGGGGCTAGGGCTAGGGCTCGGGGGTTAAGGGGCTAGGGCTCGGGGGTTAAGGGGCTAGGGCTAGGGCTCGGGGGTTAAGGGGCTAGGGCTCGGGGGTTAAGGGGCTAGGGCTAGGGCTCGGGGGTTAAGGGGCTAGGGCTCGGGGGTTAAGGGGCTAGGGCTAGGGCTCGGGGGTTAAGGGGCTAGGGCTCGGGGGTTAAGGGGCTAGGGCTAGGGCTCGGGGGTTAAGGGGCTAGGGCTCGGGGGTTAAGGGGCTAGGGCTAGGGCTCGGGGGTTAAGGGGCTAGGGCTCGGGGGGTTAAGGGGCTAGGGCTAGGGCTCGGGGGTTAAGGGGCTAGGGCTCGGGGGTTAAGGGGCTAGGGCTAGGGCTCGGGGGTTAAGGGGCTAGGGCTCGGGGGTTAAGGGGCTAGGGCTAGGGCTCGGGGGTTAAGGGGCTAGGGCTCGGGGGTTAAGGGGCTAGGGCTAGGGCTCGGGGGTTAAGGGGCTAGGGCTCGGGGGTTAAGGGGCTAGGGCTAGGGCTCGGGGGTTAAGGGGCTAGGGCTCGGGGGTTAAGGGGCTAGGGCTAGGGCTCGGGGGTTAAGGGGCTAGGGCTCGGGGGTTAAGGGGCTAGGGCTAGGGCTCGGGGGTTAAGGGGCTAGGGCTCGGGCTGGGGGTTAAGGGGCTAGGGCTCGGGGGTTAAGGGGCTAGGGCTCGGGGGTTAAGGGGCTAGGGCTAGGGCTCGGGGGTTAAGGGGCTAGGGCTCGGGGGTTAAGGGGCTAGGGCTAGGGCTCGGGGGTTAAGGGGCTAGGGCTCGGCGGGGTTAAGGGGCTAGGGCTAGGGCTCGGGGGTTAAGGGGCTAGGGCTCGGGCTCGGGGGTTAAGGGGCTAGGGCTAGGGCTCGGGGGTTAAGGGGCTAGGGCTCGAGGGCTCGGGGGTTAAGGGGCTAGGGCTCGGGGGTTAAGGGGCTAGGGCTAGGGCTCGGGGGTTAAGGGGCTAGGGCTCGGGGGTTAAGGGGCTAGGGCTAGGGCTCGGGGGTTAAGGGGCTAGGGCTCGGGGGTTAAGGGGCTAGGGCTAGGGCTCGGGGGTTAAGGGGCTAGGGCTCGGGGGTTAAGGGGCTAGGGCTAGGGCTCGGGGGTTAAGGGGCTAGGGCTCGGGGGTTAAGGGGCTAGGGCTAGGGCTCGGGGGTTAAGGGGCTAGGGCTCGGGGGTTAAGGGGCTAGGGCTAGGGCTCGGGGGTTAAGGGGCTAGGGCTCGGGGGTTAAGGGGCTAGGGCTAGGGCTCGGGGGTTAAGGGGCTAGGGCTCGGGGGTTAAGGGGCTAGGGCTAGGGCTCGGGGGTTAAGGGGCTAGGGCTCGGGGGTTAAGGGGCTAGGGCTAGGGCTCGGGGGTTAAGGGGCTAGGGCTCGGGGGTTAAGGGGCTAGGGCTAGGGCTCGGGGGTTAAGGGGCTAGGGCTCGGGGGTTAAGGGGCTAGGGCTAGGGCTCGGGGGTTAAGGGGCTAGGGCTCGGGGGTTAAGGGGCTAGGGCTAGGGCTCGGGGGTTAAGGGGCTAGGGCTCGGGGGTTAAGGGGCTAGGGCTAGGGCTCGGGGGTTAAGGGGCTAGGGCTCGGGGGTTAAGGGGCTAGGGCTAGGGCTCGGGGGTTAAGGGGCTAGGGCTCGGGGGTTAAGGGGCTAGGGCTAGGGCTCGGGGGTTAAGGGGCTAGGGCTCGGGGGTTAAGGGGCTAGGGCTAGGGCTCGGGGGTTAAGGGGCTAGGGCTCGGGGGTTAAGGGGCTAGGGCTAGGGCTCGGGGGTTAAGGGGCTAGGGCTCGGGGGTTAAGGGGCTAGGGCTAGGGCTCGGGGGTTAAGGGGCTAGGGCTCGGGGGTTAAGGGGCTAGGGCTAGGGCTCGGGGGTTAAGGGGCTAGGGCTCGGGGGTTAAGGGCTCGGGGGTTAAGGGGCTAGGGCTCGGGGGTTAAGGGGCTAGGGCTAGGGCTCGGGGGTTAAGGGGCTAGGGCTCGGGGGTTAAGGGGCTAGGGCTAGGGCTCGGGGGTTAAGGGGCTAGGGCTCGGGGGTTAAGGGGCTAGGGCTAGGGCTCGGGGGTTAAGGGGCTAGGGCTCGGGGGTTAAGGGGCTAGGGCTAGGGCTCGGGGGTTAAGGGGCTAGGGCTCGGGGGTTAAGGGGCTAGGGCTAGGGCTCGGGGGTTAAGGGGCTAGGGCTCGGGGGTTAAGGGGCTAGGGCTAGGGCTCGGGGGTTAAGGGGCTAGGGCTCGGGGGTTAAGGGGCTAGGGCTAGGGCTCGGGGGTTAAGGGGCTAGGGCTCGGGGGTTAAGGGGCTAGGGCTAGGGCTCGGGGGTTAAGGGGCTAGGGCTCGGGGGTTAAGGGGCTAGGGCTAGGGCTCGGGGGTTAAGGGGCTAGGGCTCGGGGGTTAAGGGGCTAGGGCTAGGGCTCGGGGGTTAAGGGGCTAGGGCTCGGGGGTTAAGGGGCTAGGGCTAGGGCTCGGGGGTTAAGGGGCTAGGGCTCGGGGGTTAAGGGGCTAGGGCTAGGGCTCGGGGGTTAAGGGGCTAGGGCTCGGGGGTTAAGGGGCTAGGGCTAGGGCTCGGGGGTTAAGGGGCTAGGGCTCGGGGGTTAAGGGGCTAGGGCTAGGGCTCGGGGGTTAAGGGGCTAGGGCTCGGGGGTTAAGGGGCTAGGGCTAGGGCTCGGGGGTTAAGGGGCTAGGGCTCGGGGGTTAAGGGGCTAGGGCTAGGGCTCGGGGGTTAAGGGGCTAGGGCTCGGGGGTTAAGGGGCTAGGGCTAGGGCTCGGGGGTTAAGGGGCTAGGGCTCGGGGGTTAAGGGGCTAGGGCTAGGGCTCGGGGGTTAAGGGGCTAGGGCTCGGGGGTTAAGGGGCTAGGGCTAGGGCTCGGGGGTTAAGGGGCTAGGGCTCGGGGGTTAAGGGGCTAGGGCTAGGGCTCGGGGGTTAAGGGGCTAGGGCTCGGGGGTTAAGGGGCTAGGGCTAGGGCTCGGGGGTTAAGGGGCTAGGGCTCGGGGGTTAAGGGGCTAGGGCTAGGGCTCGGGGGTTAAGGGGCTAGGGCTCGGGGGTTAAGGGGCTAGGGCTAGGGCTCGGGGGTTAAGGGGCTAGGGCTCGGGGGTTAAGGGGCTAGGGCTAGGGCTCGGGGGTTAAGGGGCTAGGGCTCGGGGGTTAAGGGGCTAGGGCTAGGGCTCGGGGGTTAAGGGGCTAGGGCTCGGGGGTTAAGGGGCTAGGGCTAGGGCTCGGGGGTTAAGGGGCTAGGGCTCGGGGGTTAAGGGGCTAGGGCTAGGGCTCGGGGGTTAAGGGGCTAGGGCTCGGGGGTTAAGGGGCTAGGGCTAGGGCTCGGGGGTTAAGGGGCTAGGGCTCGGGGGTTAAGGGGCTAGGGCTAGGGCTCGGGGGTTAAGGGGCTAGGGCTCGGGGGTTAAGGGGCTAGGGCTAGGGCTCGGGGGTTAAGGGGCTAGGGCTCGGGGGTTAAGGGGCTAGGGCTAGGGCTCGGGGGTTAAGGGGCTAGGGCTCGGGGGTTAAGGGGCTAGGGCTAGGGCTCGGGGGTTAAGGGGCTAGGGCTCGGGGGTTAAGGGGCTAGGGCTAGGGCTCGGGGGTTAAGGGGCTAGGGCTCGGGGGTTAAGGGGCTAGGGCTAGGGCTCGGGGGTTAAGGGGCTAGGGCTCGGGGGTTAAGGGGCTAGGGCTAGGGCTCGGGGGTTAAGGGGCTAGGGCTCGGGGGTTAAGGGGCTAGGGCTAGGGCTCGGGGGTTAAGGGGCTAGGGCTCGGGGGTTAAGGGGCTAGGGCTAGGGCTCGGGGGTTAAGGGGCTAGGGCTCGGGGGTTAAGGGGCTAGGGCTAGGGCTCGGGGGTTAAGGGGCTAGGGCTCGGGGGTTAAGGGGCTAGGGCTAGGGCTCGGGGGTTAAGGGGCTAGGGCTCGGGGGTTAAGGGGCTAGGGCTAGGGCTCGGGGGTTAAGGGGCTAGGGCTCGGGGGTTAAGGGGCTAGGGCTAGGGCTCGGGGGTTAAGGGGCTAGGGCTCGGGGGTTAAGGGGCTAGGGCTAGGGCTCGGGGGTTAAGGGGCTAGGGCTCGGGGGTTAAGGGGCTAGGGCTAGGGCTCGGGGGTTAAGGGGCTAGGGCTCGGGGGTTAAGGGGCTAGGGCTAGGGCTCGGGGGTTAAGGGGCTAGGGCTCGGGGGTTAAGGGGCTAGGGCTAGGGCTCGGGGGTTAAGGGGCTAGGGCTCGGGGGTTAAGGGGCTAGGGCTAGGGCTCGGGGGTTAAGGGGCTAGGGCTCGGGGGTTAAGGGGCTAGGGCTAGGGCTCGGGGGTTAAGGGGCTAGGGCTCGGGGGTTAAGGGGCTAGGGCTAGGGCTCGGGGGTTAAGGGGCTAGGGCTCGGGGGTTAAGGGGCTAGGGCTAGGGCTCGGGGGTTAAGGGGCTAGGGCTCGGGGGTTAAGGGGCTAGGGCTAGGGCTCGGGGGTTAAGGGGCTAGGGCTCGGGGGTTAAGGGGCTAGGGCTAGGGCTCGGGGGTTAAGGGGCTAGGGCTCGGGGGTTAAGGGGCTAGGGCTAGGGCTCGGGGGTTAAGGGGCTAGGGCTCGGGGGTTAAGGGGCTAGGGCTAGGGCTCGGGGGTTAAGGGGCTAGGGCTCGGGGGTTAAGGGGCTAGGGCTAGGGCTCGGGGGTTAAGGGGCTAGGGCTCGGGGGTTAAGGGGCTAGGGCTAGGGCTCGGGGGTTAAGGGGGTTAAGGGGCTAGGGCTAGGGCTCGGGGGTTAAGGGGCTAGGGCTCGGGGGTTAAGGGGCTAGGGCTAGGGCTCGGGGGTTAAGGGGCTAGGGCTCGGGGGTTAAGGGGCTAGGGCTAGGGCTCGGGGGTTAAGGGGCTAGGGCTCGGGGGTTAAGGGGCTAGGGCTAGGGCTCGGGGGTTAAGGGGCTAGGGCTCGGGGGTTAAGGGGCTAGGGCTAGGGCTCGGGGGTTAAGGGGCTAGGGCTCGGGGGTTAAGGGGCTAGGGCTAGGGCTCGGGGGTTAAGGGGCTAGGGCTCGGGGGTTAAGGGGCTAGGGCTAGGGCTCGGGGGTTAAGGGGCTAGGGCTCGGGGGTTAAGGGGCTAGGGCTAGGGCTCGGGGGTTAAGGGGCTAGGGCTCGGGGGTTAAGGGGCTAGGGCTAGGGCTCGGGGGTTAAGGGGCTAGGGCTCGGGGGTTAAGGGGCTAGGGCTAGGGCTCGGGGGTTAAGGGGCTAGGGCTCGGGGGTTAAGGGGCTAGGGCTAGGGCTCGGGGGTTAAGGGGCTAGGGCTCGGGGGTTAAGGGGCTAGGGCTAGGGCTCGGGGGTTAAGGGGCTAGGGCTCGGGGGTTAAGGGGCTAGGGCTAGGGCTCGGGGGTTAAGGGGCTAGGGCTCGGGGGTTAAGGGGCTAGGGCTAGGGCTCGGGGGTTAAGGGGCTAGGGCTCGGGGGTTAAGGGGCTAGGGCTAGGGCTCGGGGGTTAAGGGGCTAGGGCTCGGGGGTTAAGGGGCTAGGGCTAGGGCTCGGGGGTTAAGGGGCTAGGGCTCGGGGGTTAAGGGGCTAGGGCTAGGGCTCGGGGGTTAAGGGGCTAGGGCTCGGGGGTTAAGGGGCTAGGGCTAGGGCTCGGGGGTTAAGGGGCTAGGGCTCGGGGGTTAAGGGGCTAGGGCTAGGGCTCGGGGGTTAAGGGGCTAGGGCTCGGGGGTTAAGGGGCTAGGGCTAGGGCTCGGGGGTTAAGGGGCTAGGGCTCGGGGGTTAAGGGGCTAGGGCTAGGGCTCGGGGGTTAAGGGGCTAGGGCTCGGGGGTTAAGGGGCTAGGGCTAGGGCTCGGGGGTTAAGGGGCTAGGGCTCGGGGGTTAAGGGGCTAGGGCTAGGGCTCGGGGGTTAAGGGGCTAGGGCTCGGGGGTTAAGGGGCTAGGGCTAGGGCTCGGGGGTTAAGGGGCTAGGGCTCGGGGGTTAAGGGGCTAGGGCTAGGGCTCGGGGGTTAAGGGGCTAGGGCTCGGGGGTTAAGGGGCTAGGGCTAGGGCTCGGGGGTTAAGGGGCTAGGGCTCGGGGGTTAAGGGGCTAGGGCTAGGGCTCGGGGGTTAAGGGGCTAGGGCTCGGGGGTTAAGGGGCTAGGGCTAGGGCTCGGGGGTTAAGGGGCTAGGGCTCGGGGGTTAAGGGGCTAGGGCTAGGGCTCGGGGGTTAAGGGGCTAGGGCTCGGGGGTTAAGGGGCTAGGGCTAGGGCTCGGGGGTTAAGGGGCTAGGGCTCGGGGGTTAAGGGGCTAGGGCTAGGGCTCGGGGGTTAAGGGGCTAGGGCTCGGGGGTTAAGGGGCTAGGGCTAGGGCTCGGGGGTTAAGGGGCTAGGGCTCGGGGGTTAAGGGGCTAGGGCTAGGGCTCGGGGGTTAAGGGGCTAGGGCTCGGGGGTTAAGGGGCTAGGGCTAGGGCTCGGGGGTTAAGGGGCTAGGGCTCGGGGGTTAAGGGGCTAGGGCTAGGGCTCGGGGGTTAAGGGGCTAGGGCTCGGGGGTTAAGGGGCTAGGGCTAGGGCTCGGGGGTTAAGGGGCTAGGGCTCGGGGGTTAAGGGGCTAGGGCTAGGGCTCGGGGGTTAAGGGGCTAGGGCTCGGGGGTTAAGGGGCTAGGGCTAGGGCTCGGGGGTTAAGGGGCTAGGGCTCGGGGGTTAAGGGGCTAGGGCTAGGGCTCGGGGGTTAAGGGGCTAGGGCTCGGGGGTTAAGGGGCTAGGGCTAGGGCTCGGGGGTTAAGGGGCTAGGGCTCGGGGGTTAAGGGGCTAGGGCTAGGGCTCGGGGGTTAAGGGGCTAGGGCTCGGGGGTTAAGGGGCTAGGGCTAGGGCTAGGCGGGGGTTAAGGGGCTAGGGCTCGGGGGTTAAGGGGCTAGGGCTAGGGCTCGGGGGTTAAGGGGCTAGGGCTCGGGGGTTAAGGGGCTAGGGCTAGGGCTCGGGGGTTAAGGGGCTAGGGCTCGGGGGTTAAGGGGCTAGGGCTAGGGCTCGGGGGTTAAGGGGCTAGGGCTCGGGGGTTAAGGGGCTAGGGCTAGGGCTCGGGGGTTAAGGGGCTAGGGCTCGGGGGTTAAGGGGCTAGGGCTAGGGCTCGGGGGTTAAGGGGCTAGGGCTCGGGGGTTAAGGGGCTAGGGCTAGGGCTCGGGGGTTAAGGGGCTAGGGCTCGGGGGTTAAGGGGCTAGGGCTAGGGCTCGGGGGTTAAGGGGCTAGGGC
>CM056399.1:17037109-17154609 GCA_029718625.1 Synaphobranchus kaupii
CTATATATCGGAATCAAAAAATGGCATTTAAATTTTTTTGACCATTTTAGCCCTTTGTGGACATAAGACTATAGTCTTATGTGTTTTTCATTTTCCCCAAAACATATTTTTCATCATAAATGTCATAAAACTCATTATTGTTCATTTATTTCACCGCAGGTATTAAGTAAACATAATTTCCTATAGATTGGAATCAAAAAATGGCATTTAAATTTTTTTGACCATTTTAGCCCTTTTTTATAGTCTTATGTGTTTTTAATTTTCCCCAAAACACATTTTCATCATAAATGTCTTAAAACTCGTTATTTTTCACTTATTTCACCGCAGTTATTAAATAAACACAATTTCCTATACATCGGAATCAAAAAATGGCATTTAAATTTTTTTGACCATTTTGGCCCTTTTTGGACATAAGACTATAGTCTTATGTGTTTTTCATTTTCCCCAAAACATATTTTTCATCATAAATGCCTTAAAACTCAATATTTTTCAGTTATTTCAATGCCATTATTAAATAAATATAATTTCCTATACATCGGAATCAAAAAATGGCATTTTAATTTTTTTGACCATTTTGGCCCTTTTTGGACATAAGACTAGTCTTATGTGTTTTTCATTTTCCCCAAAGCATATTTTTCATCATAAATGTCTTAAAACTCATTATTGTTCATTTATTTCACCGCAGGTATTAAGTAAATATAATTTCCTATACATTGGAATCAAAAAATGGCTTTTTTATTTTTTTGAACATTTGGCCCTTTTTGGACATAAGACTATAGTCTTATGTGTTTTTTCATTTTCCCCAAAACACATTTTTCATCATAAATGTCTTAAAACTCGTTATTATTCATTTATTTCATCGCAGTTATTAAGAAAATATAATTTCCTATACATTGGAATCAAAAAATGGCTTTTTTATTTTTTTGAACATTTTGGCCCCTTTTGGACATAAGACTATAGTCTTATGTGTTTTTTCATTTTCCCCAAAACACATTTTTCATCATAAATGTTTTAAAACCCGTTATTATTCATTTATTTCACCGCAGTTATTAAGTAAATATAATTTCCTATACATTGGAATCAAAAATGGCTTTTTTATTTTTTTGAACATTTTGGCCCTTTTTGGACATAAGACTATAGTCTTGTGTGTTTTTCATTTTCCCCAAAACATATTTTTCATCATAAATGCCTTAAAACTCAATATTTTTCACTTATTTCACCGCAGATATTAAATAAATATAATTTCCTATACATCGGAATCAGAAAATGGCATTTTGGCCTTTTTTGGACATAAGACTATAGTCTTATGTGTTTTTCATTTTTCCCAAAACATATTTTTCATCATAAATGCCTTAAAACTCAATATTTTTCACTTATTTCACCGCAGATATTAAATAAATATAATTTCCTATATATCGGAATCAAAAAATGGCATTTAAATTTTTTTGACCATTTTAGCCCTTTTTGGACATAAGACTATATAGTCTTATGTGTTTTTCATTTTCCCCAAAACATATTTTTCATCATAAATGTCTTAAAACTCGTTATTATTCATTTATTTCACCGCAGATCTTAAATAAATATAATTTCCTATACATCGGAATCAAAAAATGGCATTTAAATTTTTTTGACCATTTTAGCCCTTTTTTGACATAAGACTATAATCTTATGTGTTTTTCATTTTCCCCAAAACATATTTTTCATCATAAATGTCATAAAACTCATTATTGTTCATTTATTTCACCGCAGGTATTAAGTAAACATAATTTCCTATAGATTGGAATCAAAAAATTGCTTTTTTATTTTTTTGAACATTTTGGGCCTTTTTGGACATAAGACTATAGTCTTATGTGTTTTTCATTTTCCCCAAAACATATTTTTCATCATAAATGCCTTAAAACTCAATATTTTTCACTTATTTCACCGCAGATATTAAATAAATATAATTTCCTATACATCGGAATCAAAAAATGGCATTTTAATTTTTTTGACCATTTTAGCCCTTTTTGGACATAAGACTATAGTCTTATGTGTTTTTTCATTTTCCCCAAAACACATTTTTCGTCATAAATGCCTTAAAACTCAATATTTTTCAGTTATTTCAATGCCATTATTAAATAAATATAAGTTCCTATACATCGGAATCAAAAAATGGCATTTTAATTTTTTTGACCATTTTGGCCCTTTTTGGACATAAGACTATAGTCTTATGTGTTTTTCATTTTCCCCAAAACATATTTTTCATCATAAATGTTTTAAAACTCAATATTTTACACTTATTTCACCGCAGATATTAAATAAATATAATTTCCTATACATCGGAATCAGAAAATGGCATTTTGGCCCTTTTTGGACATAAGACTATAGTCTTATGTGTTTTTCATTTTCCCCAAAACATATTTTTCATCATAAATGTCTTAAAACTCAATATTTTTCACTTATTTCACCGCAGATATTAAATAAATATAATTTCCTATATATCGGAATCAAAAAATGGCATTTAAATTTTTTTGACCATTTTAGCCCTTTTTGGACATAAGACTATAGTCTTATGTGTTTTTCATTTTCCCCAAAACATATTTTTCATCATAAATGTCTTAAAACTCATTATTGTTCATTTATTTCACCGCAGGTATTAAGTAAATATAATTTCCTATACATTGGAATCAAAAAATGGCTTTTTTATTTTTTTGAACATTTTGGCCCTTTTTGGACATAAGACTATAGTCTTATGTGTTTTTTCATTTTCCCCAAAACACATTTTTCATCATAAATGTCTTAAAACTCGTTATTATTCATTTATTTCACCGCAGATCTTAAATAAATATAATTTCCTATACATCGGAATCAAAAAATGGCATTTTAATTTTTTTGACCATTTTAGCCCTTTTTGGACATAAGACTATAGTCTTATGTGTTTTTCATTTTCCCCAAAACATATTTTTCATCATAAATGTCATAAAACTCATTATTGTTCATTTATTTCACCGCAGGTATTAAGTAAACATAATTTCCTATAGATTGGAATCAAAAAATTGCTTTTTTATTTTTTTGAACATGTTGGCCTTTTTGGACATAAGACTATAGTCTTATGTGTTTTTCATTTTCCCCAAAACATATTTTTCATCATAAATGCCTTAAAACTCAATATTTTTCACTTATTTCACCGTAGATATTAAATAAATATAATTTCCTATACATCGGAATCAAAAAATGGCATTTTAATTTTTTTGACCATTTTAGCCCTTTTTGGACATAAGACTATAGTCTTATGTGTTTTTCATTTTCCCCAAAACACATTTTTCATCATAAATGTCTTAAAACTCGTTATTTTTCACTTATTTCATCGCAGTTATTAAATAAATACGATTTCCTATACATCGGAATCAAAAAATGGCATTTTAATTTTTTTGACCATTTTGGCCCTTTTTGGACATAAGACTATAGTCTTATGTGTTTTTCATTTTCCCCAAAACATATTTTTCATCATAAATGTCTTAAAACTCATTATTGTTCATTTATTTCACCGCAGTTATTAAGTAAATATAATTTCCTATACATTGGAATCAAAAAATGGCTTTTTTTATTTTTTTGAACATTTTGGCCCTTTTTGGACATAAGACTATAGTCTTATGTGTTTTTTCATTTTCCCCAAAACACATTTTTCATCATAAATGTCTTAAAACTCGTTATTATTCATTTATTTCATCGCAGTTATTAAGAAAATATAATTTCCTATACATTGGAATCAAAAAATGGCTTTTTTATTTTTTTGAACATTTTGGCCCCTTTTGGACATAAGACTATAGTCTTATGTGTTTTTTCATTTTCCCCAAAACACATTTTTCATCATAAATGTTTTAAAACCCGTTATTATTCATTTATTTCACCGCAGTTATTAAGTAAATATAATTTCCTATACATTGGAATCAAAAAATGGCTTTTTTATTTTTTTGAACATTTTGGCCCTTTTTGGACATAAGACTATAGTCTTGTGTGTTTTTCATTTTCCCCAAAACATATTTTTCATCATAAATGCCTTAAAACTCAATATTTTTCACTTATTTCACCGCAGATATTAAATAAATATAATTTCCTATACATCGGAATCAGAAAATGGCATTTTGGCCTTTTTTGGACATAAGACTATAGTCTTATGTGTTTTTCATTTTTCCCAAAACATATTTTTCATCATAAATGCCTTAAAACTCAATATTTTTCACTTATTTCACCGCAGATATTAAATAAATATAATTTCCTATATATCGGAATCAAAAAATGGCATTTAAATTTTTTTGACCATTTTAGCCCTTTTTGGACATAAGACTATATAGTCTTATGTGTTTTTCATTTTCCCCAAAACATATTTTTCATCATAAATGTCTTAAAACTCGTTATTATTCATTTATTTCACCGCAGATCTTAAATAAATATAATTTCCTATACATCGGAATCAAAAAATGGCATTTAAATTTTTTTGACCATTTTAGCCCTTTTTTGACATAAGACTATAATCTTATGTGTTTTTCATTTTCCCCAAAACATATTTTTCATCATAAATGTCATAAAACTCATTATTGTTCATTTATTTCACCGCAGGTATTAAGTAAACATAATTTCCTATACATTGGAATCAAAAAATGGCTTTTTTATTTTTTTGAACATTTTGGCCCTTTTTGGACATAAGACTATAGTCTTATGTGTTTTTTCATTTTCCCCAAAACACATTTTTCATCATAAATGTCTTAAAACTCGTTATTATTCATTTATTTCATCGCAGTTATTAAGAAAATATAATTTCCTATACATTGGAATCAAAAAATGGCTTTTTTATTTTTTTGAACATTTTGGCCCCTTTTGGACATAAGACTATAGTCTTATGTGTTTTTTCATTTTCCCCAAAACACATTTTTCATCATAAATGTTTTAAAACCCGTTATTATTCATTTATTTCACCGCAGTTATTAAGTAAATATAATTTCCTATACATTGGAATCAAAAAATGGCTTTTTTATTTTTTTGAACATTTTGGCCCTTTTTGGACATAAGACTATAGTCTTGTGTGTTTTTCATTTTCCCCAAAACATATTTTTCATCATAAATGCCTTAAAACTCAATATTTTTCACTTATTTCACCGCAGATATTAAATAAATATAATTTCCTATACATCGGAATCAGAAAATGGCATTTTGGCCTTTTTTGGACATAAGACTATAGTCTTATGTGTTTTTCATTTTTCCCAAAACATATTTTTCATCATAAATGCCTTAAAACTCAATATTTTTCACTTATTTCACCGCAGATATTAAATAAATATAATTTCCTATACATCGGAATCAAAAAATGGCATTTTAATTTTTTTGACCATTTTAGCCCTTTTTGGACATAAGACTATAGTCTTATGTGTTTTTTCATTTTCCCCAAAACACATTTTTCGTCATAAATGCCTTAAAACTCAATATTTTTCAGTTATTTCAATGCCATTATTAAATAAATATAAGTTCCTATACATCGGAATCAAAAAATGGCATTTTAATTTTTTTGACCATTTTGGCCCTTTTTGGACATAAGACTATAGTCTTATGTGTTTTTCATTTTCCCCAAAACATATTTTTCATCATAAATGTTTTAAAACTCAATATTTTACACTTATTTCACCGCAGATATTAAATAAATATAATTTCCTATACATCGGAATCAGAAAATGGCATTTTGGCCCTTTTTGGACATAAGACTATAGTCTTATGTGTTTTTCATTTTCCCCAAAACATATTTTTCATCATAAATGTCTTAAAACTCAATATTTTTCACTTATTTCACCGCAGATATTAAATAAATATAATTTCCTATATATCGGAATCAAAAAATGGCATTTAAATTTTTTTGACCATTTTAGCCCTTTTTGGACATAAGACTATAGTCTTATGTGTTTTTCATTTTCCCCAAAACATATTTTTCATCATAAATGTCTTAAAACTCATTATTGTTCATTTATTTCACCGCAGGTATTAAGTAAATATAATTTCCTATACATTGGAATCAAAAAATGGCTTTTTTATTTTTTTGAACATTTTGGCCCTTTTTGGACATAAGACTATAGTCTTATGTGTTTTTTCATTTTCCCCAAAACACATTTTTCATCATAAATGTCTTAAAACTCGTTATTATTCATTTATTTCACCGCAGATCTTAAATAAATATAATTTCCTATACATCGGAATCAAAAAATGGCATTTTAATTTTTTTGACCATTTTAGCCCTTTTTGGACATAAGACTATAGTCTTATGTGTTTTTCATTTTCCCCAAAACATATTTTTCATCATAAATGTCATAAAACTCATTATTGTTCATTTATTTCACCGCAGGTATTAAGTAAACATAATTTCCTATAGATTGGAATCAAAAAATTGCTTTTTTATTTTTTTGAACATGTTGGGCCTTTTTGGACATAAGACTATAGTCTTATGTGTTTTTCATTTTCCCCAAAACATATTTTTCATCATAAATGCCTTAAAACTCAATATTTTTCACTTATTTCACCGTAGATATTAAATAATATAATTTCCTATACATCGGAATCAAAAAATGGCATTTTAATTTTTTTGACCATTTTAGCCCTTTTTGGACATAAGACTATAGTCTTATGTGTTTTTCATTTTCCCCAAAACACATTTTTCATCATAAATGTCTTAAAACTCGTTATTTTTCACTTATTTCATCGCAGTTATTAAATAAATACGATTTCCTATACATCGGAATCAAAAAATGGCATTTTAATTTTTTTGACCATTTTGGCCCTTTTTGGACATAAGACTATAGTCTTATGTGTTTTTCATTTTCCCCAAAACATATTTTTCATCATAAATGTCTTAAAACTCATTATTGTTCATTTATTTCACCGCAGTTATTAAGTAAATATAATTTCCTATACATTGGAATCAAAAAATGGCTTTTTTATTTTTTTGAACATTTTGGCCCTTTTTGGACATAAGATTATAGTCTTATGTGTTTTTTCATTTTCCCCAAAACACATTTTTCATCATAAATGCCTTAAAACTCAATATTTTTCACTTATTTCACCGCAGATATTAAATAAATATAATTTCCTATACATCGGAATCAAAAAATGGCATTTTAATTTTTTTGACCATTTTAGCCCTTTTTGGACATAAGACTATAGTCTTATGTGTTTTTCATTTTCCCCAAAAGACATTTTTCGTCATAAATGCCTTAAATCTCAATATTTTTCAGTTATTTCAATGCCATTATTAAATAAATATAAGTTCCTATACATCGGAATCAAAAAATGGCATTTTAATTTTTTTGACCATTTTGGCCCTTTTTGGACATAAGACTATAGTCTTATGTGTTTTTCATTTTCCCCAAAACACATTTTTCGTCATAAATGCCTTAAAACTCAATATTTTTCAGTTATTTCAATGCCATTATTAAATAAATATAAGTTCCTATACATCGGAATCAAAAAATGGCATTTTAATTTTTTTGACCATTTTGGCCCTTTTTGGACATAAGACTATAGTCTTATGTGTTTTTCATTTTCCCCAAAACATATTTTTCATCATAAATGTTTTAAAACTCAATATTTTACACTTATTTCACCGCAGATATTAAATAAATATAATTTCCTATACATCGGAATCAGAAAATGGCATTTTGGCCTTTTTTGGACATAAGACTATAGTCTTATGTGTTTTTCATTTTTCCCAAAACATATTTTTCATCATAAATGCCTTAAAACTCAATATTTTTCACTTATTTCACCGCAGATATTAAATAAATATAATTTCCTATATATCGGAATCAAAAAATGGCATTTAAATTTTTTTGACCATTTTAGCCCTTTTTGGACATAAGACTATATAGTCTTATGTGTTTTTCATTTTCCCCAAAACATATTTTTCATCATAAATGTCTTAAAACTCGTTATTATTCATTTATTTCACCGCAGATCTTAAATAAATATAATTTCCTATACATCGGAATCAAAAAATGGCATTTAAATTTTTTTGACCATTTTAGCCCTTTTTTGACATAAGACTATAATCTTATGTGTTTTTCATTTTCCCCAAAACATATTTTTCATCATAAATGTCATAAAACTCATTATTGTTCATTTATTTCACCGCAGGTATTAAGTAAACATAATTTCCTATAGATTGGAATCAAAAAATTGCTTTTTTATTTTTTTGAACATTTTGGGCCTTTTTGGACATAAGACTATAGTCTTATGTGTTTTTCATTTTCCCCAAAACATATTTTTCATCATAAATGCCTTAAAACTCAATATTTTTCACTTATTTCACCGCAGATATTAAATAAATATAATTTCCTATACATCAGAATCAAAAAATGGCATTTTAATTTTTTTGACCATTTTAGCCCTTTTTGGACATAAGACTATAGTCTTATGTGTTTTTTCATTTTCCCCAAAACACATTTTTCGTCATAAATGCCTTAAAACTCAATATTTTTCAGTTATTTCAATGCCATTATTAAATAAATATAAGTTCCTATACATCGGAATCAAAAAATGGCATTTAATTTTTTTGACCATTTTGGCCCTTTTTGGACATAAGACTATATAGTCTTATGTGTTTTTCATTTTCCCCAAAACATATTTTTCATCATAAATGTCTTAAAACTCGTTATTATTCATTTATTTCACCGCAGATCTTAAATAAATATAATTTCCTATACATCGGAATCAAAAAATGGCATTTAAATTTTTTTGACCATTTTAGCCCTTTTTTGACATAAGACTATAATCTTATGTGTTTTTCATTTTCCCCAAAACATATTTTTCATCATAAATGTCATAAAACTCATTATTGTTCATTTATTTCACCGCAGGTATTAAGTAAACATAATTTCCTATAGATTGGAATCAAAAAATTGCTTTTTTATTTTTTTGAACATTTTGGGCCTTTTTGGACATAAGACTATAGTCTTATGTGTTTTTCATTTTCCCCAAAACATATTTTTCATCATAAATGCCTTAAAACTCAATATTTTTCACTTATTTCACCGCAGATATTAAATAAATATAATTTCCTATACATCAGAATCAAAAAATGGCATTTTAATTTTTTTGACCATTTTAGCCCTTTTTGGACATAAGACTATAGTCTTATGTGTTTTTTCATTTTCCCCAAAACACATTTTTCGTCATAAATGCCTTAAAACTCAATATTTTTCAGTTATTTCAATGCCATTATTAAATAAATATAAGTTCCTATACATCGGAATCAAAAAATGGCATTTTAATTTTTTTGACCATTTTGGCCCTTTTTGGACATAAGACTATAGTCTTATGTGTTTTTCATTTTCCCCAAAACATATTTTTCATCATAAATGTTTTAAAACTCAATATTTTACACTTATTTCACCGCAGATATTAAATAAATATAATTTCCTATACATCGGAATCAGAAAATGGCATTTTGGCCCTTTTTGGACATAAGACTATAGTCTTATGTGTTTTTCATTTTCCCCAAAACATATTTTTCATCATAAATGTCTTAAAACTCATTATTGTTCATTTATTTCACCGCAGTTATTAAGTAAATATAATTTCCTATACATTGGAATCAAAAAATGGCTTTTTTATTTTTTTGAACATTTTGGCCCTTTTTGGACATAAGATTATAGTCTTATGTGTTTTTTCATTTTCCCCAAAACACATTTTTCATCATAAATGCCTTAAAACTCAATATTTTTCACTTATTTCACCGCAGATATTAAATAAATATAATTTCCTATACATCGGAATCAAAAAATGGCATTTTAATTTTTTTGACCATTTTAGCCCTTTTTGGACATAAGACTATAGTCTTATGTGTTTTTCATTTTCCCCAAAACACATTTTTCGTCATAAATGCCTTAAAACTCAATATTTTTCAGTTATTTCAATGCCATTATTAAATAAATATAAGTTCCTATACATCGGAATCAAAAAATGGCATTTTAATTTTTTTGACCATTTTGGCCCTTTTTGGACATAAGACTATAGTCTTATGTGTTTTTCATTTTCCCCAAAACATATTTTTCATCATAAATGTTTTAAAACTCAATATTTTACACTTATTTCACCGCAGATATTAAATAAATATAATTTCCTATACATCGGAATCAGAAAATGGCATTTTGGCCCTTTTTGGACATAAGACTATAGTCTTATGTGTTTTTCATTTTTCCCAAAACATATTTTTCATCATAAATGCCTTAAAACTCAATATTTTTCACTTATTTCACCGCAGATATTAAATAAATATAATTTCCTATATATCGGAATCAAAAAATGGCATTTAAATTTTTTTGACCATTTTAGCCCTTTTTGGACATAAGACTATAGTCTTATGTGTTTTTCATTTTCCCCAAAACATATTTTTCATCATAAATGTCTTAAAACTCATTATTGTTCATTTATTTCACCGCAGGTATTAAGTAAATATAATTTCCTATACATTGGAATCAAAAAATGGCTTTTTTATTTTTTTGAACATTTTGGCCCTTTTTGGACATAAGACTATAGTCTTATGTGTTTTTTCATTTTCCCCAAAACACATTTTTCATCATAAATGTCTTAAAACTCGTTATTATTCATTTATTTCACCGCAGATCTTAAATAAATATAATTTCCTATACATCGGAATCAAAAAATGGCATTTTAATTTTTTATGACCATTTTAGCCCTTTTTGGACATAAGACTATAGTCTTATGTGTTTTTCATTTTCCCCAAAACATATTTTTCATCATAAATGTCATAAAACTCATTATTGTTCATTTATTTCATCGCAGGTATTAAGTAAACATAATTTCCTATAGATTGGAATCAAAAAATTGCTTTTTTATTTTTTTGAACATGTTGGGCCTTTTTGGACATAAGACTATAGTCTTATGTGTTTTTCATTTTCCCCAAAACATATTTTTCATCATAAATGCCTTAAAACTCAATATTTTTCACTTATTTCACCGTAGATATTAAATAAATATAATTTCCTATACATCGGAATCAAAAAATGGCATTTTAATTTTTTTGACCATTTTAGCCCTTTTTGGACATAAGACTATAGTCTTATGTGTTTTTCATTTTCCCCAAAACACATTTTTCATCATAAATGTCTTAAAACTCGTTATTTTTCACTTATTTCATCGCAGTTATTAAATAAATACGATTTCCTATACATCGGAATCAAAAAATGGCATTTTAATTTTTTTGACCATTTTGGCCCTTTTTGGACATAAGACTATAGTCTTATGTGTTTTTCATTTTCCCCAAAACATATTTTTCATCATAAATGTTTTAAAACTCAATATTTTACACTTATTTCACCGCAGATATTAAATAAATATAATTTCCTATACATCGGAATCAGAAAATGGCATTTTGGCCCTTTTTGGACATAAGACTATAGTCTTATGTGTTTTTCATTTTCCCCAAAACATATTTTTCATCATAAATGTCTTAAAACTCGTTATTATTCATTTATTTCATCGCAGTTATTAAGTAAATATAATTTCCTATACATTGGAATCAAAAAATGGCTTTTTTATTTTTTGAACATTTTGGCCCTTTTAGTCTTATGTGTTTTTCATTTTTCCCAAAACATATTTTTCATCATAAATGCCTTAAAACTCGTTATTATTCATTTATTTCACCGCAGTTATTAAGTAAATATAATTTCCTATACATTGGAATCAAAAAATGGCTTTATTATTTTTTTGAACATTTTGGCCCTTTTTGGACATAAGACTATAGTCTTATGTGTTTTTCATTTTTCCCAAAACATATTTTTCATCATAAATGCCTTAAAACTCGTTATTATTCATTTATTTCACCGCAGTTATTAAGTAAATATAATTTCCTATACATTGGAATCAAAAAATGGCTTTTTTATTTTTTTGAACATTTTGGCCCTTTTTGGACATAAGACTATAGTCTTATGTGTTTTTTCATTTTCCCCAAAACACATTTTTCATCATAAATGTCTTAAATCTCATTATTGTTCATTTATTTCACCGCAGGTATTAACCTCTTCCTACCGAGGGCAAAATAGGCCAAATTTTGCCTGTTTTCACTAGTGACAAACAAAGGTGGTTATCTCAAAAACTATAAATGGTACAAATATGGTTCATGGCTTTTATTAAAGCAGACACCTGCAGTATTACGACTAAGCAGTGAGAACTCACAGAAATCCAGTTTTTGATACTTAACTACAACAATTTATGTACAGAAAATATAAAAAAACTAAAAAACGGGTACCTACATTCAAGTTTAAGAATTTTTACCTGGGGAGCTACAAATGCAATCAAGGAAATGACTCCTCTATCTGATTCATCAATATGCTGCCTACCTCTGGTAACAATCTGGTGTCAATATCTCAAACCATTCAAATTTTACAGGGTTTTTTTCAGGTGAACCTTTTTCGTTATCCAAATGGTGCCAAATGGTGCCAAATGGTGCCAAATGTGCCAAAAATGGCAATGTTCCAGAAAGGTCTCAATATGATTTATTTTTTAGGTTTTTACAATAAAATGAGATAATTTGTCAATATTGGCAATAAAAGTTCATTTTTAGACGTGTTCTTGGTGTTCTGCATATTACACAACTAACTACCCAAGGTTACAAAAAGCTGTCAAAACCCATGTAGCAGCACAGTGAATCTTGTGTATTTCACCAGAGCCCCATTAGCCAGAAATGAGTCCAGGAATGTGCAAACAGGTTTTCAAATGAATAATGGGAATAGTATGAAACTTCCCTACACATTAATGCTTGCCAGTCCTGTCCTTTATTCTGTTGCCACCTCCTATGACAGGGACGTTGGGGTTGGGTTTTAGGAGGCAAAACTTTATACATGACAAACATATATCAACTATATACAAGTGCACTAAGGTGTGCTACTAAAAGTGCAGTGGATAAAAAATCAAAAGTCCACCAGTTTCCTAGATAAAAAATAAAAACACCCCTGCTGTAACAAATAAAAAGATCCTTGCCTCTAATTGCTGAAGTTACCGTATTTACACAAAGAAAGTACAAAATGGAAGGGTCCAAAAAGCTAAAAAAAAATGAACTAAAAACAAAAAAAGGTAAAGGATCAAAACATGGGGGTGGAGGTTGAGGAGAGATTATTTAACCATTCATACAGAAGCCATTTAGACTACACATTCCCTCAGGAGAGCAATCTGCATCATTACAAATCCCACTAACCCTGTCCATGGAATTGTCCACCATGTTGATATACCCATTAGTCCCCCTTATACAACAACAATCAACAATAATAATAATAATCAACAAGTACTCCCTCATGTTATCATGTTCTCTCCCTCATACCATGCATAAATTACCATTTTGTTTACCTGCACAGCCTTCTGTACTGCATACAGAACAATTTACTCAGGTGGAACAATGACTTTACTAAACACTTCCAGAAGCCATTTCACACTCAAAAAAATCGTTTTAGTAGCTCATCTCAGACACAAATAGATAGCTAGCTGCTTGTTACCTGTAATTTTGCTTGCATTACATTACATTACATTTATTTAGCAGACGCTTTTATCCAAAGCGACGTACAGTAAGTGCGCACAGAGACATCAAGATCACTACAGAACAGACAAGGCAAAGCACATCCTTCGCATAATGTAGCAGCTATCCCTAGCAATGAACGTCGACTGTAGTTCACAGTAAGCTGTGGGCAAATCAGCAACACCACACTTCCATTCCTAATACTCGTATAAACTATAATAAACAGACAGGAAAACACAGGGATGCTTGCTAGCTTGCCACTGTAAAGGCAATACTATCTATATTAATTTAGCTGAGAGGGACCGATTTTATGCATAAGTATATAAGGTTAGTTAGCTTCACAGAAGAAACACAGGGATTCACGCATTGCAGCTAAATTTCCTTCGATGCTTACACCAAACATCTGTGTTGTTGGCAACGCCACGTAACACGTGCGAGTTTGTCAACACAGACAATACACCCTAAGTTTACTTCATAAATTATTTATCATACCGTTGGAATGTGCAATTTGTAATATTAATTGTATGAAAAACAATAAAATACAGTTGACAATGTAATTACGAACCCGCATGGCATTGCGTGAATTCACACTGGTATATCGAAAAATCGGTAATACCACCAGCCCTAACGACATTACCTGCCATGGCGAAATTCAATGCGTTTATAGCATAACACTGTTAGTATGATAAAACAACTTACATGTCAGCAACATCATCTCGGTCATCAGTGGATTCAGCGTCACTGAGACAGGATGAGTCTCCCTCGGCAAAAACATCTTCTGGCTTATCCATCTGGCTTATCCAGTTCGTCTAGCACTTGGTGCACGGATAAACGCCTGAAAAATCTCGACATAACTACACAAAAACTGTATCAAAAATACTCTAAAGTAAAAAATGTAACTGCGGGGCCTTACCTAATTAATTGTGCTTTGCTAAACGGAATGTAGCGAGCTACGCTACAAGGTAAAAACACTGCGCCATTTTGGTTCGATAATTACGCGTGGGTCGCCACTTCCTCATACGCACGGCTCGATTTCCTTTTTTTACGACTGCTTTGTGTTGATGGAGGGCTCCTGTGAAAGATAAGAGTCTTGGCTTTTCGCTGGAATATTTGACAGACAGTTTTAAAACCCAATGGAAAGCAAATAATACTCAGAGTGGAGGCGGGTGGAAGACGGTTTTTCCCACTTCAGATAGGCCTATTGTGCTATCAGTCAAAGAAATACACCCAATTGACGACGGTTTTGCATAAATCTCTGCAAGCTAGTTCAAAAACTACTCTGGCTAACATATACTAAGCCATGGGATTGGTACTCCAGAAACTGGCTGAGTTTCACAACGCCAAAGTGAACACAGCCGAACGAGTCGTAATCAAGTGCAAAAAAGCACAAGTCGGTTTAAAATTGGAAAAAAATAATGTACAGCCGTATGAAAGTTTTAAAGTATTTTTTCTTGAAGCCTAAAGGTATAATGATTTTTCAAACCAAAGTTTTGTGAAATACAATTAAGCAGAACAGTTTACCAGCACATTGTTTATGGTGTGACATCAAGCTGCAATATATGTTTGAGAATTAGGTCCGAGTTTCCAACGTTATTTACAAAGTTTTATTCCGACGTTTTGGGCTTAAAAACCACTTTCCCAGAAGGAATGGATATATCTTAAGGATATTTAATCAAAATATCGAGGGTGAGCAGTTTATTATATATTATTAAATTAATGAAATGTATAATGTAATAATTTCCGTCACGCCGGCGTGACCGCTAGGGGGCGTTTGGCATTAAGAGGTTAATACCTGCGGTGAAATAAATGAACAATAATGAGTTTTAAGACATTTATGATGAAAAATGTGTTTTGGGGAAAATGAAAAAAACACATAAGACTATAGTCTTATGTCCAAAAAGGGCCAAAATGTTCAAAAAAATAAAAAAGCCATTTTTTGATTCCAATGTATAGGAAATTATATTTACTTAATAACTGCAGTGAAATAAATGAATAATAACGAGTTTTAAGACATTTATGATGAAAAATGTGTTTTGGGGAAAATGAAAAAACACATAAGACTATAGTCTTATGTCCAAAAAGGGCCAAAATGTTCAAAAAAATAAAAAAGCCATTTTTTGATTCCAATGTATAGGAAAATTATATTTACTTAATACCTGCGGTGAAATAAATGAACAATAATGAGTTTTAAGACATTTATGATGAAAAATCTGTTTTGGGGGAAAATGAAAAAACACATAAGACTGTCCAAAAAGGGCCATGTTGTGGATTTTTCCCCTTTCAACCCACAGTGAGCAAGTCTGTCCAAACAGAACCACAACAAAACCATGTAATAGAATAAGAAAAATAATTTCAGTTTATTTGGAGATAAACTCAGAATGAGAGAGAGTCTCACCAGAATCTCTCTAACTTGAGAAACAGAATACAGAGGAGATTTATACACAATCTATCATTGCTTTACTGATTTGCCACAGGGGGGCGGTTCCTAAACATACAGAGACAAGGGTATCCATTTCTTGGTGTTTAGTCTTTCAATAACTTTAAATAACCTTCAAACCAAGTAACGAAAACATCCATCTCACAGACTGCCTGTATCTGCAGATTGTGAAGGAGAGACACAGAGGGAGTGAACCACGGCCTACTCAGTGTTCACAGAGAATACATTGTTTAATTACTTAACTCAATATATAATTGATCTATTATATTAAATGCTTAATGATAATCATGTGATTGTCTCTATGTTAATACACACACATTGTAAAACAGAAGATTCCTTCACATTTCCCTCCTTTAATCATTTCATGATAACAAACAATTTTCTGTTACAATCTACCTAATATACTCAATCAATTAGTAAGTGATTCCTTTTAATAACATCATAAATGATTACATGATTATACAGACCAAATACAATAATCTCGTGTGGATATGTACAATACTCCAATAATCCAGGGGGAATTGAAAAACTGGCAGATTCAGGACTTATATGGGACAAAACTAGCACAGAGCCAGAAAACCCAATCAGTTCCGGAAAAAATTATTCCTCCGATCCCCCCTTAGGGCAATCAAGCGTCACTTCCGGATATCAGCAAATATCGCACATCATCCATATCTGATTAATAACAAGAATCAACATAGGAAAAATAAAAATATAAAAAAATGAAATCATAGTGAATATAGTAACAGGATAGAATATAATTGAATATAAAAATAATTTTCACTATAATGTACTACTGATTATTTAACATATAAAATGACTACTATCAAGAGAAAGTCTGAAAGAAAAGAAAGATAAAAAATAAAAACCCATCATGTAATGGAGACTTTTCACAACTCCTGGAATGTCAACCTTTTATCTCTTCACATTACAACACTGTCTGTCTTCCCACCAACCATGTGACAGGGTGGGTACATAATTCAGGCCTATACTTTATATAGGGTCGTCAGTAAACTCAGGAAGTTGTCGGAGAAGGAATACATTATCTTGTTCAGGATCAGGAACATTTTGCTGTAAGTACTGACCTATAGCCGCTTGAGTGAGGCGTGCAATACAGGCGCGAATCAGTGGCATTCCGCAACAGCGAAGAAATACGAGCAGGGTGGCAAAGATAACAACAGGCAAAAAGATTCTCAGCAGTGTTTTCTTCCAACCTGTCAGGAGGTTAAAAAACCAATCTTTATTTGCATCAACCTCTCTCTCCACTAATGAGTCACGGAGTTTGGTCATGTTTCTAAGTCCCTGCTGTATGATCTGTCCATCCTCATCATAATGTGGTATGTATGTGTGTACAGTCAAAACACTTATCAGGATGCATGGGCGGACAGTCACAGAAAACAGTTTTACGCTGAACATTGTTGAACAATTGACCTAGTGCATTAGAGCCATTACCTATAATACACCTTCCAAACTTCATACTATGTTTAAGTATGACTGGACCGGGCATTCTCCATGACACCTGTGGCCATGCTAGGTAATCTTTCAGGAAAGAACAATCTGTATTGACTACTGGAGTACTCAAAAGTGACAGATTTAATGGCACAGAGAAATCAGCTTTTTCCCACCATATTCCCATACCTGGGTGAGAACTCAGTCCCACCAAACACGTTGAGAGGTCGTTCTTCAGATTCTGCACCTGAAGAAGAGGGCCTGCTTCAGGCTGCAGCCTAATCTTCTCAAAGGGTTGTACCCCTCAGTGTTCCTGCTGTGGTCTGGCATGTTGGGAGCAGATATTACCATCACGTGCTCCTTGAAGTGGTGGTTCTCTGAGTTTTTAAACTCCGTGAGAACTTAGTCGTCCCTGCCCTTTGGCGCTGGTGGAGCTCTTTTGCAGTGGCTGGCGTGGACCCAAGAAGCACGGCCTTCCACTCGCACGGCTGTGGGCGTGGTGAGTAGTATCTGGAAAGGACCCCTCCACCTGGCTTGGTGCCACTTCTTCCTTCTGAAGTCTTTTATCACCACCCAGTCTCCTGGCTGCAGGTCATGTAGAGGCCCGCTGGCTGGGTCTGGGAGAGCTGCTTTCACCTGTTGATGCACAGATCTCAGAACATTGGTTAGCTGAACAAAGTAACTCACCATGCGAGTGTCAGGTAGCTCCTTGTCCAGCATCAGCCCTGGGGGGTGACATCCAGTCCTCATGGGCCGCCCTGTGATGACTTCATAGGGCGACAACCCTGTAGCAGCGTGGACCCTCCCCCGCATACCTGTAAGGACAATTGGCAGGGCCTGGACCCAATCCAGACCTGTCTCTGCCATCACTTTAGTTAACCGGTTCTTAATGGTTCCATTTGCCCTCTCTACCGCCCCTCCACTCTGAGGGTGGTAAGCACAATGGAACTTCAACCTGATCCCCAATTGCTCGGTCACTTTGTCCACCACCTTGTTTAAAAAGTGTGAGCCTCTGTCTGAAGACAGCTTCCTCGGGATCCCCCACCTAGGAATAAGCTCTGTTAGTAGGGCTTTCGCCACTGCTGCAGCATCAGCTTTCCCTTAGGAAAAACTTCAACCCACTTTGAAAACATGTCAACAAACACCAAACAATATTTTTTACCCCTGCATGGGTTAAGTTCAATGAAGTCCATCATCAGGTACTCGAAAGGCTCCTGTGGAGCCGGGTGGGCCGCATTTGGAACCTTCTGGCCCCTCCCATCATTATTTACAACACAGATAACACACTTTTCACAAAAGTTTTTTGCATAAGTAGAAAATCTGCTTGTGTCCCAGTGTCTGGACATCAAAGATATCATCCCTCCTTTTGACACATGATCTAGTCCATGAGTCAATTTAGCATAATAGGGAAATAAAAAATGAGGTAAACAGGGTTTACCAGTAGGGCCTAGCCAGACCCCATCAGTGTAGGTGCCGTCCCGCTTCCATTTGGCCTTTTCCTGGGGTGTGGCCCCAGCTTGGCAATCCTGTACAGAGGCCAATGGAGTGTCTGTGGGAACAGTAGCCTGTGTGAGCAGACTGAGAGTTGTGTGAGGGGGGGCGATTGCAGCTGCTTTGGCTGCCAAGTCAGCCTGTTCATTACCTTGAGAGATAGCATCAGTCTGGTTTGTGTGAGCGGAGCACTTACATATAGCAATGGCAGCAGGCAAAATAATTGCCTGTAGGAGGCAGCTCACTAAGTGTCCATTCTGTATAGTTTTCCCTGTAGAGGTAAGGAAGCCTCTATGCTGCCAAAGAGTTCCAAAGTTGTGCACAACTCCAAAAGCATATCTGCTGTCAGTAAAAATATTTACAGTTTTACCTTCAGCCAAATGGCAAGCGCGTGTAAGAGCGAACAGTTCAGCTGCCTGTGCTGAGAGGTGTCCAGGAAGGCGGGCTGACTCCAGAACCTGGTGATGTGTCACCACTGCATAGCCAAACTGACTGTCACCTGTGAGGGGACATCGACTGGCAGAACCGTCAACAAACATATCAAAGTCTGCATTTGAGAGAGGAGTGGTGGCGAGGTCAGGACGGGGGGAGAGAATTTGATCTAACACATGAACACAATTATGCGGCTCCCCATCCTCAGGTGTAAGTAAAAGAGTAGCGGGATTCAGAACATTGCATCGCTTGACTGTAACATTTGGCAAAGAGAGCAACACATGTTGATAGTGAAGCATTCGAGCTGGTGAGAAATGGGCCGTCTTTTGCTTTAACAGAATTTCTGCTACCGCATGAGGAACAACGACAGTGAGAGGACGATAAGCAACAAGTGATGCAGATGCAGTTACCGCCAAAGCCGCTGCTGAAATGGAGCGCAAACAAGGAGGAAGGCCCCTAGAAACAGCATCAAGTCGCTGAGAATAGTACGCCACAGGCCTGTGTTTATCACCGTGCTTTTGCAAAAGAACAGCAGACATGTAGCTGCCCTTCTCATCAACAGTCAAAAGAAAAGGTTTAGTCATGTCAGGCAGGCCCAAAGTAGGAGAAGAGGCCAACTGTTGTTTCAACTTCTGAAAGGAAATTTCAGCAAGCTCTGTCCATGTGACATTATCATTAGCCGTTAGATCATGGCCATGTGCTAAATCTTGCAAGGGTTGGGAAATTTCAGCGTAATCAGAAATCCATTGCCTACAGTACCCTGTCATGCCTAGAAAAGACATTACCTGCTTTTTTGTAACCGGTTTAGGGAGGTCAAGAATCGCTTGGATTCTGTCAGTTCCCAAAGATTTGCCTTCTGCAGAAATAGTGTGTCCTAAGTAGGTAACAGTAGGTAACGCAAATTGCAGTTTCTCCCGTTTAACTTTGTGGCCCTCTGTGGCTAGGAATGTCAACAGTTCAAGTGAATCCTGAATACAGCTGTGCTCGTCTGGAGAGCAGACGAGGAGATCATCAACGTATTGAATCAAAGTACTTTTGCCTGAAGAAAACTGGAACTGTTCCAAGTTTTCCTGCAGCGCTGCTGAAAAAACTGCTGGTGATTCAGCATACCCCTGGGGTAATCGAGACCAGGTATACCTTTTTGCCCTGAATGTAAAGGCAAACCAGTACTGGGAATTTACATCAACAGGAATACTAAAGAATGCATTCGCTAGATCGATCACAGAAAAATATTTAGCATTACCCGGGACCTGTGCAAGAATGGTAGCGGGATTAGGCACAGCAGGAGCGCACTGCTGAATGGCGCTGTTCACAGCTCGTAAATCTTGTACGAACCGCCAAGACCCATCAGGCTTTTTTACAGGCAAGATAGGAGTGTTGCATGGAGAGTCAGGACAGGGAACCACAACACCAGCTTCTAACAACGCATTAAATATGGGGACAATGCTGTCTTCGGCTTCTGGGCGTAGAGGATATTGACGTTTGCATGGTCTGTATTCAGATTTAGCGGTTACTTGAAGTGGAGTAACTCCAGCTATGAGCCCCACATCATTTTGGGACGTTGCCCACAATTGAGAGGGAATTGCACTGAATCTCGGGTCTGACAAATGCAAATAGGCTTGGGTATCACACAACAACTCATGAATGCTGCAGACAGCTGTCAGAGAGTTCGGAAACTGGTGCGCAGTGACACACAGAGAGGGAGAATATTTTGAAAATTCCCCTGTCTTTTCCCAGTCCGTGGTATCCAAACATAATTTCACCCATGGCCCTGTGTCCTCCCATTTTTTATTTGAGGCTTTGCACAGTGACACATGGGGTGCACTTCCTGCAATGGAATATAATTGCTGCTGTGCTGAGCTCAATTGTACAGACAATGCACAAAAATCGCGACCAACCAAAAACAATGTTGAATTTAATTTACAATCACCGTACCAATTCTTCTCAAATTCCCAATCTCTACCTCGACTAAAATGTGCTGTTACATGTAGTTGTAATTCTGTCAGTCTGTCGCCAGTGCCTGTCCACTCCGTTCTGGCCATTTGTATGGCTTTAGCTGTGACTGAGGATCTGTCCAGATCCCAAGCATAGTAAAAACATTTCTAGAGGTTCTGCCGTAGCAGCTCTGTCAATAGTTAAACCGTCATCAGTACACTGCACACTCAGACCCAATTTGCACATTAAGTCTCTGCCAAGCAGGTTTACCGGACATACAGGGGAGAACAAGAACGCATGTTTCAAAGTAATATCTGAGCCCGTATTGAAATCTTGCACCAGTAATGGAGCTGTAAATTTCTCTGTCGTGGTATTTCCACCAGCATCTTGGCTGGTTTTACCACTAAAAAGAGGAGGTTTTGAATCCCATGATTTAGCTGTTATTACAGACCGACCAGCTCCCGTATCCACAATGAAGTCTAATGCTCGCCCATCAACTTTTAATGACCAAAGTGGTAATGCATTTGGAGCCGTATGGTAAAGGAACCCAGCAAACTCACCCTTGTCCGCATGCGTTTCCTCGTCCCCCACAAAACTTAATTGTCCAGGTAATCCAGTTTGACCCCCAGGATGTTGGAAAGTAACATTCCCTTGGGGTGCTGCGTCCCAATTATCAGCATTACCGGAAAATTTACAACCGCGAGCCCAATGTCCCTTTTTTCCACATTTTCGGCAAACATCATAATCCGCCACGGTAGTGGGTCCCATGTAGTTGGGTCTCTGTCTGTTCCCTTGATTCCGTCCTCCACGTCTGCCGCGGCCTCTCCTTTGCTGCTGCTGTCCACCGGCACCATCTCGGTTCCCCTGGTAGGACTGGAGCTGGGCCAGCTGCAGCTGAGAGGTCATCTTGTCGCTCTTCTTTTTGTCTTTGTGTTGCTTGTCGCGGTCCTGTTCTTCGCAGTGAACAGCATAACGGAGAACGTCCTTAAGTCTCCGATTCTGCCAGCCAACACAGGAGGTCTTAATAGCGGTTGCAAGGTGTTTATCCAATCCATCCAGGAAACAGTGGGTTAGCTGAGTCTCGTACGGAGTAAGAGTCTCGCTGTTTTCCGGTTTGTCCATTCCACTGTGTGCGTCGTACTTCTCTGAAAGTCTCTCAAGAAAATCATTAACAGTTTCACCAGGCTTTTGTTTAACCTGTCTGACTGCTTCCCAGTTCAGACGAACAGGGAATTCGGTTTTCATACTGGTTTCCAAAGTATCTATCTGTTTCACATACTCAGAAGTAGCACCATCATTGTATGGATGGTTCGTAGACCAAGTTCCCCTTACGTTACCCCACCATAACTTCAGTTTCTTAATCAGTACAGTTTGTAATTCACCTGCAGTTGCGTGACAAGTTCTTCCCAAATTTCTCAAAGCTTCCATGAACTTGGCACCACCCACCTGGGTTGGATCCGGCAAATCTTCGCAGACAGCCTGTAACTCCGATTACTGGGATTGGGGCATTCTAGCATAGGGTATGTGTCTGGCCCCCAGGATGAGTCCCGTCCCGGCACAGATGCCGACGTCTTCGGGCCGTACGCGGTACCTCCCCTGGTGTGCGGCGGGGTAGGCATCTCTACCTCGTGCAGTTCGCCCTTATGGGAAGTTACCTGTACTGTGGAATCTGGGCCTACTGAAGCTGCAGGTCTCGCTCTGGTCGCCGGCCCACTCGCAGATGGTTGTGCAGCAGCACTGGAATGCACTGCCTGGGGAGCAGGGGCTGAGGGAGGTGAGGGATGTCCGTGAGCTCCTGCCGCTTGCTGTGGGATATAAGCTGGAGGACACGCAGGACACTCCAAGTCCAGATTAATTTTGTGTATGCTTGCAAGCTGTGTTACATTGGGATACAAAGAGCCACCGGAATGCACAACAGGAGATAGCACTGAATTACTTTGTTGGGATTTCTCCACAGTATTTTTATTTTCTCCCTTGGTCTGTTTTCCCTGCCTTAATTTTGATTCCTTTTCCCACAAATCTACTACATCCCAGTCGGGTTGCCATTTATTTTTACGTTTACTATTTTTAACCTCATATGACCGCAGCCGCATTTTTAGGTTATCAATCTGATTTAGACTAAAAGAGCCTTTTTCAGGGAAACCTAACTTTTGCCATTTAACACGCTGTGTGTTGCATTATTTTCATTGGACCCGTAAATTCAGAGTCCTGTTTCTTTGATAGTTTGTCCCACAACCAAACTATGCCTTTTAATTTGAAGGTTTTTTTAAAAAATGTAAAAAAATGTAAAAAACATTTCTTTTAATTAGGCCTATTTTTAGTCAGAATCAGTTTCAGATTCTGCACTATCCTCTGGATAATTGTCCTCACTTTCAGGGTGAACGTTTAGCCTAACTTCTATTAATGCCGTTTCCTTCTCTTTTAACCAATCACCTTTAGGTATAGCTACAACAGAAAAACCATTTCCAAATCCGTCAACCTCATTAAGTGTCTCGTACAGGTATAAATGACCACAATCATCTCCTCTGCAAAAATGCCTCTCCTGTACTGGTCCGTGTATATCATTTGCCTCTACTGACAATACATGATACCACATTACAAAAATGTTTCAGAGCTCATTACAAGAGAAAGAAAAAGAGAAATATTAGTCCATGGGTGGGAGCAGCATACAGCCTCCACAGTTTGAATCACTCCACAGAGTGACTGGCCCGTCGGTCACTAATCAAACTTTTTAGAATTTGAGCGCAATACAGCCTCAAGTTACGTTTTGCTGTGGCAGCTCACCTGTGATTCTCTTTCTATGGATTGCGTATTGATCACCCCAGACAGACGTCTTACTCTCCTCGGTCTGGTCGCCGCCGTCCTTCCTCTAGGTGACTGGTTACAGTTACCTCTCTGTGAGAAGGTGGGTTGCGGTCTCGGGGTTTGAACTCCCGGCAGTGCGCACTGTCTAAGCCATTCCGACTTGAGAGAAATCTGCGTAGGAGAAAACCAAGTTAGCAATCCTGCCGACTACGCCATATTGTCGTGGATTTTTCCCTTTCAACCCACAGTGAGCAAGTCTGTCCAAACAGAACCACAACAAAACCATGTAATAGAATAAGAGAGAATGAGAGAGAGTCTCACCAGAATCTCTCTAACTTGAGAAACAGAATACAGAGGAGATTTATACACAATCTATCATTGCTTTACTGATTTGCCACAAGGGGCAGTTTCTAAACATACAGAGACAAGGGTATCCATTTCTTGGTGTTTAGTCTTTCACTAACTTTAAATAACCTTCAAACCAAGTAACGAAAACATCCATCTCACAGACTGCCTGTCTCAGCAGATTGTGAAGGAGAGACACAGAGGGAGTGAACCACGGCCTACTCAGTGTTCACAGAGAATACATTGTTTAATTACTTAACTCAATATATAATTGATCTATTACATTAAATGCTTAATGATAATCATGTGATTGTCTCTATGTTAATACACACACATTGTAAAACAGAAAATTCCTTCACAACCAAAATGGTCAAAAAAATTAAAATGCCATTTTTTGATTCCAATGTATAGGAAATTATATTTACTTAATAATTGCATTGAAATAGGTGAACAATAATAAGTTTTAAGGCATTTATGATGAAAAATGTGTTTTGGGGAAAATGAAAAACACATAAGACTATATATAGTCTTATGTCCAAAAAGGGCCAAAATGTTCAAAAAAATGAAAATGCCATTTTTTGATTCCAATGTATAGGACATTATATTTACTTAATAATTACATTGAAATAACTGAAAAATATTGAGTTTTAAGGCATTTATGATGGAAAAATATATTTTGGGGAAAATGAAAAACATATAAGACTTATGATTTCTGATGAAAAATGTCTATAGTCTTATGTCCAAAAAGGGCCAAAATGTTCAAAACAATTAAAAAGCCATTTTTTGATTCCAATGTATAGGAAATTATATTTACTTAATAATTGCATTGAAATAAGTGAACAATAATAAGTTTTAAGGCATTTATGATGAAAAATGTGTTTTGGGGAAAATGAAAAACACATAAGACTATATATAGTCTTATGTCCAAAAAGGGCCAAAATGGTGTCGTGGATTTTTCCCATTCAACCCACAGTGAGCAAGTCTGTCCAAACAGAACCACAACAAAACGCATGTAATAGAATAAGAAAAAGAATTTCAGTTTATTGAGATAAACTCAGAACGAGAGAGATTCTCACCAGAATCACTCTGCCTTAGAAACAGCATACAGAGGAGATTTATACACAATAATCGTTGCTTTACTGATTTGCCACAAGGGGCGGTTTCTAAACATACAGAGACAAGGGTATCCAATTCTTGATGTTTTGTCTCTCTATAACTATCAATAACCTTCAAAACAAGTAACGAAAACATCTGCCTTACAGACTGCCTGTCTCAGCAGAATGTGAAGGAGAGACACAGAGGGAGTGAACCATGACCTACTCAGTGTTCACAAAGAATACATTATTTAATTACTTAACTCCATATATAATTGATCTATTATATTAAATGCTTAATGATAATCATGTGATTGTCTCTATGTTAATACACACATATTGTAAAACAGAAAATTCCTTCACATTTCCCTCCTTTTATCATTTCATGATAACTAACAATTTTCTGTTACAATCTACCTAATGTACTCAATCAATTAGTAAGTGATTAATTTTAATAACATCATAAATGATTACATGATTATACAGACCAAATACAATAATTTCGTGTGGATATGTACAATACTCCAATAATCCAGGGGGAATGAAAAACCGGCAGACTCAGGACTTATATGGGACAAAACTAGCACAGAGCCAGAAAACCCAATCAGTTCCGGAAAAAATAATTCCTCCGATCCCTCTTAAGGCAATCAAGCGTCGCTTCCGGATATTAGCAATTATCGCACATCATCCATATCTGATTAATAACAAGAATCAACATAGGAAAAAATAAAAATATAAAAATCATAGTGAATATAGTAACAGGATAGAATAGAATTGAATATAAAAATAATTTTCACTATAATGTACTACTGATTATTTAACATATAAAATTATTACTATCAAGAGAAAGTCTGAAAGAAAAGAAAGATAAAAAATAAAAACCCATCATGTAATGGAGACTTTTCACAACTCCTGGAATGTCAACCTTTTATCTCTTCACATTACAACACTGTCTTCCCACCAACCATGTGACAGGGTGGGTACATAATTCAGGCCTATACTTTATATAGGGTCGTCAGTAAACTCAGGAAGTTGTCGGAGGAGGAATACATTATCTTGTTCCGGATCAGGAACATTTTGCTGTAAGTACTGACCTATAGCAGCTTGAGTCAGGAATCACATATGTGGCAATGAGGGCGCAAACTCTACTCCAGTCAGGGGGGAGAGCAGAGTGCCCACAAAGCAATTACCAATCAGATAACAGCCGGCTCCCAAGGCGAGAGGATGGTGTTATCCCGGAACAGTTTGCAGTTTGCTTCCTACACCCAAGGTAATGAGATTGCGTGTGACCAGTTCTTCCTACATATGTCAGGGTCGTCTCTGCAGGGACTAGAGGAATCACTCAGACAGTCAAAACACTTATCAGGATGCATGGGCGGACAGTAACAGAAAACAGTTTTACTCTGAACATTGTCTAATTGACCTAGTGCATTAGAGCCATTACCTATAATACACATTGCAAACTTCATACTATGTTTAAGTACGACTGGACCGGGCATTTTCCATGACACCTGTGGCCATGCTAGGTAATCTTTCAGGAAAGAACAATTTGTATTGACTACTGGAGTAGTGTAGTGACAGATTTAATGGCACAGAGAAATCAGCTTTATCCCACCGTATTCCCACACCTGGGTGAGAACTCAGTCCCACCAAACACGTTGAGAGGTCTTTCTTCAGATTCTGCACCTGAAGAAGAGGGCCTGCTGTGGAATGAGGCATGTGAGAGCAAACATAACAAGACCGGTTAAAGTGCTGTTTTGCAGTCCACTCAGCATAACGCCACCAAGAATTAGTAGCATAATGATGCTTCACAGTTCCTGGTGTCAGCCAAGCTTCATTCCCGGTGGTGACATACCTTTTAGGCCTTTTAGTCATTACAACAGTACCGTTTGGTTCACTGGTGTTAATGGTGTAGAATGTCTCATGAATCAGGATAATGGGCAGAACTGTGATGAGTGTAATGAGGCCTAGTATCAATAGGCCTACCTTCAGGCTGCAGCCTAATCTTCTCAAAGGGTTGTACCCCTCGGTGTTCCTGCTGTCGTCTGGCATGTTGGGAGCAGATATTACCGTCACATGCTCCTTGAAGTGGTGGTTCTCTGAGTTTTTAAACTCCGTGAGAACTTAGTTGTCCCTGCGCGTCGGTCGAGGTGGGTCTCTCACCCTTATCCCTCCTTTGGCGCTGGTGGAGCTCTTTTGCAGTGGCTGGCGTGGACCCAAGAAGCACGGCCTTCCACTCGCACGGCTGTGGGCGTGGTGAGTAGTATCTGGAAAGGACCCCTCCACCTGGCCTGGTGCCACTTCTTCCTTCTGAAGTCCTTTATCACCACCCAGTCTCCTGGCTGCAGGTCATGTAGAGGCCCGCTGGCTGGATCTGGGAGAGCTGCTTTCACCTGTTGATGCACAGATCTCAGAACATTGGTTAGCTGAACACAGTAACTCACCATGCGAGTGTCAGCTAGCTCCTTGTCCAACATCAGCCCTGGGGGGTGACATCCAGTCCTCATGGGCCGACCTGTGATGACCTCATAGGGCGACAACCCTGTAGCAGCGTGGACCCTCCCCCGCATACCTGTAAGGACAATTGGCAGGGCCTGGACCCAATCCAGACCTGTCTCTGCCATCACTTTAGTTAACCGGTTCTTAATGGTTCCATTTGCCCTCTCTACCGCCCCTCCACTCTGAGGGTGGTAAGCACAATGGAACTTTAACCTGATCCCCAATTGCTCGGTCACTTTGTCCAACACCTTGTTTAAAAAGTGTGAGCCTCTGTCTGAAGACAGCTTCCTCGGGATCCCCCACCTAGGAATAAGCTCTGTTAGTAGGGCTTTCGCCACTGCTGCAGCATCAGCTTTCCCTGTAGGAAAAACTTCAACCCACTTTGAAAACATGTCAACAAACACCAAACAATATTTCTTACCCCTGCATGGGTTAAGTTCAATGAAGTCCATCATCAGGTACTCGAAAGGCTCCTGTGGAGCCGGGTGGGCCGCATTTGGAACCTTCTGGCCCCTCCCAGCATTATTTACAACACAGATAACACACTTTTCACAAAAGTTTTTTGCATAAGTAGAAAATCCGCTTGTGTCCCAGTGTCTGGACATCAAAGATATCATCCCTCCTTTTGACACATGATCCAGTCCATGAGTCAATTTAGCATAATAGGGAAATAAAAAACGAGATAAACAGGGTTTACCAGTAGGGCCTAGCCAGACCCCATCAGTGTAGGTGCCGTCTCGCTTCCATTTGGCCTTTTCCTGGGGTGTGGCCCCAGCTTGGCAGTCCTGTACAGAGGCCATTGGAATGTCTGTGGGAACAGCAGCCTGTGTGAGCAGACTGAGAGTTGTGTGAGGGGGGGCGATTGCAGCCGCCTTGGCAGCCAAATCCGCCTGCTCATTACCTTGAGAGATAGCATCAGTCTGGTTTGTGTGAGCGGAGCATTTACATATAGCAATGGCAGCAGGCAAAATAATTGCCTGTAGGAGGCAGCTCACTAAGTGTCCATTCTGTATAGTTTTCCCTGTAGAGGTAAGAAAGCCTCTATGCTGCCAAAGAGTTCCAAAGTCGTGCACAACTCCAAAAGCATATCTGCTGTCAGTGAAAATATTTACAGTTTTACCTTCAGCCAAATGGCAAGCGCGTGTAAGAGCGAACAGTTCAGCTGCCTGTGCTGAGAGATGTCCAGGAAGGCGGGCTGACTCCAGAACCTGGTGTTGTGTCACTACTGCATAGCCAACCTGACTGTCACCTGTGAGGGGACATCGACTGGCAGAACCGTCAACAAACATATCAAAGTCTGCATTTGAGAGGGGAGTGGTGGCGAGGTCAGGACGGGGGGAGAGAATTTGATCTAACACATGAACACAATTATGTGGCTCCCCATCCTCAGGTGTAGGTAAAAGAGTAGCGGGATTCAGAACATTGCATCGCTTGACTGTAACATTTGGCAAAGAGAGTAACACATGTTGATAGTGAAGCATTCGAGCTGGTGAGAAATGGGCCGTTTTCTGTTTTAACAGAATTTCTGCTACCGCATGCGGAACAAGGACAGTGAGCGGACGATAAGCAACAAGTGATGCAGATGCAGTTACCGCCAAAGCCGCTGCTGAAATGGAGCGCAAACAAAGAGGAAGGCCCCTAGAAACAGCATCAAGTCGCTGAGAATAGTACGCCACAGGCCTGTGTTTATCACCGTGCTTTTGCAAAAGAACAGCAGACATGTAGCCGCCCTTCTCATCAACAGTCAAAAGAAAAGGTTTAATCATGTCAGGCAGGCCCAAAGTAGGAGAGGAGGCCAACTGTTGTTTCAACTTCTGAAAGGAAATTTCAGCAAGCTTTGTCCATGTGACACTATCATTAGCTGCTAGATCATGGCCATGTGCCAAATCTTGCAAGGGTTGGGAGATTTCAGCGTAATCAGAAATCCATTGCCTACAGTACCCTGTCATGCCTAGAAAAGACATTACCTGCTTTTTTGTAACCGGTTTAGGGAGGTCAAGAATCGCTTGGATTCTGTCAGTTCCCAAAGATTTGCCTTCTGCAGAAATAGTGTGCCCTAAGTAGGTAACAGTATTTAATGCAAATTGCAGTTTCTCCTGTTTAACTTTGTGGCCCTCTCTGGCTAGGAATGTCAATAGTTCAAGTGAATCCTGAATACAGCTGTGCTCGTCTGGAGAGCAGACGAGGAGATCATCAACGTATTGAATCAAAGTACTTTGGCCTGAAGAAAACTGGAATTGTTCCAAGTTTTCCTGCAGCGCTGCTGAAAAAACTGCTGGTGATTCAGCATACCCCTGGGGTAATCGAGACCAGGTATACCTTTTTGCCCTGAATGTAAAAGCAAACCAGTACTGGGAATTTACATCAACAGGAATACTAAAAAATGCATTCGCTAGATCGATCACAGAAAAATATTTAGCATTACCCGGGACTTGTGCAAGAATGGTCGAGGGGTTCGGCACAACGGGAGCGCGCTGTTGAACGGCGCTGTTCACAGCTCGTAAATCTTGTACGAACCGCCAAGACCCATCAGGCTTTTTTACAGGCAAGATAGGAATGTTGCATGGAGAGTCAGGACAGGGAACCACAACACCAGCTTCTAACAACGCATTAAATACGGGGACAATGCCGTTTTCGGCTTCTGGGCGTAGGGGATATTGACGTTTGCATGGTCTGTATTCAGATTTAGGGGTTACTTGAAGTGGAGTAACTCCAGCTATGAGCCCCACATCATTTTGGGACGTTGCCCACAATTGAGAGGGAATTGCACTGAATCTCGGGTCTGACAAATGCAAGTAGGCTTGGGTGTCACACAACAACTCATGAATGCTGCAGACAGCTGTCAGAGAGTTCGGAAACTGGTGCGCAGTGACACGCAGAGAGGGAGAATATTTTGAAAATTCCCCTGTCTTTTCCCAGTCCGTGGTGTCCAAACATAATTTTACCCATGGTCCTGTGTCCTCCCATTTTTTATTTGAGGCTTTGCACAGTGAAACATGGGGTGCACTTCCCGCTATGGAATAGAATTGCTGATGTGCTGAGCTCAATTCTACAGACAATGCACAGAAATCGCGACCAACCAAAAACAATGTCGAAATTAATTTACAATCACCGTACCAATTCTTCTCAAATTCCCAATCTCTACCTCGACTAAAATGTGCTGTTACATGTAGTTGTAATTCTGTCAGTCTGTCGCCAGTGCCTGTCCACTCAGTTTTGGCCATTTGTATGGCTTTAGCTGTGACTGAGGATCTGTCCAGATCCCAAGCATAGTAAAACATTTCTAGAGTTTCTGCCGTAGCAGCTCTGTCAATAGTTAAACCGTCATCAGTACACTGCACACTCAGACCCAATTTGCACATTAAGTCTCTGCCAAGCAGGTTTACCGGACATACAGGGGAGAACAAGAACGCATGTTTCAAAGTAATATTTGAGCCCGTATTGAAATCTTGCACCACTAATGGAGCTGTAAATTTCTCTGTCGTGGTATTTCCACCAGCATCTTGGCTGAGCATGGTTTTACCACTAAAAAGAGGAGGTTTTGAATCCCATGATTTAGCTGTTATTATAGACCGACCAGCTCCCGTATCCACAATGAAGTTTAATGCTCGCCCATCAACTTTTAATGACCAAAGTGGTAACGCATTTGGAGCCGTATGGTAAAGGAACCCAGCAAACTCACCCATGTCCGCATGCGTTTCCTCGTCTCCCACAAAATGTCATTGTCCAGGTAATCCAGTTTGACCCCCAGGATGTTGGAAAGTAACATTCCCGTGGGGTCCTGTGTCCCAATTATCAGCATTACCGGAAAATTTACAACCGCGAGCCCAATGTCCCTTTTTTCCACATTTTCGGCAAACATCATAATCCACCATGGTAGTGGGTCCCATGGAGTTGGGTCTCTGTCTGTTCCCTTGATTCCGTCCTCCACGTCTGCCGCGGCCTCTCCTTTGCTGCTGCTGTCCACCGGCACCGTCTCGGTTCCCCTGGTAGGAATTGAGCTGGGCCAGCTGCAGCTGAGAGGTCATCTTGTCGCTCTTCTTTTTGTCTTTGTGTTGCTTGTCGCGGTCCTGTTCTTCGCAGTGAACAGCATAACGGAGAACGTCCTTAAGTCTCCGAGTCTGCCAGCCAACACAGGAGGTCTTAGTAGCGGTTGCAAGGTGTTTATCCAATCCATCCAGGAAACAGTGGGTTAGCTGAGTCTCGTACGGAGTAAGAGTCTCGCTATTTTCCGGTTTGTCCATTCCACTGTGTGCGTCGTACTTATCTGAAAGTCTCTCAAGAAAGTCATTAACAGTTTCACCAGGCTTTTGTTTCACCTGTCTAACTGCTTCCCAGTTCAGACGAATAGGGAATTCGGTTTTCATACTGGTTTCCAAAGTGTCAATTTGTTTCACATACTCAGAAGTAGCACCATCATTGTATGGATGGTTTATAGACCAAGTACCCTTTACGTTACCCCACCGTAACTTCAGTTTCTTAATCAGTACAGTTTGTAATTCGCCTGCAGTTGGTTGACACGTTTTTACCAGATTTCTCAAAGCTTCCATGAACTTAGCACCACCCACCTGGGTTGGATCCGGCAAATCCTCGCAGACAGCCTGTAACTCCGACACCTTCCAGGGCCGATATACCAGGACCGTCGGACCCTGGTCGCCTTGTCCTGCCCTGGGATTGGGACATTCTAGCATAGGGTAAGTGTCTGACCCCCAGGATGTGTCCAGTTGCGGCACAAGTGCCAACGTCTTCGGGCCGTACGCGGTACCTCCCCTGGTGTGTGACGGGGTAGGTATATCTACCTCGTGCAGTTCGCCCTTATGGGAAGTTACCTGTACTGTGGAATCTGGCCCTACTGAAGCTGCAGGTCTCGCTCTGGTCACCGGCCCACTCGCAGATGGTTGTGCAGCAGCACTGGAATGCACTGCCTGGAGAGCAGGGGCTGAGGGATGTCCGTGAGCTCCTGCCGCTTGCTGTGGAACATAAGCTGGAGGACACGCAGGACAGTCCAAGTCCAGGTTAATTTTGTGTACGCTTGCAAGCTGTGCTACATCGGGATACAAAGAGCCGCCGGAATGCACAACAGGAGATAGCACTGAATTACTTTGTTGGGATTTCTCCACATCATTTTTATTTTCTCCCTTGGTCTGTTTTTCCTGCCTTAATTTTGATTCCTTTTCCCACAAATCTACTACATCCCAGTCGGGTTGCCATTTATTTTTACGTTTACTATTTTTAACCTCATATGACCGCAGCCGCATTTTTAAGTTATCAATCTGATTTAGGCTAAAAGAGCCTTTTTCAGGGAAACCTAACTTTTGCCATTTAACACGCTGGTGTGTGGTTGCCGGACCATATTTGTCATGCATTATTTTCATTGGACCCGTAAATTCAGAGTCCTGCTTCTTTGAATTGTTAGAACCCATTTTTCGTGCGTTTGTCCCACAACCAAACTATGCCTTTTAATTTTTATTTTTTTTTTAAAATTAAAAAAAAAATTTTTTTCCTTTTAATTAGGCCTATTTTAGTCAGAATCAGTTTCAGATTCTGCACTATCCTCTGGATAATTGCCCTCACTTTCAGGGTGAACGTTTAGCCTAACTTCTATTAATGCCGTTTCCTTCTCTTTTAACCATTCACCTCTAGGTATAGCTACAACAGAAAAACCACTTCCATATCCGTCAACCTCATTAAGTGTCTCGTACAGGTACAAATGACCATAATCATCTCCTCTGCAAAAATGCCTCTCCTGTACTAGTCCGTGTATATCATTTGCCTCTACTGATAATACATGATACCACATTACAAAAATGTTTCAGAGCTCACTACAAGAGAAAGAAAAAGGTGAAAGAAAAAGAGAAATATTAGTCCATGGGTGGGAGTAGCATACAGCCTCCACAGTTTAAATCACTCCACAGAGTGACAGACCCGTCGGTCACTAATCAAACTTTTTAGAATTTGAGCGCGATACAGCCTCAAGTTACGTTTTGCTGTGGTGGCTCACCTGTGATTCTCTTTCTATGGATTGCGTATTGATCACCCCAGACAGACGTCTTACTCTCCTCGGTCCGGTCGCCGCCGTCCTTCCTCTAGGCCACTGGTTACAGTTACCTCTCTGTGAGAAGGTGGGTTGCGGTATCGGGGTTTGAACTCCCGGCAGTGCGCACTGTCTAAGCCGTTCCGACTTGAGAGAAATCTGCGTAGGAGAAAATCAAGTTAGCAATCCTGCCGACTACGCCATATTGTCGTGGATTTTTCCCATTCAACCCACAGTGAGCAAGTCTGTCCAAACAGAACCACAACAAAACGCATGTAATAGAATAAGAAAAATAATTTCAGTTTATTGAGATAAACTCAGAACGAGAGAGATTCTCACCAGAATCACTCTGCCTTAGAAACAGCATACAGAGGAGATTTATACACAATAATCGTTGCTTTACTGATTTGCCACAAGGGGCGGTTTCTAAACATACAGAGACAAGGGTATCCAATTCTTGATGTTTTGTCTCTCTATAACTATCAATAACCTTCAAAACAAGTAACGAAAACATCTGCCTTACAGACTGCCTGTCTCAGCAGAATGTGAAGGAGAGACACAGAGGGAGTGAACCATGACCTACTCAGTGTTCACAAAGAATACATTATTTAATTACTTAACTCCATATATAATTGATCTATTATATTAAATGCTTAATGATAATCATGTGATTGTCTCTATGTTAATACACACATATTGTAAAACAGAAAATTCCTTCACAATGGTCAACAAAATTAAAATGCCATTTTTTGATTCCAATGTATAGGAAATTATATTTACTTAATAATTGCATTGAAATAAGTGAACAATAATAAGTTTTAAGGCATTTATGATGAAAAATGTGATTTGGGGAAAATGAAAAACACATAAGACTATAGTCTTATGTCCAAAAAGGGCCAAAATGTTCAAAAAAATGAAAATGCCATTTTTTGATTCCAATGTATAGGAAATTACATTTACTTAATAATTACATTGAAATAACTGAAAAATATTGAGTTGTAAGGCATTTATGATGAAAAATATATTTTGGGGAAAATGAAAAACATATAAGACTTATGATTTCTGATGAAAAATGTCTATAGTCTTATGTCCAAAAAGGGCCAAAATGGTCAAAAAAATTTAAATGCCATTTTTTGATTCCGATGTATAGGAAATTATATTTATTTAATATCTGCAGTGAAATAAGTGAAAAATATTGAGTTTTAAGGCATTTATGATGAAAAATATGTTTTGGGGAAAATGAAAAACACATAAGACTATAGTCGTATGTCCAAAAAGGGCCAAAATGTTCAAAACAATTAAAAAGCTATTTTTTGATTCCAATGTATAGGAAATTATATGTATTTAATATCTGCAGTGAAATAAGTGAAAAATATTGAGTTTTAAGGCATTTATGATGAAAAATGTGTTTTGGGGAAAATGAAAAACACATAAGACTATAGTCTTATGTCCAAAAAGGGCCAAAATGGTCAAAAAAATTAAAATGCCATTTTTTGATTCCGATGTATAGCAAATTATATTTATTTAATATCTGCGGTGAAATAAGTGAAAAATATTGAGTTTTAAGACATTTATGATGAAAAATATGTTTTGGGGAAAATGAAAAACACATAAGACTATATTCTTATGTCCAAAAAGGGCCAAAATGTTCAAAACAATTAAAAAGCCATTTTTTCATTCCAATGTATGGGAAATTACATTTACTTAATAATTGCATTGAAATAAGTGAACAATAATGAGTTTTAAGGCTTTTATGATGAAAAATGTGCTTTGGGGAAAATGAAAAACACATAAGAGTATAGTCTTATGTCCAAAAAGGGTCAAAATGGTCAAAAAAATAAAAAAAGCCATTTTTTGATTCCGATGTATAGCAAATTATATTTATTTAATATATGTTGTGAAATAAGTGTAAAATATTGAGTTTTAAGACATTTATGATGAAAAATGTGTTTTGGGGAAAATGAAAAACACATAAGACTGTAGTCTTATGTCCAAAAAGGGCCAAAATGTTCAAAAATATTAAAATGCCATTTTTTGATTCCAATGTATAGGACATTATATTTATTTAATATCTGCGGTGAAATAAGTGAAAAATATTGAGTTTTAAGACATTTATGATGAAAAATATGTTTTGGGGAAAATGAAAAACACATAAGACTATAGTCTAATGTCCAAAAAGGGCCAAAATGGTCAAAAAAGTTAAAATGCCATTTTTTGATTGCGATGTATAGGAAATTATATTTATTTAATATCTGCGGTGAAATAAGTGAAAAATAACGAGTTTTAAGGCATTTATGATGAAAAATGTGTTTTGGAGAAAATGAAAAAACATAAGACTATATTATAGTCTTATGTCCAAAAAGGGCCAAAATGGTCAACAAAATTAAAATGCAATTTTTTGATTCCGATGTATAGGAAATGATATTTATTTAATAACTGCAGTGAAATAAGTGAAACATAATGAGTTTTAAGACATTTATGATGAAAAATGTCTTTTGGGGAAAATGAAAAAACATAAGACTATATTATAGCCTTATGTCCAAAAAGGGCCAAAATGGTCAACAAAATAAAAATGCCATTTTTAGATTCCGATCTATAGGAAAATATATTTACTTAATAACTGCGGTGAAATAAGTGAAAAATAACAAGTTTTAAGACATTAATGATGAAAAATGTGTTTTGGGGAAAATAAAAGCGCCAAAATTGGCAAAAAAATTTCAATGCCATTTTTTGATTCCGATGTATGGGAAATTATATTTACTTAATAACTGCAGTGAAATATATTTTGGGGAAAATGAAAAAAACATAGGAATATAGTCTTATGTCCAAAAAGGGCCAAAATGTTCAAAAAATTAAAATTACATATTTTGATTCCGATGTATAGGAAATTATATTTATTTAATTACTGCAGTGAAATATGTTTTGGGGAAAATGAAAAAAACATAGGAATATAGTCTTATGTCTAAAAAGGTCAAAAAAATTTACATGCCATTTTTTGATTCCGATGTATTGGAAATTATATTTATTTAATAACTGCGGTGAAATAATGAGTTTTATGACATTTATGATGAAAAATGTGTTTTGGGGAAAATTGTAAAACAAGACTATAGTCTTATGTCCAAAAAGGGCCAAAATGGTGTAGGATATCTAATATTTCCCCTCTTCTCTCTATCTCTGTCGCTCTCTGTCTCTCTCTCTCTCTCACCCCCCCAACATCAAAGATAAGCCAGTCTTTGTCATAAATGACCCCTCTCCCCCCCTCCCCCATACCTTAACCCAATCAGGACAGGGATGGTCTTCCTGTGGAGGTATTTTTATAGTTGCACCGCAGAAAAATAATTTAGTTCAGTTTGGAGTTTGTTGGTGAAGAAGTCATTCTTTTTGGTTCCGCATGCATTTCCTTTTGTTCCTGTTCACCTGGAGGGTAAATAATTTGGCAATTTTTGGCTCATCTCTCTCTTTTCTGGTATATTCAAATTAATGTCTGGTTTAATGTCTTCCATTTTGTAAATTATAAGTAGTCAGCCTACATTCCTTCGTGAATGTATGATTCCCAGTCATTATTCTAATTGAATGTTTTCATTTAATAAAATTACTTAATCTCAAGACCTGATTTAGACTTTGTTTTGGCTTGTTGGTTGATCCACCAGGTTACTGTTCGACTTACCTATCAAAGAATTTGGCGATTTAATTGATGATTGTCATTTTTAATAATAATAATAAAATTAAATCACGTAAAGCTTATTTTGAATGTAGGTTAAGTGAGGGGTTCTAGCACGCAATATCGCTTGTGTTCAGTATTCAGAGTGCTGAATGTTTTAACAAGGGCATTGACTGTTAGAACCGCTGGATTCAGAAAATACACATTTTACCTAGTCCTCACTTACCCGACAATGGTCAAAAAAATTAAAATGCCATTTTTTGATTCCGATGTATTGGAAATTATATTTACTTAATAATTGCATTGAAATAACTGAAAAATATTGAGTTTTAAGACATTTATGATGAAAAATGTGTTTTGGAGAAAATGAAAAAAACATAAGACTATATTCTTATGTCCAAAAAGGGCCAAAATGGTTAAAAAAATGTACATGCCATTTTTTGATTCCGATGTATAGGAAATTATATTTACTTAATAACTGCGGTGAAATAATGAGTTTTAAGACATTTATGATGAAAAATGTGTTTTGAGGAAAATTGTAAAGCATAAGACTATATTCTTATGTCCAAAAAGGGCCAAAATGGTCAAAAAAAATAAAAATGCCATTTTTTGATTCCAATGTATAGGAAATTATATTTACTTTATATCTGCGGCGGTAAAAAATAATGAGTTTTAAGACATTTATGATGAAAAATATGTTTTGGGGTTAAATGAAAAAAACACAAGACTATAGTATAATGTCCTAAAAGGGTCAAAATGGTTAACAAAATTAAAATGCCATTTTTTGATTCCAATGTATAGGAAACTATATTTACTTAGTAACTGTGGTGAAATAAGTGAAAAATAATGAGTTTTTAGACCTTTATGATAAAAAAATGTGTCTTGGGGAAGATTTAAAAACAAAAGGCTGTATAGTCTTATGTCCAAAATGGGCCAAAATAGCAACAAAATTTAAATGCCATTTTTTGATTTCGATGTATAGGAAATTATATTTTTTTAATGACTCCGATGAAATAAGTGAAAAATAATGAGTTTTAAGACATTTATGTCAAAAAATGCGTTTGGTCCGCATCACTGCACTGGGGTTTAATTGACTAGAATAAAGTCTCCCTCCTATTGGCCCACTAACACCATTTCCAGCAGCAAGTCTGCTCTCCCCAGGGGTCTCCCATCCAAGTATTAACCAAGCACCCACTGGCTTAGCTTCAACCATTCAGCAGTAGCAGATTGCATGGAGGTATGGCTGCTGACTTGGAAGTCTTGTGTCCAAAAAGGGCCAAAATGGTCAACAAAATTTAAATGCCATTTTTTGATTCCGATGTACAGGAAATTATATTTACTTAATAACTGCGGTGAAATAAGTGAAAAATAATGAGTTTTAAGACATTTATGTAAAAAAAAAAGTGTGTTGTTCACATCATCGCACTGGGGTTTATTTGATTAGAATGAAGACTGCCTCCTATTGGCCCACCAACACCATTTCCAGCAGCAAGTTTGTTCTCCCCAGGGGTCTCCTATCCAGGTACTTACCAAGCCCCCACCTGTTTAGCCCCAACCATTCAGCAGCAGCAGATCGCATGGTGGCATGGCTGCTGACTATGTAGTCTCATGTCCAAAAAGGGCCAAAATGGTCAACAAAATAAAAATGCCATTTTTTGCATGTATAGGAAACTAGATTTACTTAATAACTGTGGTGAAATAAGTGAAAAATAACACGTTTTAAGACATTTATGATGAAAAATGTGTTTTGGGGAAAATGAAAAAACAACAGGTATAGTTTTATGTCCAAAAAGAGCCAAAATGGTTAACAAAATAAAAATGCCATTTTTTGATTCCGATGTACAGGAAATTTTATTTACTCACAGTTTTTTTTACGATTGCTTTAACTCATTTTGCACAGCAGAATTTCAATGTACAAAACACAAAATGCAAAGTGCCAAACTGACTTTCAAAATTCATACTCTAAGACACTACATCCTATGCTGACATACAAAGTGTGAAACTGTTAACACAAAGTGCTAAACTGACTTACAGAATTCTTACCTTAAGACACTACATGCTATGATGACATACAAAGTGTACAACTGTTAACGCAAAGTGCTAAACTGACTTGCAGAATTCTTACCTTAAGACACTACATCCTATGCTGACATACAAAGTGCAAAACTGTTAATACAAAGTGCCAAACTCTAAATCATATGCTCCATTCTCAGAATACAGCCACCTAATATTACAACAATGTTTATTACTACAAATGCAGATCACTAAATCAATTCAACAGGTGTTTGTAGTCATGTCTCAGTACTTCCAACAACCTTACCCAGGTGAGTAGCATTGCGACACAATTGATAATCTCTTCACCACTACATAAAAGGCTGCTTAGAAACCTGAATGGCAGTTTCTGACAACATGGAGCAGGTCAGTGAGGTTGAGGTTGGTAACGAAGGACAGGGTTGTGGTCGTGGTCATGGTCATGGTCGTGGTCATGGTCATGGTCATGGACCATGTAGAGTAAATATACAGTATATAGGTAATAGGTACTGTACATGCCTAGTTTGCCTAGAACCGGCCCTGAGACCATTGGGCAGGCCCACACACATCCATCCCTGATTGGTCAGCCTGACCCTCTGCTGGGGGCTACAACTCCGTGCGCCTCATACATTTTCTGGATGGGCTGTACAACCGTCTCGTACAGCCAAATGCTCAGATGGTGTTCATCATTGTCTGGGACAATGTAAACTTCTATTGTGCATTGGCTGTGCAAGACTGGTTTACAGCCCATCCATAGTTCCGATTCCAATTCCTTCCACCTTACTCCCCCTTTCTGAACCCCATCAAGGAGTTTTTTCAGCCTGGAGGTGGAAGGTATACGAAAGGTGTCCATATGAGCAGGAAACGCTCCTTCAGGCCATGGATGAGGCATGCAATGACATTACAGCCCAGCAGTGTCAAGGGTGGATAAGGCACTCTAAAAGATTTTAAAAGGTCTTGCCAACGAAGACATCAGATGCGACGTCGACAAAATTCTGTGGCCAAATGTTGTTTGTTGGAAGTACTGAGACATGACTACAAACACCTGTTGAATTGATTTAGTGATCTGAATTTGTAGTAATAAACATTTGAACATTGTTGTAATATTAGGTGGCTGTATTCTAAGAATGGAGAATATGATTTAGAGTTTGGCACTTTGTATTAACAGTTTTGCACTTTGTATGTCAGCATAGGATGTAGTGTCTTAAGGTAAGAATTCTGCAAGTCAGTTTAGCACTTTGCGTTAACAGTTTTACACTTTGTATATCAGCATAGGATGTAGTGTCTTAAGGTAAGAATTCTGCAAGTCAGTTTAGCACTTTGTGTACACTTTGTATGTCATCATAGGATGTAGTGTCTTAAGGTAAGAATTCTGCAAGTCAGTTCAGCACTTTGCGTTAACAGTTTTACACTTTGTATGTCAGCATAGGATGTAGTGTCTTAGAGTATGAATTTTGAAAGTCAGTTTGGCACTTTGCATTTTGAGTTTTGTACATTGAAATTCTGCTGTGCAAAATGAGTCAAAGCAATCGTAAAAAACTGTAATGAGGAAATGACCATTGCATAGTCTTTTTTGGTAACAAGTATTTTGTGTTTGACCGCATTATTTGATAATGGCTGTTGTATTTCAAAATGCACCAATAATTAAACTTCAACGATGAATATATCCACTGTTCTGACACTATGATTGTAAGGGGGGAGTGAAATGTTCGGAGAACCAAACGCCACAACCAAGGAATCTGAAAGCGTAATTCCTTAGAAATACGCCACTAAGCGGACAGCTCCACAGTAACAGGGGAAATTAAACAAAATAATGGGAATAAAAACCTCCCGGCGTAAGCAAACACAAAACAACCCCAAAAGAGGGCAAACTCGGCGATAGCGAGTAGTAAACAACAAAGGAACCTCACGCACTCACACAAGAGGCGTATAACTAGAGGTCAGAGAAAAACAAAAGAAAGCCCGTGTAACAAGGGCGAAAGAAACGTAATAGAAAAATAACCTGTTACCTACAGCTCTAGGTGTGAACGAGCTGACAAAAGGTAACAGGTAGAGGAAAATAAAAAGATAAAGAGAGAAGGAAACAAAAAGACTAATTAAATCTTTACCCTAACTCTTTAACCGGACTACCTACGTTTCTGACAAGTAACAACCAGAAACATAGAGACCGCTATCCTTTACCTTACCGACTCCGATAGTCAAAAGCAAAGACAATCTCGAAGCGTCGGCAAAGCGGAACTCCTGTGCTATTTATAACCGGCAGGAAATCCAAAACAGGTGAAAGGAATAATTGCCGGGCGAGATTCAAACACCGAAACGGATGCAGAAAAATCCGATAGATCGCCCCAATGTCGTCAAACAAAAGAACGACTGCAGAAACAACAGCAGGCTGCCAGAAACCATGACAACGATAAACTTTAGCATGAAATACAATCTAATTTGGTTCAGTTGTTTCTATTGTGCATGCTATATATGATTTTGAGATTGCTATATAAGATTAGGAGTATAGCATTTTGCATTATGGCCAAAGAACACTTTAAAACTCTTTTTTTATCAGAAAGATTTTGTGTTTGGCAGCATTATTTCATGATGACTGTTGTATATTGAAAATGCAGCAATGCTTTAACTTCATTATTTGAAATATCTAATGTTCTGGTGCTGTGATACACTTTTGCATATAATATTCTTTGATTTGACACTGGTATTTTTATTTTGCATGCTATATTACATTTTGAACCCAAAATGAGCAGTATAGCATTCTGTGTTAAGAGTTTTGCACATTGAAACTCTGTTGTGCAAAATGAGTCAAAGCAATCGTAAAAAAACTGTAATAACTGCAGTGAAATAAATGAAAAAGAATTAGTTTTAAGACTTACATGATGAAAATTGTCTTTTGGGGAAAATGAAAAGACATAAGACTATAGTCTTATGTCCAAAAAGGGCCAAAATGGTCAACAAAATTTAAATGCCAGTGAAATACGTGAAAAATAATGAGTTTTTAGACCTTTATTTTTTTTTCTTTTTTTTTCTTTCTAGGCCCACCACCACCCCCCCTCTTCGGAGGACAACTTTCTTTTTTAATTACAATTGTTATAACTTAAAAGCAACAAAATAATATCACCTCTCTGAGGGAGGGAAATAACAGAGAGACAAAACAATAAAGACCTAATAGGGACTGACAAGGGGAAAAAATGGGTACATAACAAGAATAAGACAGACAAGACAGGAACACAATAACACAAAACAAAGAAGAGACGGACAAACAACTCTTTGGGTTGTCAGCATTTCTAGTTAATGGGTTGTCAGCATTCCTGATAATTAATGGGGAAGTTAATGGGTTGCTGTAGGGGCTATGAGATCATGGAGTGAGACTATGAGAGGAGTGTGGGATAGTAAAATGCGTGTATGTGTAAAAGGTTATGTATATATGTGTGTGTGTGTGTGTGTGTGTGTGTGTGTGTGTGTGTGTATGCGTGTGTGCGGGTATGTATATGCCTGGCTTTGGTATGTGTTGGGTGTAGTCAGTGGGTTGATTGATTTATTGCATTAAATAATTGATATGTGGGTTCCATGTTTGCTCAAAGTTTGCTATTTGGTTATTGGCAGAGGCGGTAATTTTTTCCATTGATATGTATTCTGTGAGAAGATTGGTCCAATGTGTTATGTTTAATTTTTTCCTTGATTTCCAGTTCAAGAGGATGGTTTTCTTGGTGATAGTTATGGCAATGAGTATTACTCTATTGATATGGTTGGAATGGGAAACTGTTGATAAGTCCCCTAGAATACACAAAGACGGGGTTAGTGGAATTTGGCAGCCCAAATATAGGGATATTTTATTGGTTATTTCCTGCCAGAAGCGTTGAACAGGTGGGCAGTGCCAGATGGCGTGAAGGTAGTTGTCTTGTGTGTTTCGTGTACATTGTGAGCAAATATCTGAATTAATGAGACCCATTTGGTGCATTCTTTTTTGTGTGAAGTGTACCCTGTGGATTATTTTGTATTGAATGAGTTGGAGATTAGTGTTGTTAGTCATACTAAAGGTATTCTTACAAATTTGAGTCCAGAAGTCAGTATTGGGCATGAGTGAGAGGTCTTTTTCCCAGTTGATGTTAGGAAGGGATATTGAGGAATCCAAATAGTTGAGTAATTTGTATAATTTAGATAGAATATTATTACTAGTTATTATTTTAAGGACTTCCTCTACTATATTGGGGGGTTGTAGGTTGTTTTGTGGCATACTAATTTTAGAAGTAATAATGGCTTTTAGTTGGTGGAATTGGAGAAATGATTTGTTCCCAATACCGTACTTCTGGACCAAATCTTGGAAGGGTATAAAAGTGGAATTTTGAATGATATGCTGAAGTTGTGTGATGCATTTTTGTTTCCAGGTAGTGCAACGGTTTTTTGTTGAGTTGAAAATCTGGGTTATTCCATATTGGGGTGTATTTGCATGGTACCAGTGTGTAGTTTGTGATTTTTAGGGCTTTCCACCAAGCTGTCAGAGCTGTTGCAATCAGTACGTATTTGAAGCAGTTATGGTATTTGATGGATGGGCTGATAAATGGTAAGTCAGATAATGTGATTTCTTTGCAATGAGATTGTTCAATTATAATCCAAGAGTGGTCCTGTTCTGTTGGTGAATCCATTTGGTCAAGAATTGTAGTTGGCTAGCCAGAAAATTGCTATTCTGCCTATAAGTGATAGTGGTTAGTTCATCTGCGCAAGTCGTCTTCTATTGTTTTGAGTAGTGGATTCTATGGTGTAGTGGTGTAGTTTGAAATCTTTGAGAATGTGTTTATCAATTTGATGGCTTCTTGCAGGGAGATCAGGAGATTTTGTAGGTACAGTAGAACATCATCAGCATATAAGCTGATTTTATGGTATGTGTTGAGGGTTTTGATTCCTCTGATATGGTTGTTTTGGTGGATTGCAGCGGCTAAGGGTTCGATGAAGATGGCAAATAGGGATGGAGAGAGTGGGCACCCTTGCCTGGTCCCCCTGTGCAGTGTGAAACTTTGTGATGTTAGTCCGTTAGTTGTGACTGGCCATTGGTGAGTTATATAGTACCCTTATCCAGTTAATAAAAGATTCCCCGAAACCAAATTTTTTGAGTGTTGCAAATAAAAATGTCCAGTTAACTTTGTCAAATGCTTTTTCTGTGTCTAATGCGACAATAATGGTTTCTGCTTGTTCTTGTGTTGTATGTTGTATTAAGTTGAATAATCTACGTGTGTTATTATATGAGTGTCTTCCTTTAATAAATCCAGTTTGATCACGGTGTATTATAAGTGGGATGGCTGTTTCAATTCTGGTGGCTAGGGCTTTACTGATAATTTTTATGTCGGTGTTAATTAATGATAAGGGCCGATAGCTAGATGGAAGGGTTGGGTCTTTATCTGGTTTTAATAATATTGATATGTTAGCGGTGTTCATATGTGGCGGAATTTTTGAGTTATGTTTGATTTCCAGTGTCATTCTGATAAATAGCGGAGAGATGGTTTGCCAAAAGTGTTTAAAGAATTCAGCAGGGAAGCCATCGGGGCCTGGAGCTTTGTTATTGGGTATATGATTGAGAGCCTTATGGAATTCATCTGAGGTTAATGGTCTGTCTAATGAATCTGCTAAGTCTTCAGTTAATTTCGGGAGGTCGGCATTATTTCGAAAATAGTTGTAATAAACCTCTGCTTTTGATCCACCGGGAGGTGAGAGCAAATACTGGATTAGATTAGAGTAGCATGTAAACTGCACCACCATTAAACCAGTCAGGTCCGGATTAGAGTAGCATGTAAACTGCACCACCATTAAACCAGTCAGGTCCGAAGTCAGAATTTTAAGAGCACTCCCACACAGGCAGGTAGAAAAAGATAATCAACTTTATTATATAAACAATTCATTCAAGGAATAAAACTGGAATGTCACCAATTATGCCCAAAGTGGAATGAACACGACACACGTGACTGATTTGTTTTGTTTTAAATACCTCAAATACACAGCAAAGATCGATATGCACGCCCACTGCACTATACACAATAGGGTCAAAACCCATACATAGCTACTCCCATACATAGCTACTCCCATACATAGCTACTCATGACACACTCTATGTCCCCAATAAGGCAACTTGGTTAACTCCCCTCTTAAATTCATTTGCCATCTACCATGTTCGTATTCGAAATGAAACATATAATTTATGACGGACCCAGACGACCACACACATGTACAAATTATTCAGTTAAAATTATACTTCCCCAAATCTGTTGGCAAGACCCCCCGTGGGGTCTGAGCTTGTGGACTGGCCCGATTAACCTACACCAGTCGTTGATAACCCAGGAACAGGTACAAGCAGGGAACGTAATTACTGCAACAACCAACGCACTCGCGGTAAATTTAACAGAAGAGTCGACCAAGGGCTCTCGACCGGTATTTGAATATGGTGTTCCGTCCAGCGGGATCAACAATAATTATAACTTTAAATTATTCCACAATACCCGAGCCCCCCCTATCTTTTTTTCTGGCGCACCAGTTTCTGCCTTTTTTAAAGTCTCTCTGGAGTCCGTATTACCACGGGCACAGGTGTAGCTCATACGGGCACAGGTGTAGCTCATTGTCCATAATGACCGCGTGTCCTAGGTGCAAACCACCTGTCCTTCGCACTCACACCACAATACCCCCGCTCCTGGGTGGAAAAGCACTCACACCACAATACCCCACCTCCTGGGTGGAAAAGCACCCACACCACAATATCCCCCCTCCTGGGTGGAAAAGACTTGTCCTCGAGTCACTCCGAAGTCATCTCAAAGTCCTTGAACTTGGCTGGAAACGTCCGATCCCGAACTGGCCGTAGTGTACCGCCCATTTGCGGTCCTTCAACACCCTGCAGCCTAGCAGGGGATTGTCTTGACTGCTCCTGCCGCCAAGAAAGACCCGACGGCCCTTCACCAGGGTTATCTCGAATCTCCGGAGCAGACATCACCAGTGGGCAGGCTCCACGGATCACAGGTGGACCAGTAGGTGGCATAGGGTCAGGCACCACTAAGGGGCAAGCCCCCTGGGTCATAGCCGGGTCAAGAGGTGGCACAGTGGCAGGTAACATTGATGGGCGGCCTGTCATAGCCATGGTTGAATCAGGTGGTACTGGTGGTCCCCCCATAGCCGCTGCCGCCTGGCGAGCTCTTCGTTGGTGCTGCACGCCCCGCTAGCCCCGCGCGGGTGCAGTGGCTGGGGGGACTGGTTGGGCTCCTGGCCATTTAGACCCCTTGCCTCTCTCCCAACACCACCACCATCTCCTACAAAGGAACCAACAAAAGGCTTCAGCCGGTTAAAATGCACCACACTTTCAGAGCCACCCTCCACTAACTTAATGTGGTACAATACATCAGAGACCCTTTCAAGAATCCTGAAAGGGCCCTTATAGCGCCTCTGTAATTTGGGGCATACTCCACGCTTCCTTGCCTCAGTTCGTAGCCAGACCAGCTCCCCCACTGAATAATATTGAAAATTAGCTCGAAAATCGAATGTTGCCTTCTGCCGGCCAGATGCCTTTTAACTGCCTCCACTACTGTAGCCAGTGTCTCTGCCAGCCCCATGATATAACCACTGACCGACTTAAATGTTTCCTGTTGGTTCACATCAAGCATAACATCAACAGGGAGAACTATTTCCTGCCCAAACAGCACCTTATACGGCGTAAAGCTAGTGCTTGCATGGACACTACTCCTATAGGCCATCATGACATATGGCAAAAGGGTGTCCCAATTAAGCTGATTTTCATCCACAACCAGTGACAACATGGACAGCAGGGTACGGTTAAACCGTTCAATCATGCCATCGGATTGAGGGTGATAAGGGCAAGTTCGTGTTTTGTTCATATTCAACAATCTACAGAGATCTTGAAAAAGGTGGGACTCAAAGTTCCTACCCTGATCCGTATGAATACTGCGGGGGGCACCAAAGCGACAAATCCACTCCTCTGCTAATACCTTGGCAATGGAGTAAGCTTCTTGATTGGGGAGTGGATAAGCTTCTGTCCATTTTGAAAAGTAATCCCTGACGACCAAAATATACATATTTTTATTTGCCGTTTCTGTAATGGGGCCCATAATATCCAATGCTATTCGCTCAAAGGGCCGAGAATGTACGGACGGGTTAAGGGGGACACACCGGAATTTCCCTTGAGTCTTACGAGATGCGCAGTCTACGCATTCCCTGCACCACCGCCTAACATCTCCAAACCACCCCGGCCAATAAAACCGGTCTTTAACCTTACCCTGTAATTTGTGAATACCTAAATGGCCTCCTGTAGGTGTATTATGCAACATTGCCAATACCCCAGGTACCATAGAATTTGGAAGCACTACCTGGATTTTAGAGGCTGCATCAGAATGCGGAGGGGGGATACGCACTAATTTCTGGTCTTGTATTTTAAGCTGTTCCCACACTGAAAAGTATGCGCGTGCACCCAGATTATCTGGCAACCCCTCGTGCCCCTCCCCGGGGTCCATTCTATACTGAATAATAAGGGCTATTATTGGATCTTCTCTCTGGGCTTGTGCCAAATCATCCACCATCTCTCCTCCAGGCTCTGGGGTCGCTGATAGAGTATTTTCTCGCAACAAACACACTACAGGGGTCTGCTCAGTGTCACATGTCCGGCTAGCAAGATCGCAGCACTCCGCACCACCCTGAGCCCCAAAGGCTGGCAATCGGGAGAGGGCGTCAGCATTGGTGTGCTGTTTCCCAGGGCGATGTACAATTTTGTACTGGAAATTTGCTAATTGCTCGACCCACCGAGCCAACTGCCCGTCCAAGCCTTGAAAATTGTGTAACCAACGCAATGAATTATGGTCAGAAATCCCTTCCCCAGGAGATAATGCTTAAAATATTTGGTGAAGACAACCATGCTCAGTAGCTCTTTTTTTGTGGTGGCGTATTTCCGTTCTTGTTTAGTCAATGCGCGACTAGCATACGCGACTACACGCTCCAATCCCTCATCCTCCTGCGATAACACTGCACCTATCCCAGCATCACTGGCATCTGTATCCAATATAAACATCTTTTGAGGGTTTGGATATGCAAAGATCGGTGCAGTGGTAAGACTGGTTTTTAACTGGAGGAAAGCTCTATTGCAGTCTTCCCCCCACCGAAACCGCCTACCCTTTTCAGTCAATTGGTGAAGGGGGCGGGCCATTTCCGCAAACCCCTTCACAAACCGCCTGTAATAGGAGGCCAACCCCACAAAACTGCGCACCTCCGTCTGATTCGTAGGCGTAGGCCACCCTCGCACTGCCTCTATTTTAGTGGGATCCGCCATTACACCCTCCGCGGAAATTACATGTCCCAGATACCGGACTCGAGTGGAGAAGAGGTTGCATTTTGATGGCTTAACCTTAAGATTTGCCTGGCGCAATTTAGCAAGAACCGTCTCTAGCCGACAAAGATGTTCCTGAAAAGTTTGTCCAAATACAATAATGTCATCTAAATACACCAAGCAGGTACTCCACTGCAGATCAGCCAGTACCAAGTCCATCAATCTCTGAAAAGTACTAGGTGAGTTGCAAAGACCAAAACTTAAAACATTAAATTCCCATAGACCCTGTCTTGTGGTGAAAGCAGTTTTGGGGCGATCGCGGGGATCTACCTCCACCTGCCAGTAACCACTGGCCAGGTCGAGGGTACTAAACCAACATGCATTAGTCAAGCTGTCAAGTGCATCGTCAATTCGCGGCAAGGGGTACGCATATTTTCGTGTGACATCATTCAATTTTCTATAATCCACACAAAAACGTAAACTCCCATCCTTTTTCCTTACTGGTACTACAGGGGCGGCTATGGTATGGTCGGCCACTTCCTGTTGAAGTTGGAGGGGTACTCTGCGCGGGGCCATTTTAATTGGCTTTGCATCACCGATATCAATCTGATGCAGGGTAAGGTGGGTTCGCCCCAAATCAGTATCGCCAGTCCTAAATACTGAGGCATTCTGGTAAAGGAGTTCACGAATAGAATGCAACTCGGCTGTCAAATCCCCGTTCCTCCAAACCAAACTGTTGGAGGAGCTCCTCAACCGAGCAGGATCGATTAGCATGGCCCTGTTCAGTCTCCCCATCGCATACCGCTTCATCCCCAACTACAACATCCGTAACTAACGCCCCGATTTTCATCCCCCGTTTTAACGTATGCATGTCATTAGTTACATTAATCACCCTTACCGGCATTAATCCGTTTTCAATTTTACATACCACTCGAGCCACCAGAACATCACAGTGAGCAAGTAACAAACTAAAAGGTTCCAACATACCTGCAGTACAGTTACTAGTCAACCCCTCTACCGCACCAGAAATAATGACTTCACTGCGGGGAGGAATAACAGTGTCCGAGTGGACGATGACAACTTTTGGTTGGTGAGCAAGACCCCCCCGTGGGGTCTGAGCTTGTGGACTGGCCCGATTAACCTACACCAGCCGTTGATAACCCAGGAACAGGTACAAGCAGGGAACGTAATTACTGCAACAACCAACGCACTAAATTTAACAGAAGAGTCGACCAAGGGCTCTCGACCGATATTTGAATATAGTGTTCCGTCCAGCGGGATCAACAATAATTATAACTTTAAATTATTCCACAATACCCGAGCCCCCCCTCTCTTTTTTTCTGGCGCACCAGTCTCTGCCTTTTTTAAAGTCTCTCTGGAGTCCGTATTACCACGGGCACAGGTGTAGCTCATACGGGCACAGGTGTAGCTCATATGGGCACAGGTGTAGCTCATTGTCCATAATGACAGCGTACGTCCTTAACCGCGTGTCCTAGGTGCAAACCACCTGTCCTTCGCACTCACACCACAATATCCCCCCTCCTGGGTTAACATAGTTAATGTCTGTCAAGTCTGGTTCCATGTCTGAGGTGTATAATGTACTGTAAAATAATCTGAAGGTATCGTTTATGTCCTGTGGTGAGTACATTGACTTCCCTGCTGAATTCTTTATGACAGGGATGACAGACTTTTCTTTTCTTTGTTTTAGTTGGTTGGCTAGATATTTACCTGATTTGTTATTGTATTCAAAATTATTATGTTTAAGTCTTTGTATAAGGAATTGTGTTTTTTTATTTATTATGTCATTTAATTGAAACTGATGTTTTCTGAGTTCATTCAAGTTTTCTGTTGTAGGGTTATTTGTAGAAGTATTTTCAAGTTCTTAGATTTTTTGTTCCAAGTTATTTTCCAGTTCCATTTCTTTTTTTTCTTGTATGATGAATATATTATTTTTCCTCTTAATACTGCTTTTGCTGTTTCCCATAGAAATGTTGGAGAGGTTTCGGGAGAGTCATTTATTTCCATGAAGACTGCCCACTCTCTCTTCAGGAAACTGTCAAATTCTGTGTCTTTAAGTAGGGATGTATTGAAGCGCCATCTACTGGTTCCTTTCTGGAATAGGTCATTGTTTAGTTCTAAAGAGATAGGGGCATGATCACTAATCACAATGGGGTGGATTTTTGTATTGGTAATGTTTGGTATAATTGAGTTGCTAGTGAGAAAGTAATCGATACGGGAGAATGAGTGATGAAGTGGTGATAAGTATGTATATTCTTTAGCTGTTAAGTGATGTAAGCGCCAACTATCACCAAGGCCAAATTAATTCATGTACTGTTTTAGTGTTTCAGTGGAATGCCAATTTCTTAAGGTACCTGCAGTGCTTGATCTGTCTAGTGTTGGATTGATAACTGTGTTGAGGTCACCCTTATGATTGTTGAGTTAGTGAAATCGCTGAGATTGGTGAAGAATGTGTGAAAAAAGGAAGGGTCATCACTGTTCGGGCCGTAAATGTTTGCAATGGTGATGTTGAAGTTATTGACGGAAGCGTTAATGATAATGAATCTTCCCTCCGGATCTGTGATAATGGTGTTATGGGTCAACGGTATTTTTTTGTTGATCAGGATGGACACGCCTCTTTGTCTTGAGTTGTATGTTGCAGAGAAGATTTGGTTAAAATGTGTTGTTCTTAATTTCTGGTGCTCTGAGTGTGATAGGTGAGTTTTTAGACCTTTATGATAAAATATGTGTTTTGGGGAAAATTTCAAAACATAAGACTATAGTCTTATGTCCAAAAAGGGCCAAAATGGTCTACAAAATAAAAATGCCATTTATTGATTCCGATGTCTCAGAAATTATATTTACTTAACTGGAAAATGAAAAAACATAAGACTATATAGCCTAATGTTCAAAAAAGGCCAAATAAAAAATAAAATTGGCATTTTTTGATTCCAATGGGTAGGGAATTGTACTTACATCATTCCTGCAATGAAATAAGTGAAAAATAATGTGTTTTTAGAAAGTCTTGATGAAAAATGCATTTTAGTGCAAAATGTGAAAAAGACATAAGACTATAGCCTTATGTCCAAAAAGGGTAAAAATGGTCCATAAAATAAAAATGCTATTTTTTAATAACCATACATAGGAAATTATATTTACTCTATTCCTCAGATGAAATAAGTGAATTATAATTTATTGAGACATTTATGATGAAAAATGCCTTTTAGTGGAAAATGAGAAAAAGACATAAGACAATAGCCTTATTCCCAAAAAGGGCCAAAAAGTTCAAAAAAATAAAAATGCTATTTTTTTTATTCCGATGGGAAGGGAATTATAAATATATAGTGATAAAACAATTGATGAAGCGCACACAGAAATTGCTACCTCGAACAAAAAAGGATCTAAAGTAAATCTTATTTTCTACAAAATATACCAAAATGCTCTGAAAAAATAAAACCAATTCTATTTAAACATTGGTATATCCTTCAAGCGGATGAGAAAATCAAACATTTATATAATGATCAAACTAAAATAGTCTTTAAGCGCCCTATATAGTCTTTAGTCTTTAATAGTCTTTAATAGTCTTTAAGCGCACTTTCTCGCCCTATCTATTCAACAAGGCTACTCAGCAGTGTGGAAGAGTGCTGATTCAGACACGGCCACGGCCACAGGCTGGCCTCCACACACTGAAGCTGTATTTTTCAATGGAAATTATGCAAAGTAGCACCAAAATGATTGTGTGACAGTAAAATTTGCTTCATTTAACACGTTGATTTTACCATTAAATCGTTATTTTATATTGCAGTGTGTATAATCGTCCGTGTACTTGGGTCCATAGCTAACGATGTACTTCCGTATTGCTCCTCTCTGATCCACATCCAAAAGTGCTCAGCTATGCTCTGAGCAGCTCATAGTGAGTGAAACTGAGCAACCCATTAAGTGCGTTCTTCGCTCTGAGCGAAGCTGAGTCGCTCAGTTACTTAACGCGCTCAATAATTGGAGGTTGTGAAGCCGCCTGCCAGACCAGTGGTCCACCGTTAGACTGCATCTGATGTTAGCACATAAGTTAGAAGTACCAGTGACATTAATGTTAACTTGGCTAACCTGGTTGCAAAGGGGTGGAACATTTCCGGTAAATTTCCGGAAACTTAGAAATGACCATGGGAAGTTAAGCTCGGGAATTTTGAAAATTTTGACCAATTTCTTTTTGCAAATGTTAGCCTATAAGAAGGAACTTAAATTTACTTGCAGCATGCTTTGGTTAAACAACCCAATTTAATGCGAATTCAGTTGAATTTCAACCCTGCACTGTGCATTCTCTAGAGTACTCAAGGGTCTATGTCACACTGGTTCCCCATTCATTTAGACCATAGACATTAACTAAAGCAATGTCTAGTGATTATGTCTTACCATCAATTTCCTGGATTGTTCAATATAACAAAATATGTTGTTTTTCTGGACCAGCTTCGAGTATAGGTTATTTTATGTTTTAGTATTTTTTTGTGAATATACCAGCGCTGGCTCTGTTTAAAAACTCGACGTCCCATAATTCCCTCCGGGTGGTTCAGTGGAGTAAAATGGTCAAATTAGCAAGGTGGTATGCACTGCCAAAAATGTCCAGACAAGATGATATCTGATTGGTGGAGAACAGCCCATGCGTTGCAGTAATGGATATGTAGTCCATTAAAGTGGACTACAAATCATTACTTTAAAGAATAAACATTGGAACATGCAATGTATGCTCTATAGGAATGTTTCGGCTCATTCTATATATCAGATTTCAAGAAATTGTCGATAGTCTCCGAAGTCCGTTCTATCTGTCATAGGGAATTTACTTCCGAAACCAAACTCCGCCCACGTCTGATGAACTCACGTGAGTACTCTATTACATGTGCAGTGCATTCTTCCATCAAATGCAGAAATAATTCCCAGCATCCTGCACACTACAGTACGGCTATTGAGGCCAAACTACTGCATCTACTACGTCCATTTTGAATACATTTTCTTTTTTTGGGGGTGGGGGGGTTTAGGAAATACATTTCTTTTATTTTCTGCAGATTACTCCGGGCCGTCCGCCTCTCGCCCTGAGTTTGCAGACTGTTCCAGTTATGCCCCTCACCCTGAGTTTGCAGACTGCTCCAGTTATGCCCCTCACCCTGAGTTTGCATACTGCTTCGGACCTGTCCCTCCTTTGGTTTATCCTCCCAACTTCACGCAAGCGGAGTGCCAGATGCATCACCTCGCCCCCTTTGAACTGATGATTGAATTGACTATTACCATTCAGTCCACCTTTAGTCTAAACCGGGCCGGCCAGCGAAGGATGGGCAGCCCCTCTTAGCCAGGTTCCTTCCGAGATTTATTCCCACTGGGGAGTTTTTTCTCCCCACTGTTCAGTGTTTTTTCTCCCCTACCGGGGAGTTTTTCACCTCATTTTGCTGGTTGGGGGCTAAGGCCTGGTTTTGCTGGTTGGGGGCAAAGGCCTGGTTTTGCTGGTTGGGGGCTAAGGCCTGGTTTTGCTGGTTGGGGGATAAGGCCTGGTTTTGCTGGTTGGGGGCAAAGGCCTGGTTTTGCTGGTTGGGGGCTAAGGCCTGGTTTTGCTGGTTGGGGGCAAAGGCCTGGTTTTGCTGGTTGGGGGCTAAGGTCTGGTTTTGCTGGTTGTGGGCTAAGGCCTGGTTTTGCTGGTTGGGGGCTAAGGCCTGGTTTTGCTGGTTGGGGGCAAAGTTCTGGTTTTGCTGGTTGGGGGCTAAGGCCTGGTTTTGCTGGTTGGGGGCTAAGGCCTGGTTTTGCTGGTTGGGGGCTAAGGCCTGGTTTTGCTGGTTGGGAGCTAAGGCCTGGTTTTGCTGGTTGGGGGCTAAGGTCTGGTTTTGCTGGTTGGGGGCTAAGGCCTGGTTTTGCTGGTTGGGGGCATAGGCCTGGTTTTGCTGGTTGGGGGCTAAGGCCTGGTTTTGCTGGTTGGGGGCAAAGGCCTGGTTTTGCTGGTTGGGGGCTAAGGTCTGGTTTTGCTGGTTGGGGGCTAAGGCCTGGTTTTGCTGGTTGGGGGCTAAGGCCTGGTTTTGCTGGTTGGGGGCAAAGTTCTGGTTTTGCTGGTTGGGGGCTAAGGCCTGGTTTTGCTGGTTGGGGGCTAAGGCCTGGTTTTGCTGGTTGGGGGCTAAGGCCTGGTTTTGCTGGTTGGGAGCTAAGGCCTGGTTTTGCTGGTTGGGGGCTAAGGTCTGGTTTTGCTGGTTGGGGGCTAAGGCCTGGTTTTGCTGGTTGGGGGCTAAGGCCTGGTTTTGCTGGTTGGGGGCTAAGGTCTGGTTTTGCTGGTTGGGGGCTAAGGTCTGGTTTTGCTGCTTGGGGGCTAAGGTCTGGTTTTGCTGGTTGGGGGCTAAGGTCTGGTTTTGCTGGTTGGGGGTCTAAGGCCTGGTTTTGCTGGTTGGGGGCTAAGGCCTGGTTTTGCTGGTTGGGGGCTAAGGCCTGGGTTTGCTGGTTGGGGGCTAAGGCCTGGTTTTGCTGGTTGGGGGCTAAGGCCTGGTTTTGCTGGTTGAGGGCTAAGGTCTGGTTTTGCTGGTTGGGGGCTAAGGCCTGGTTTTGCTGGTTGGGGGCTAAGGCCTGGTTTTGCTGGTTGGGGGCTAAGGCCTGGTTTTGCTGGTTGGGGGCAAAGGTCTGGTTTTGCTGGTTGGGGGCTAAGGCCTGGTTTTGCTAGTTTGGGGCTAAGGCCTGGTTTTGCTGGTTGGGGGCTAAGGCCTGGTTTTGCGGGTTGGGGGCTAAGGCCTGGTTTTGCTGGTTGGGGGCTAAGGCCTGGTTTTGCTGGTTGGGGGCTAAGGCCTGGTTTTGCTGGTTGGGGGCTAAGGTCTGGTTTTGCTGGTTGGGGGCTAAGGCCTGGTTTTGCTGGTTGGGGGCTAAGGCCTGGTTTTGCTGGTTGGGGGCTAAGGCCTGGTTTTGCTGGTTGGGGGCTAAGGCCTGGTTTTGCTGGTTGGGGGGTAAGGTCTGGTTTTGCTGGTTGGGGGCTAAGGCCTGGTTTTGCTGGTTGGGGGCTAAGGCCTGGTTTTGCTGGTTGGGGGCTAAGGTCTGGTTTTGCTGGTTGGGGGCTAAGGTCTGGTCTTGCTGGTTGGGGGCTAAGGCCTGGTTTTGCTGGTTGGGGGCTAAGGCCTGGTTTTGCTGGTTGGGGGCTAAGGCCTGGTTTTGCTGGTTGGGGGCTAAGGCCTGGTTTTGATGCTTGAGGGCTAAGGCCTGGTTTTGCTGGTTGGGGGCTAAGGCCTGGTTTTGCTGGTTGGGGGCTAAGGCCTGGTTTTGCTGGTTGGGGGCTAAGGCCTGGTTTTGCTGGTTGGGGGCTAAGGCCTGGTTTTGCTGGTTGGGGGCTAAGGTCTGGTTTTGCTGGTTGGAGGCTAAGGCCTGGTTTTGCTGGTTGGGGGCTAAGGCCGGGTTTTGCTGGTTGGGGGCTAAGGCCTGTTTTTGCTGGTTGGGGGCTAAGGCCTGGTTTTGCTGGTTGGGGGCTAAGGCCTGGTTTTGCTGGTTGGGGGCTAAGGCCTGGTTTTGCTGGTTGAGGGCTAAGGTCTGGTTTTGCTGGTTGGGGGCTAAGGCCTGGTTTTGCTGGTTGGGGGCTAAGGCCTGGTTTTGCTGGTTGGGGGCTAAGGTCTGGTTTTGCTGGTTGGGGGCTAAGGCCTGGTTTTGCTGGTTGGGGGCTAAGGCCTGGTTTTGCTGGTTGGGGGCTAAGGCCTGGTTTTGCTGGTTGGGGGCTAAGGCCTGGTTTTGCTGGTTGGGGGCTAAGGCCTGGTTTTGCTGGTTGGGGGCTAAGGTCTGGTTTTGCTGGTTGGGGGCTAAGGCCTGGTTTTGCTGGTTGGGGGCTAAGGCCTGGTTTTGCTGGTTGGAGGCTAAGGTCTGGTTTTGCTGGTTGGGGGCTAAGGTCTGGTCTTGCTGGTTGGGGGCTAAGGCCTGGTTTTGCTGGTTGGGGGCTAAGGCCTGGTTTTGCTAGTTGGGGGCTAAGGCCTGGTTTTGCTGGTTGGGGGCTAAGGCCTGGTTTTGCTGGTTGGGGGCTAAGGTCTGGTTTTGCTGGTTGGGGGCTAAGGCCTGGTTTTGCTGGTTGGGGGCTAAGGCCTGGTTTTGCTAATTGGGGGCTAAGGCCTGGTTTTGCTGGTTGGGGGCTAAGGCCTGGTTTTGCTGGTTGGGGGCTAAGGCCTGGTTTTGCTGGTTGGGGGCTAAGCCCTGGTTTTGCTGGTTGGGGGCTAAGGCCTGGTTTTGCTGGTTGGGGGCTAAGGTCTGGTTTTGCTGGTTGGGGTCTAAGGCCTGGTTTTGCTGGTTGGGGGCTAAGGCCTGGTTTTGCTGGTTGGGGGCTAAGGCCTGGTTTTGCTGGTTGGGGGCTAAGGCCTGGTTTTCCTGTTTGGGGGCTAAGGCCTGGTTTTGCTGGTTGGGGGCAAAGGCCTGGTTTTGCTGGTTGGGGGCTAAGGCCTGGTTTTGCTGGTTGGGGGCTAAGGCCTGGTTTTGCTGGTTGGGGGCTAAGGCCTGGTTTTGCTGGTTGGGGGCTAAGGCCTGGTTTTGCTGGTTGGGGTCTAAGGCCTGGTTTTGCTGGTTGGGGGCTAAGGCCTGGTTTTGCTGGTTGGGGGCTAAGGCCTGGTTTTGCTGGTTGGGGGCTAAGGCCTGGTTTTGCTGGTTGGGTGCTAAGGCCTGGTTTTGCTGGTTGGGGGCTAAGGTCTGGTTTTGCTGGTTGGGGGCTAAGGCCTGGTTTTGCTGGTTGGGGGCTAAGGTCTGGTTTTGCTGGTTGGGGTCTAAGGCCTGGTTTTGCTGGTTGGGGGCTAAGGCCTGGTTTTGCTGGTTGGGGGCTAAGGCCTGGTTTTGCTGGTTGGGGGCTAAGGCCTGGTTTTGCTTGTTGGGGGCTAAGGCCTGGTTTTGCTGGTTGGGGGCTAAGGTCTGGTTTTGCTGGTTGGGGGCTAAGGCCTGGTTTTGCTGGTTGGGGGCTAAGGCCTGGTTTTGCTGGTTGGGGGCTAAGGCCTGGTTTTGCTGGTTGGGGGCTAAGGCCTGGTTTTGCTGGTTGGGGGCTAAGGTCTGGTTTTGCTGGTTGGGGGCTAAGGCCTGGTTTTGCTGGTTGGGGGCTAAGGCCTGGTTTTGCTGGTTGGGGGCTAAGGCCTGGTTTTGCTGGTTGGGGGCTAAGGCCTGGTTTTGCTGGTTGGGGGCTAAGGCCTGGTTTTGATGCTTGGGGGCTAAGGCCTGGTTTTGCTGGTTGGGGGCTAAGGCCTGGTTTTGCTGGTTGGGGGCTAAGGCCTGGTTTTGCTGGTTGGGGGCTAAGGCCTGGTTTTGCTGGTTGGGGGCTAAGGCCTGGTTTTGCTGGTTGGGGGCTAAGGTCTGGTTTTGCTGGTTGGAGGCTAAGGCCTGGTTTTGCTGGTTGGGGGCTAAGGCCGGGTTTTGCTGGTTGGGGGCTAAGGCCTGTTTTTGCTGGTTGGGGGCTAAGGCCTGGTTTTGCTGGTTGGGGGCTAAGGCCTGGTTTTGCTGGTTGAGGGCTAAGGTCTGGTTTTGCTGGTTGGGGGCTAAGGCCTGGTTTTGCTGGTTGGGGGCTAAGGCCTGGTTTTGCTGGTTGGGGGCTAAGGCCTGGTTTTGCTGGTTGGGGGCTAAGGTCTGGTTTTGCTGGTTGGGGGCTAAGGCCTGGTTTTGCTGGTTGGGGGCTAAGGCCTGGTTTTGCTGGTTGGGGGCTAAGGCCTGGTTTTGCTGGTTGGGGGCTAAGGCCTGGTTTTGCTGGTTGGGGGCTAAGGCCTGGTTTTGCTGGTTGGGGGCTAAGGTCTGGTTTTGCTGGTTGGGGGCTAAGGCCTGGTTTTGCTGGTTGGGGGCTAAGGCCTGGTTTTGCTGGTTGGAGGCTAAGGTCTGGTTTTGCTGGTTGGGGGCTAAGGTCTGGTCTTGCTGGTTGGGGGCTAAGGCCTGGTTTTGCTGGTTGGGGGCTAAGGCCTGGTTTTGCTAGTTGGGGGCTAAGGCCTGGTTTTGCTGGTTGGGGGCTAAGGCCTGGTTTTGCTGGTTGGGGGCTAAGGTCTGGTTTTGCTGGTTGGGGGCTAAGGCCTGGTTTTGCTGGTTGGGGGCTAAGGCCTGGTTTTGCTAATTGGGGGCTAAGGCCTGGTTTTGCTGGTTGGGGGCTAAGGCCTGGTTTTGCTGGTTGGGGGCTAAGCCCTGGTTTTGCTGGTTGGGGGCTAAGGCCTGGTTTTGCTGGTTGGGGGCTAAGGTCTGGTTTTGCTGGTTGGGGTCTAAGGCCTGGTTTTGCTGGTTGGGGGCTAAGGCCTGGTTTTGCTGGTTGGGGGCTAAGGCCTGGTTTTGCTGGTTGGGGGCTAAGGCCTGGTTTTGCTGGTTGGGGGCTAAGGCCTGGTTTTGCTTGTTGGGGGCTAAGGCCTGGTTTTGCTGGTTGGGGGCTAAGGTCTGGTTTTGCTGGTTGGGGGCTAAGGCCTGGTTTTGCTGGTTGGGGGCTAAGGCCTGGTTTTGCTGGTTGGGGGCTAAGGCCTGGTTTTGCTGGTTGGGGGCTAAGGCCTGGTTTTGCTGGTTGGGGGCTAAGGTCTGGTTTTGCTGGTTGGGGGCTAAGGCCTGGTTTTGCTGGTTGGGGGCTAAGGCCTGGTTTTGCTGGTTGGGGGCTAAGGTCTGGTTTTGCTGGTTGGGGGCTAAGGCCTGTGTTTTGCTGGTTGGGGGCTAAGGCCTGGTTTTGCTGGTTGGGGGCTAAGGCCTGGTTTTGCTGGTTGGGGGCTAAGGCCTGGTTTTTTGCTCAATTTTCCTTCTGTTTCCCTGTGCAGCATCTTTGTGACAGTTCTCTGTAAAAAGCGCTATACAAATAAAATTGACAAAACAAAATGTTTATATTTATGTCTGCATATGAGTAGGTAAATACAGCTAGTACAAATAAGTCCGCAACATAGTAGACATTGTAGACTAACATTTTAATAGAGTTTCCTACATGACCGTACTCAGAGCAATTTTCTAGCCACATTATATGATTCACTTTAAATGAACAATTGAGAGTGTTGGACTGGTACTCCTACCATGGCTGGGAGGGACTCCCCTTCAGGTGCCAGACCAAACTTGGGGCTTCTTATAATTTAGGACACGAGCCGGGCTTCCCTGGAGGAGGACATCTAATGGTCAGCTCTCCTCCTGCATGAACAGTGGATTTGTGAATTGCTTCCACAGAGGGGCAACTGTCTTCCTTCAGTCCCGCTGCTGCCTTTACCCAGTTCACCCCCATATATCCCCTAAACACTTAATGCAATCTCACAACCATACCAGTATCAATCCATACTCTCAGATTTTTCCACACCAATCCACTTGTACCTTTCCTCGTCACAACATTACAACAAGGCTGGTGCACCATTTTAATATGATGGTGATGACCCCATCTACGACAATCAGCAACATACCAAATGTCCTCACCTTTCTGTGTGGGTGTGTGCATCTTTTGAGGGCATTTTTGTGTGTTTGTGCATTCGATTGGTCAGCTGTATTTGTGGTGTGAGTGGGTGTGTGCGTGTGCGTGTGTGTGTGTGTGTGTGCGCGTGTGCTGACGCATATGTTTGTGTGTTTGTGTGTAGTCAGTCATAGAGATTTTATGACTATTTGGGTGAGACTCTGTGTGTGTTTCTGAGTTTGTGTGTCTTTGTGGGTCTCTATGTAAATCTATCTCTGTGTGCACATGTTTGTGTGTTTTATGAGTCACATGATGTTCGATTTACCTACTGTTTGGACATTGGGAATAATAGATTAGTTATGTCCTACTGTGTAAAACCATAGCATTGAAAGAGGGCGTTCTTTCTTTTTCGCATCACTGTGTGTGCGTGTGTGTGTGTGTTTGTTTTTGCGTGTGAGTTTGTGTGTATGCGTGTCCCCGGTGACAATCATTACTATTTACAAGAGTGCCATTTATGGGGACTTTTTTTTGTTGCAAACTGCCAATATTACCTGGCTGAACTACAGCTGGACAGATTTCATTAAAATGCGCAGAGAATTCTTTGTGAAAATGTGCAATATGCATGTCAGTAACATGTACAGTAAATGTGGGGTATCAGGGCGCTCCAGCTATATGCCAGTCAGCATAAGAATTCTGCAGGATAGTAACAGGAAAATGGAAATTATTATGTTACACCAAACAACGTCATATATCAGCCTATTATTATCATTGTAGCAATAACTCAAATGTAACAATAATTTTCTCATTATTACCGCCAAAAGTGTACGGCATAAAATGAACGGAAGGATTTGAGGGTGAGAAGGACACACAAAACCTAGATGCTATGTGTGCAACTCACAAAGGGCACACCTTTTAAAAAAAAAAAAAAAAACACTGTCCCATCTACCTGCAGTAACAGTCAGTGGCAATAATCAGTTGTGGTGTTCTTATATAGCCAGGAGATGGCGATGCAGTGTAATTCAGATGGCACCGGAGTTGGATTGTTAGGAGATTGTACCAGACTGACTACCAGTGAAGTGAAGTGCAGCACAGTAAGAGAAGCTAAATTCATACACGTCTCTAGCACAGCTTCACCTGTTAACAGGTAGGCCTATAGTATCGCAGGTCTGACAATAATTTCATTACAAGTTAGGTAGTTCGATACAACCCTCTCTTGTTGACTGCTATTGTATTTTATATACCTGCATATATGTTTACATTGTCTGTGGTAGTAACGCAACCTAAACCCCTTTGCGCAGATGGCAAATTTGGTCAATTCTCACCTATTTAGGGGGGTGCTCTGTTTAAGGCTTTAAAACTCCAGGTGTGAGCATGCAGATAAACTTTGTAAATCAAATTCAGAATTGACTACAAGATTTTACTTTTAGCGTTTAAAGCTTTAAATGGTTTGGCTCCAGAATATCTTAGTGACTTACTCATTTTTTACTGTCCTCCTAGATTACTTCGCTCTCAAAGTGCTGGCTTTTTGAAAATTCCTACTATATCTAAAATTACAACGGGTGGCAGAGCCTTCTCTTACAGAGCTCCTTTCTTATGGAACAATCTCCCTCTGTATGTTCGGGCTTCAGACACACTTTCTCTCTTTAAGTGTAGGCTAAAAACGTACCTCTTTAGTCAATCCTATAGTTAAGGATGTCGAGGGCGAGGCTAACCTTCTCTTTTCCTCTCTCACCCTGAGCTGCAGATCCCTCCGGCCCGTCCCCCTCTCGCCCTGAGTTTGCAGACTGCTCCAGTCCTGTCCCTCGCCCTGAGTTTGCAGACTGCTCCAGTCCTGTCCCTCGCCCTGAGTTTGCAGACTGCTCCTGTCCTGCCCCTCGCCCTGAGTCTGCAGACTGCTCCTGTCCTGCCCCTCGCCCTGAGTTTGCAGACTGCTCCAGCCCTGCCCCTCTCCCTGAGTTTGCAGACTGCTCCAGCCCTGTCCCTCACCCTGAGTCTGCAGACTGCTCCAGCCCTGTCCCTCGCCCTGAGTCTGCAGACTGCTCCAGCCCTGCCCCTCTCCCTGAGTCTGCAGACTGCTCCAGCCCTGTCCCTCCCCTGAGTCTGCAGACTGCTCCAGCCCTGCCCCTCTCCCTGAGTCTGCAGACTGCTCCAGTCCTGCCCCTCACCCTGAGTCTGCAGACTGCTCCAGCCCTGTCCCTCCCCTGAGTCTGCAGACTGCTCCAGCCCTGTCCCTCGCCCTGAGTTTGCAGACTGCTCCAGCCCTGTCCCTCGACCTGAGTTTGCAGACAGCTCCTGTCCTGTCCCTCGCCCTGATCTGCTGACCGCTCCAGTCCTGTCCCTCCCCTGGTTTATGCCCGGAGTCCCAGATGCACCACCCCGCCCCTTTGAACTGAACATTTTACATCCTTTGACTTCCTACCTACTAGCTAGTTTTATTAGATCCCTCATTACAGTCTATTACATTCCATTCCACCTTTAGTTTAAACCGGGCCGGCCAGCGAAGGATGGGCTCCCCCTCTCTAGCCAGGTTCCTTTAGTTTAAACCGGGCTGGCCAGCGAAGGATGGGCTCCCCCTCTCTAGCCAGATTCCTTTAGTTTAAACCTGGCCGGCCAGCGGAGGATGGGCCCCCCCCTCTCTAGCCAGGTTCCTTTAGTTTAAACCGGGCTGGCCAGCGAAGGATGGGCTCCCCCTCTCTAGCCAGATTCCTTTAGTTTAAACCTGGCCGGCCAGCGGAGGATGGGCCCCCCCTCTCTAGCCAGGTTCCTTTAGTTTAAACCGGGCTGGCCAGCGAAGGATGGGCCCCCCCTCTCTAGCCAGGTTCCTTTAGTTTAAACCGGGCTGGCCAGCGAAGGATGGGCCCCCCCCTCTCTAGCCAGGTTCCTTCCCAGATTTCTTCCCACTGGGGAGTTTTTTACCTCGTTTTGCTGTTTGGGGGTTAAGGCCTGGTTTTTTGCTCAATTTTCCTTTTGCTCAATTTTTCCTCTGTGCAGTGTCCTTGTGACAGTTTGCGCTATACAAATAAAATTGAATTGCATTGAATTGAATTAAATGGCTTAAATTGAACAAGACAGGTGTACCATTTACAATTCAAATTTAGATTTGTTTATTTTCATAATTTAAGTCAAAATAAAGTGCCACAAATGCAAAGAAACTTTGGAAAAATGCAAAAAGAAGTTTACAACTAAATACTGAGGGCTACATAAAGTGAAACAGGTAAATCTATACATTTCCTGGATCATACACTCCAAGTCCACCAGTGTGCAAAATCTGAGGATTCCCGCGCCCTTCCCCCGCCCCCCTCCTGGCCCGGAGCTCCAGCCCAAGACCAGCTAGGCGCCCCCCACCTGCCACTGCTGATCTCTACATGATGGAGTCATCTGAATAGAATACCTCCCTATGACATAATCAACCCATAGGCCAGTGGAGGATGAGCATCCCCCCAATAGCCGGGTTCCTCTCGAGATTTCTTCCCATCGGGGAGTTTTTTCTTGCCACAGTATGAGGGTTTTCTCTCCTACTAGAGTTTTTACCTCTGCTATCTGGGGGCTTAGAGCTGGCATTTCCCATTTCCCCTTTCCTCCCCTTTCTGTTCTGTAAAGCGTCTTTGTGACAGTCATCTGTGAAAAGTGGTATATAAATAAAATTGAATTGAATTGAATTGAGGATGATATGCAGAACTACTAAAGATCTATGATGCATTATATAGGCAGTGTACCCTGTTGACCATTAGTGTCTCCAAATCTATACAAATGGCTAAATTGTGCACTCACTTTTGCATTATTTTCAAGTGGGAATTACTGTCTTATCATCAGTATCTGGGGGTAGATATCTATGGGTCCAAAACCCTATCCAAAACAAGTCATAAAATTAATAGTTTTGTCCATTATAAAGCATATATATTTGCCCCTTCTGATGGTTTAAGATAGAACATTGATACCACAGTGTTACATACACCTAAATATGTTGCCTAATCATTCACTCTTGTGCCTCAATAAAACATCACATTTACCTGTACTCTACAGTATGTATACTTTTGCCCTGGGACTGCATTTTTTCTGTAGTATTGAATTTTCTTTTAATGTTCCCATTCATAATGACTCCAAGAAAAAATTAACATTAATCTACCACATCAGTGCACAGTAAATTGGAATGAGCATTTGCCATGCCCTAAGTGACCAGTATATATGCCATAGCCTATATTATGTACGATAACATGAAAATAAAATAGTATTCCACCATCTGAAAAATGCTGCCAAATGTTCTATCTTCAATGAAAATCGGTAGCGTATACATCAAACATAAAATGAACGATTGCACTAAGGTTTGTGAAATGCACTTAAAATGCGAAAATAACAATAGGCCTATCAATCATATTCGACAAGACAGTGCTCGAGTGGAAAAACATATCTAGCCAGCGAGACCAACCACATTTTAGAAGCAGTACTACTTACATATCGGAAAGGGAAAACTCCAGCCGAGGAATGCGTTTTCTGTAGAGGTTGCATAATATCAGAACTTTAAAACCCCATAAAGGAAGACATAAGTGATGCTTCTACTGTTACAACCCCATAAAGATAGATATAAGTGATGCTTCTACGGTTACAACCCCATAAAGGAAGAGATAAGTGATGCTTCTACTGCTACAACCCCATAACGGAAGAGATAAGTGATGCTTCTACTGTTACAACCCCATAAAGCAAGAGATAAGTGATGCCTCTACTGTTACAACCCCATAAAGCAAGAGATAAGTGATGCTTCTACTGCTACAACCCCATAAATGAAGAGATAAGTGATACTTCTACTGTTACAACCCCATAAAGGAAGAGATAGGTGATGCTTCTATTGTTACAACCCCATAAAGCAAGAGATAAGTGATGCTTCTACTGCTACAACCCCATAAAGGAAGATATAAGTGATGCTTCTACTGCTACAACACCATAAAGGAAGATATAAGTGATGCTTCTACTGCTACAACCCCATAAAGGAAGAGATAAGTGATGCTTCTACTGTTACAGCCCCATAAAGCAAGAGATAAGTGATGCTTCTACTGTTACAACCCCATAAAGGAAGAGGATAAGTGATGCCTCTACTGTTACAACCCCATAAAGGAAGAGATAAGCGATGCTTCTACTGTTACAACCCCATAAAGGAAGAGATAAGTGATGCCTCTACTGTTACAACCCCATAAAAGAAGAGATAAGTGATGCCTCTACTGTTACAACCCCATAAAGCAAGAGTTAAGTGATGCTTCTATTGTTACAACCCCATAAAATAAGAGATAAGTGATGCTTCTACTGTTACAACCCCATAAAGGAAGAGATAAGTGATGCTTCTACTGTTACAACCCCATAAAGGAAGAGATAAGTGATGCCTCTACTGTTACAACCCCATAAAAGAAGAGATAAGTGATGCCTCTACTGTTACAACCCCATAAAGCAAGAGATAAGTGATGCTTCTATTGTTACAACCCCATAAAATAAGAGATAAGTGATGCTTCTACTGTTACAACCCCATAAAGGAAGAGATAAGTGATGCTTCTACTGTTACAACCCCATAAAGGAAGAGATAAGTGATGCTTCTACTGTTACAACCCCATAAAAGAAGAGATAAGTGATGCCTCTACTGTTACAACCCCATAAAAGAAGAGATAAGTGATGCCTCTACTGTTACAACCCCATAAAGGAAGAGATAAGTGATGCTTCTACTGTTACAACCCCATAAAATAAGAAATAAGTGATGCTTCTACTGTTACAACCCCATAAAGCAAGAGATAAGTGATGCTTCTACTGCTACAACCCCATAAAGGAAGAGATAAGTGATGCTTCTACTGTTACAACCCCATAAAAGAAGAGATAAGTGATGCTTCTACTGTTACAACCCCATAAAAGAAGAGATAAGTGATGCTTCTACTGTTGCAACCCCATAAAGCAAGAGATAAGTGATGCTTCTACTGTTGCAACCCCATAAAGGAAGAGATAAGTGATGCTTCTACTGTTACAACCCCATAAAATAAGAGATAAGTGATGCTTCTACTGTTACAACCCCATAAAGCAAGAGATAAGTGATGCTTCTACTGTTACAACCCCATAAAGGAAGAGATAAGTGATGCTTCTACTGTTACAACCCCATAAAGCAAGAGATAAGTTATGCTTCTATTGTTACAACCCCATAGAAGAAGAGATAAGTGATGCTTCCACTGTTACAACCCCATAAATGAAGAGATAAGTGATGCCTCTACTGTTACAACCCCATAAAGGAAGAGATAAGTGATGCTTCTACTGTTACAACCCCATAAAGGAAGAGATAAGTTATGCTTCTACTGTTACAACCCCATAAAATAAGAGATAAGTGATGCTTCTACTGTTACAACCCCATAAAGCAAGAGATAAGTGATGCTTCTACTGCTACAACCCCATAAAGGAAGAGGATAAGTGATGCTTCTACTGTTACAACCCCATAAAAGAAGATATAAGTGATGCTTCTACTGTTTCAACCCCATAAAGCAAGAGATAAGTGATGCTTCTACTGTTGCAACCCCAGAAAGGGAGAGATAAGTGATGCTTCTACTGTTGCAACCCCATAAAGCAAGAGATAAGTGATGCTTCTACTGTTACAACCCCATAAAGGAAGAGATAAGTGATGCCTCTACTGTTACAACCCCATAAAGGAAGAGATAAGTGATGCTTCTACTGTTACAACCCCATAAAGCAAGAGATAAGTGATGCTTCTATTGTTACAACCCCATAAAAGAAGAGATAAGTGATGCGTCTACTGTTACAACCCCATAAAGCAAGAGATAAGTGATGCTTCTACTGCTACAACCCCATAAAGGAAGAGATAAGTGATGCTTCTACTGTTACAACCCCATAAAAGAAGAGATAAGTGATGCTTCTACTGTTACAACCCCATAAAAGAAGAGATAAGTGATGCTTCTACTGTTGCAACCCCATAAAGCAAGAGATAAGTGATGCTTCTACTGTTGCAACCCCATAAAGGAAGAGATAAGTGATGCTTCTACTGTTACAACCCCATAAAATAAGAGATAAGTGATGCTTCTACTGTTACAACCCCATAAAGCAAGAGATAAGTGATGCTTCTACTGTTACAAACCCCATAAGGAAGAGATAAGTGATGCTTCTACTGTTACAACCCCATAAAGCAAGAGATAAGTTATGCTTCTATTGTTACAACCCCATAGAAGAAGAGATAAGTGATGCTTCCACTGTTACAAACCCCATAAATGAAGAGATAAGTGATGCCTCTACTGTTACAACCCCATAAAGGAAGAGATAAGTGATGCTTCTACTGTTACAACCCCATAAAGGAAGAGATAAGTTATGCTTCTACTGTTACAACCCCATAAAATAAGAGATAAGTGATGCTTCTACTGTTACAAACCCCATAAAGCAAGAGATAAGTGATGCTTCTACTGCTACAACCCCATAAAGGAAGAGGATAAGTGATGCTTCTACTGTTACAACCCCATAAAAGAAGATATAAGTGATGCTTCTACTGTTTCAACCCCATAAAGCAAGAGATAAGTGATGCTTCTACTGTTGCAAACCCCAGAAAGGGAGAGATAAGTGATGCTTCTACTGTTGCAACCCCATAAAGCAAGAGATAAGTGATGCTTCTACTGTTACAACCCCATAAAGGAAGAGATAAGTGATGCCTCTACTGTTACAACCCCATAAAGGAAGAGATAAGTGATGCATCTACTGTTACAACCCCATAAAGCAAGAGATAAGTGATGCTTCTATTGTTACAACCCCATAAAAGAAGAGATAAGTGATGCGTCTACTGTTACAAACCCCATAAAGGAAGAGATAAGTGATGCCTCTACTGTTACAATCCCATAAAGGAAGAGATAAGTGATGCTTCTACTGTTACAACCCCATAAAAGAAGAGAAAAGTGATGCTTATACTGTTACAACACCCATAAAAGAAGATATAAGTGATGCTTCTACTGTTGCAACCCCATAAAGCAAGAGATAAGTGATGCTTCTACTGTTGCAACCCCATAAAGGAAGAGATAAGTGATGCTTCTACTGTTGCAACCCCATAAAGCAAGAGATAAGTGATGCTTCTACTGTTACAACCCCATAAAGGAAGAGATAAGTGATGCCTCTACTGTTACAACCCCATAAAGGAAGAGATAAGTGATGCTTCTACTGTTACAACCCCATAAAGCAAGAGATAAGTGATGCTTCTATTGTTACAACCCCATAAAAGAAGAGATAAGTGATGCTTCTACTGTTACAACCCCATAAAGGAAGAGATAATTGATGCTTCTACTGTTACAACCCCATAGAAGAGATAAGTGATGCTTCTACTGTTACAACCCCATAAAATAAGAGATAAGTGATGCTTCTATTGTTACAACCCCATAAAGCAAGAGATAAGTGATGCTTCTACTGTTACAACCCCATAAAGGAAGAGATAAGTGATGCCTCTACTGTTACAACCCCATAAAGGAAGAGATAAGTGATGCTTCTACTGTTACAAGCCCATAAAGCAAGAGATAAGTGATGCTTCTATTGTTACAACCCCATAGAAGAAGAGATAAGTGATGCTTCCACTGTTACAACCCCATAAATGAAGAGATAAGTGATGCCTCTACTGTTACAACCCCATAAAGGAAGAGATAAGTGATGCTTCTACTGTTACAACCCCATAAAGGAAGAGATAAGTGATGCTTCTACTGTTACAACCCCATAAAATAAGAGATAAGTGATGCTTCTACTGTTACAACCCCATAAAGCAAGAGATAAGTGATGCTTCTACTGCTACAACCCCATAAAGGAAGAGGATAAGTGATGCTTCTACTGTTACAACCCCATAAAAGAAGATATAAGTGATGCTTCTACTGTTTCAACCCCATAAAGCAAGAGATAAGTGATGCTTCTACTGTTGCAACCCCATAAAGGAAGAGATAAGTGATGCTTCTACTGTTGCAACCCCATAAAGCAAGAGATAAGTGATGCTTGTTACAACCCCATAAAGGAAGAGATAAGTGATGCCTCTACTGTTACAACCCCATAAAGGAAGAGATAAGTGATGCTTCTACTGTTACAACCCCATAAAGCAAGAGATAAGTGATGCTTCTATTGTTACAACCCCATAAAAGAAGAGATAAGTGATGCGTCTACTGTTACAACCCCATAAAGGAAGAGATAAGTGATGCCTCTACTGTTACAATCCCATAAAGGAAGAGATAAGTGATGCTTCTACTGTTACAACCCCATAAAAGAAGAGAAAAGTGATGCTTATACTGTTACAACCCCATAAAAGAAGATATAAGTGATGCTTCTACTGTTGCAACCCCATAAAGCAAGAGATAAGTGATGCTTCTACTGTTGCAACCCCATAAAGGAATAGATAAGTGATGCTTCTACTGTTGCAACCCCATAAAGCAAGAGATAAGTGATGCTTCTACTGTTACAACCCCATAAAGGAAGAGATAAGTGATGCCTCTACTGTTACAACCCCATAAAGGAAGAGATAAGTGATGCTTCTACTGTTACAACCCCATAAAGCAAGAGATAAGTGATGCTTCTATTGTTACAACCCCATAAAAGAAGAGATAAGTGATGCTTCTACTGTTACAACCCCATAAAGGAAGAGACAATTGATGCTTCTACTGTTACAACCCCATAAAGGAAGAGATAAGTGCATCATACAAGTTACAATCATATAAACGAAGAGATACAGTGCCTTGCGAAAGTATTGACCCCCCTAGGCATTTTTCCTATTTTGTTGCAGTACAACCTGTAATTTAAATAGATTTTTATTTGGATTTTATGTAATGGACCAACACAAAATAGTTCAAATAGGTGAAGTGAAATGAAAAAAAAAACTTGCTTTAAAAAATGTTAAAAAAATAAAAAACTGAAAAGTGGTACGTGCATATGTATTCACCCCCTTTGCTTTAATGTATTTTTAAAGTATCATATTTAATATTTGGTCGCATATCCTTTGCATGCTGTTACTTCCTGAAGTCTGTGACCCATCAACATCAAAAGACTCTCGATATCTTATTTTCAGGTACTGTTACAAGCGATACTATAACCTCTCTGCATTTGAATGGATCTCTATGGGAATTGGGGGGTGAGACTAGATTCAGATGTAAATTACGCTGGTACAGTATGGAACACATGACTGGCTAAATGGCAGTAAGTCATCAAGGGTCTAAGGCAGGGGTGTCAAACTCCAGTCCTGGAGGGCCGCAGTGTCACAGGTATTTTGTGGTTTCCTTTCAATCAGCACCCAGTTAAAGCATTGAGAACAAGGTGTGTGGACTTCTTAGCCAATTAGTGACTTAAATTAATCACTTGTGCTTAAACGCACCAAAAACCAGCAGACACTGCGGCCCTCCAGGACCGGATCTTGACACCCCTGGTCTAAGGTATCAAACGAGCCCCAAACCATCACTCTGCGGCCACATATGGAGTAGATGTGGATGGATCACTTTAAGGGTTTCTTCTCCTGACTTTTTTCCCCATAGAGTTTTATAGGAAAATGAGTCAGGAGAAATAACCCTTGCAGTGAGCCATCCACATCTACTCCATATGTGGCCGCAGAGTGATGGTTTGGGGCTCGTTTGATACCTTAGACCCTTGATGACCTACTGCCATTTAGCCAGTCATGTGTTCCATACTGTACCAGCGTAATTTACATCTGAATCTAGTCTCACCCCCCAATTCCCATAGAGATCCATTCAAATGCAGAGAGGTTATAGTATCGCTTGTAACAGTACCTGAAAATAAGATATCGAGAGTCTTTTGATGTTGATGGGTCACAGACTTCAGGAAGTAACAGCTTCACCTATTTGGACTATTTTGTGTTGGTCCATTACATAAAATCCAAATAAAAATCAATTTAAATTACAGGTTGTACTGCAACAAAATAGGAAAAATGCCAAGGGGGGTGAATACTTTCGCAAGGCACTGTAAGTGATTCTTCTACTGTTACAACCCCATAGACCTGTTTACAATCAGTTTTACATGCACAACAGCAGCAATTGGTGGAGAGTTAAGATGCAAACAGTATAGCATAATCATAAAAAACATGAGTGAGAGTATTTTCATTTAGAACACAAAATATCAACCCAGTTATTTTTCAGAACATATTTTATTATGAAGCTTTAAAATATAAGACTAATTACAATGGATTCTCTCAACATGCAAATACTTTAACGAAACAGAACATATAGGAATAAAACAAGCATTGTATCATCAACCTAGCTTCTCTGTTTTAAAACATGTTTAATCCAAATAAAGCATCAAACCCTTGAAGGAAAAGAAGCTGGGGAATCACTACAGCACAGGCATAGAACAGCCACATCCACAGGGACACTGATAAAACCCATTCAATCCAATAATGCCCCTAGCTTACAGAGTTTACAGTTTCAATTACCATCACATTTTTTAAACACTACGTTTTAAAAGCACACTTGCAGATACAGAAAACTGTGCAAAAACATGGCATTACAAGTATTTTTCTGTACAAATATAACCAACATTTAGTCAAACAGTTTTACTTTCTGAAAAGACACTTTAAAGGCAGTGTATTTTTGTATTTCAGGTGAACAATGACATCCATTACTTCCCACAGTAAAGAAGCTTTAACTGTAAACCATCGATAATCACTCAGAGATAACAGTAACACTTGATTGATTATATATGTGATCCATGATAACCATCACAATATGAGCACATGGGATGGTTAGTATTTTCTGTTGCCCTTGGGACCTTACAGAAAACACTCACAAAAATGAAAACCCAAATATTATATAACAAATGTTTTAGTGAGCAGTTTCATTCATGTTCAGGGTGAAATTAACTTTTAACGACTCATTCAGCTTTTTATTTTTCATGATGTCATGTTGTCCAATGGGAAAGATGGTCTACATCAGCATGTGAAAAAAAAAAAATTCTATCTGATGTCTCATGGTCATTTCATACTGAGAGACACATTATACATTTGTGTATATTATGATATAATATGCATGTTCAGAACAGAATAAAGTAAAATAATTCAATACAATTTCTTCTTCAAAAAAAGACTCCATATTGATGCCTTTCTCAGGTGAGATTCTGTCTGTGATGATGCCTTTCTCAGGTGAGATTCTGTCTGTGATGATGACTTTCTCAGGTGAGATTCTGTCTGTGATGCTGCCTTTCTCAGGTGAGATTCTGTCTGTGATGATGCCTTTCTCAGGTGAGATTCTGTCTGTGATGATGCCTTTCTCAGGTGAGATTCTGTCTGTGATGCTGCCTTTCTCAGGTCAGATTCTGTCTGTGATGATGCCTTTCTCAGGTGAGATTCTGTCTGTGATGCTGACTTTCTCAGGTGAGATTCTGTCTGTGATGATGCCTTTCTCAGGTGAGATTCTGTCTGTGATGCTGACTTTCTCAGGTGAGATTCTGTCTGTGATGCTGACTTTCTCAGGTCAGATTCTGTCTGTGATGCAGACTTTCTCAGGTGAGATTCTGTCTGTGATGATGCCTTTCTCAGGTGAGATTCTGTCTGTGATGCTGACTTTCTCAGGTGAGATTCTGTCTGTGATGATGCCTTTCTCAGGTGAGATTCTGTCTGTGATGCTGACTTTCTCAGGTCAGATTCTGTCTGTGATGCTGACTTTCTCAGGTGAGATTCTGTCTGTGATGCTGACTTTCTCAGGTGAGATTCTGTCTGTGATGATGCCTTTCTCAGGTGAGATTCTGTCTGTGATGCTGTCTTTCTCAGGTCAGATTCTGTCCTCATCACTGCTAAAGAGATAATTTAGAGACCTGGAAAAAAGGTCTGTCTCAGAGAGAGGTATACGTTTGAGATAATGATGACTCTCCCCTTTTCATGTACTGACACTTGGGGGTTCTATCAGGTGGGGTGTGACTGCTTGGGGGTTCTATCAGGTGGGGTGTGACTGCTTGGGGGTTCTATCAGGTGGGGTGTGACTGCTTGGGGGTTCTATCAGGTGGGGTGTGACTGCTTGGGGGTTCTATCAGGTGGGGTGTGACTGCTTGGGGGTTCTATCAGGTGGGGTGTGACTGCTTGGGGGTTCTATCAGGTGGGGTGTGACTGCTTGGGGGTTCTATCAGGTGGGGTGTGACTGCTTGGGGGTTCTATCAGGTGGGGTGTGACTGCTTGGGGGTTCTATCAGGTGGGGTGTGACTGCTTGGGGGTTCTATCAGGTGGGGTGTGACTGCTTGGGCACAGAAAGGCAGGATAATAAATGATATTCTGAGTACATTGTTTACAGTAGCAACTTAAAGATTGTCACAGACTGCTCTTAAAAGAAGAACACAGGTGAATGAACCATTTACTTAAACACCTTTACCTGCCCTGCTACCTTTAATTGTGCTGCTACCCTCATCTTTACCAGTGAATGCGATAAATACAGTATGTGTCTCACAGGTGTGGACATTGCAGTTTAAACCCACTACAGGAGTGCACATTGCTGTTTAAACCCACTACAGGTGTGGCCATTGCAGGTTAAACCCACTACAGGTGTGGCCATTGCAGTTTAGACCCACTACAGGTGTGCACATTGCCGTTTAAACCCACTACAGGTGTGCACATTGCTGTTTAAACCCACTACAGGTGTGGCCATTGCTGTTTAAACCCACTACAGGTGTGCACATTGCCGTTTAAACCCACTACAGGTGTGCACATTGCTGTTTAAACCCACTACAGGTGTGGACATTGCTGTTTAAACCCACTACAGGTGTGGCCATTGCTGTTTAAACCCACTACAGGTGTGCACATTGCCGTTTAAACCCACTACAGGTGTGCACATTGCAGATTAAACCCACTACAGGTGTGGCCATTGCTGTTTAAACCCACTACAGGTGTGCACATTGCTGTTTAAACCCACTACAGGTGTGCACATTGCCGTTTAAACCCACTACAGGAGTGCACATTGCCGTTTAAACCCACTACAGGTGTGGCCATTGCTGTTTAAACCCACTACAGGTGTGGACATTGCAGTTTAGACCCACTACAGGTGTGCACATTGCCGTTTAAACCCACTACAGGTGTGCACATTGCAGTTTAAACCCACTACAGGTGTGGCCATTGCTGTTTAAACCCACTACAGGTGTGGACATTGCTGTTTAAACCCACTACAGGTGTGCACATTGCCGTTTAAACCCACTACAGGTGTGGACATTGCTGTTTAAACCCACTACAGGTGTGCACATTGCCGTTTAAACCCACTACAGGTGTGGACATTGCTGTTTAAACCCACTACAGGTGTGGACATTGCTGTTTAAACCCACTACAGGTGTGCACATTGCAGTTTAGACCCACTACAGGTGTAGTAAAATGATAGCAATGTAATAGTAAAGAGAAAAAGGGCAAATCTAGTCAAAGGAAAAACAAAAGCAAGGCACTTTTTTACAAGAGATGCTGCAGTTTCCACAGTTCAGTTAAAGGACATGTTATTTACTCTAAAGGAACATGCTGAACACAAACTAAGGGACAAATGGCAAACGGATGAAAACGTTTGAGAAAAGCTGACATTTTTTAAACCAAAGAAGATTTGGGATCCAGTGAAACTTGCAGGTTAGCAGTGCCTGCAGAGTCAGAACATTACACTCCTAGTAAGAGAGCATTAGTAAGGAGGCATTGAGATAACCTTTGTGGTGGTTAAGTATGAGAAATGCAACAACTCTCATTTTTGCACATTTATCAGAATGCATGTAATAAGAGAAGTTTCAAATGTTGGACAACAAAAATTTAGGAAGAGACAACCTAAATCACGTATATGAGCCATGAGATAGGAATCATCGAGATTGATACAGCTTAATTACAACCCTTGCTCATTACCTAAGGAAGGCAGGTGTAAACTTGATTCAAGCGCATTAACATGGCAGCTGTTATTGGTGTTACAGGGATAAACTGACAGCATCTTGGGGTGCAGCTGAGAAAGACATAGTGTTCTCAACATGCATAACATGTTTGACACGCCTGGGGTAGTGATACTCAAATACACCGGTTCTTCACAGTTCTGAAATGGCAAAATGTACTAGTTGTAAGCTTTTTAAAAGAAATATCTCTCATACTGAAGCTATAAACCTTTGCTTAACTGAAGCAATAATCAAACTGATGGAAAACGGTATCCCATTGGAACATTCATGTCATGTCATGTCATGTCAGCTGTCCCAATAATACATCTCTTTTTAGCGATCTGCTTCAGCAACAGTGTCCTAGGTGTGAAGCTGAGAGGCAGTGATGATGAAGCTGAATCCTCTACCACTCCAAAGCAGTGTCACCAGGGACTGGTCCCAAAATCACAACTGGTCCCAAAACAACCCAGCAGTCCCAAAACAACCCAGCAGTCCCAAAACTACCCAGCAGTGAATGCGGTGATTGTAGCATGCAAAACCTCTGCCTTCAGCTCTACTCAAGGCAACGCCCCTTCCTGCTGGAACTCAAAGCAGCTGCCCCTGACGACAGCTGACCCTTCCTCCAAATGTCCACCCAAATAAAGGAAAGGCTGTTAAATGCTCGTGACGGAGGGTCAGACACTGACGCCGTGCTCACAACTCAACGCATCATCGGGTTGACGGACACCTGGAGGATGATCAACGGAGAGTTACGATGACGGATCCTCTGGATTGTTCCAAAGTTTGCGTTACTAACGGACTGTTCACCACTTGTTTCTTTGATAAAAACTTTAACAAGATTATGTTTACAGACAATATTAAGTGACACCCGTTTTCATTCTGAAAGGTTTGTTTTATAAAAAATATACACATTTTAATAGGCAAATAATTCACATATTCTCCGTCAAAAATGAATCTTTATATCGAGGGTAGGCTATTTTTCCCCGCTCACTATGACATAATATCGTAGCTTGTTTTGGGAAGTAGCCTAGGATATTTCGTTCATTTAACATGAGAGCCAAGACTCGCAATGTTCTGCTACCAGCTCTAGAAGAACCCTTCTCTGCTCTCCTCTCTCTTGCTGGGTTCACCCAGTGCTGAGAATGTGGGGGACAAGCCTATCATCCACTTTTCCTTCAATGCCAGCGAGAAGTTCAGGCGGTATTTTATCTAGCTAGTTGTTTCCGTCAGATCCGTTATGGCGCTGCGTTGCTCTGGGGGGCGGGGATTGCGTTGCTCTGGGGGGCGGGGATTGCGTTGCTCTGGGGGGCGGGGATTGCGTTGAGGATTTACGCTACGTAAACACAACGGACGAGTCGCGAACACGGCGAAACTCAATGACACGCCTTTTTCATCAAATAAAGTCATATTACAATATTAATGCACTGGTGGTTTGGCTTTATTTTCTACCAGTTTTTTTATGCAAGAGTACTTTTTATTGGAGCATTACAAACATATACAGTGAGCACCAGCGTTCATTGGACAGTGACACACATTTCGCCAACCATGTACTACACACTGTTCCAGCATAAATTACAGCTAAATCTAGTCCCACTATGTACAAAAGGTTATTTAATTTATAAACGGTCCATCCGATATGGATGAAAATACCCTCAAATGAAAGCTGACAGTCTGCACTTCAAACTCATTGTCATTGTATCCTTTCAAACTCAAAGTGCTAGAGTACAGAACCAAAATAACAAAAAATGTGTCACTGTACAATTAATTATGGTGCTTACTGTATAATAAACTTAAGCAGGAATCAGCAGGTTTGATGAATTTTTCAATATTTTATGAACAGAGATGACGTTATTATTATTATTATTTTCCTCTAGTCATTGGAAGGGTGCTGCTGATTCTTACCTTAGTTTATCGGTGGGTTTCTCAAGGTGTCTTTACCCTAAACCCTGGGGGCGTGTCTTTACCCTAAACCCTGGGGGCGTGTCTTTACCCTAAACCCTGGGAGTGTGTCTTTACCCTAAACCCTGGGGGCGTGTCTTTACCCTAAACCCTGGGGGCGTGTCTTTACCCTAAACCCTGGGGGTGTGTCTTTACCCTAAACCCTGGGGGCGTGTCTTTACCCTAAACCCTGGGGGCGTGTTTTTTTCCCTAAACCCTGGGGGTGTGTCTTTACCCTAAACCCTGGGGGCGTGTCTTTACCCTAAACCCTGGGAGTGTGTCTTTACCCTAAACCCTGGGAGTGTGTCTTTATCCTAAACCCTGGGAGTGTGTCTTTACCCTAAACCCTGGGGGTGTGTCTTTACCCTAAACCCTGGGGGTGTGTCTTTACCCTAAACCCTGGGGGCGTGTCTTTACCCTAAACCCTGGGAGTGTGTCTTTACCCTAAACCCTGGGGGTGTGTCTTTACCCTAAACCCTGGGGGTGTGTCTTTACCCTAAACCCTGGGGGCGTGTCTTTACCCTAAACCCTGGGAGTGTGTCTTTACCCTAAACCCTGGGAGTGTGTCTTTACCCTAAACCTTGGGAGCGTGTCTTTACCCTAAACCCTGGGGGCGTGTCTTTACCCTAAACCCTGGGGGCGTGTCTTTACCCTAAACCCTGGGGGCGTGTCTTTACCCTAAACCCTGGGGGCGTGTCTTTTCCAACTAAAAAACGGAGGGCTTGAGAGCTTGGGGGATGCATTGGGAACAGTCATGGTGCGGTTTGTTTGGAGGTGAGGGGACAGTGTTGGGGGACGCATTGGGAACAGTCATGGTGCGGTTTGTTTGGAGGTGAGGGGACAGTGTTGGGGTAGGGTTGGGAACAGTCATGGTGCGGTTTGTTTGGAGGTGAGGGGACAGTGTTGGGGGTAGGGTTGGGAACAGTCATGGTGCGGTTTGTTTGGAGGTGAGGGGACAGTGTTGGGGGTAGGGTTGGGAACAGTCATGGTGCAGTTTGTTTGGAGGTGAGGGGACAGTGTTGGGGGTAGGGTTGGGAACAGTCATGGTGCGGTTTGTTTGGAGGTGAGGGGACAGTGTTGGGGTAGGGTTGGGAACAGTCATGGTGCGGTTTGTTTGGAGGTGAGGGGACAGTGTTGGGGGTAGGGTTGGGAACAGTCATGGTGCGGTTTGTTTGGAGGTGAGGGGACAGTGTTGGGGGTAGGGTTGGGAACAGTCATGGTGCGGTTTGTTTGGAGGTGAGGGGACAGTGTTGGGGGTAGGGTTGGGAACAGTCATGGTGCGGTTTGTTTGGAGGTGAGGGGACAGTGTTGGGGGTAGGGTTGGGAACAGTCATGGTGCGGTTTGTTTGGAGGTGAGGGGACAGTGTTGGGGGTAGGGTTGGGAACAGTCATGGTGCAGTTTGTTTGGAGGTGAGGGGACAGTGTTGGGGGTAGGGTTGGGAACAGTCATGGTGCGGTTTGTTTGGAGGTGAGGGGACAGTGTTGGGGGTAGGGTTGGGAACAGTCATGGTGCGGTTTGTTTGGAGGTGAGGGGACAGTGTTGGGGGTAGGGTTGGGAACAGTCATGGTGCGGTTTGTTTGGAGGTGAGGGGACAGTGTTGGGGGTAGGGTTGGGAACAGTCATGGTGCGGTTTGTTTGGAGGTGAGGGGACAGTGTTGGGGGTAGGGTTGGGAACAGTCATGGTGCGGTTTGTTTGGAGGTGAGGGGACAGTGTTGGGGTAGGGTTGGGAACAGTCATGGTGCGGTTTGTTTGGAGGTGAGGGGACAGTGTTGGGGGTAGGGTTGGGAACAGTCATGGTGCGGTTTGTTTGGAGGTGAGGGGACAGTGTTGGGGGTAGGGTTGGGAACAGTCATGGTGCGGTTTGTTTGGAGGTGAGGGGACAGTGTTGGGGGTAGGGTTGGGAACAGTCATGGTGCAGTTTGTTTGGAGGTGAGGGGACAGTGTTGGGGTAGGGTTGGGAACAGTCATGGTGCGGTTTGTTTGGAGGTGAGGGGACAGTGTTGGGGTAGGGTTGGGAACAGTCATGGTGCGGTTTGTTTGGAGGTGAGGGGACAGTGTTGGGGGTAGGGTTGGGAACAGTCATGGTGCGGTTTGTTTGGAGGTGAGGGGACAGTGTTGGGGGTAGGGTTGGGAACAGTCATGGTGCGGTTTGTTTGGAGGTGAGGGGACAGTGTTGGGGTAGGGTTGGGAACAGTCATGGTGCGGTTTGTTTGGAGGTGAGGGGACAGTGTTGGGGGTAGGGTTGGGAACAGTCATGGTGCGGTTTGTTTGGAGGTGAGGGGACAGTGTTGGGGTAGGGTTGGGAACAGTCATGGTGCGGTTTGTTTGGAGGTGAGGGGACAGTGTTGGGGGTAGGGTTGGGAACAGTCATGGTGCGGTTTGTTTGGAGGTGAGGGGACAGTGTTGGGGGTAGGGTTGGGAACAGTCATGGTGCGGTTTGTTTGGAGGTGAGGGGACAGTGTTGGGGGTAGGGTTGGGAACAGTCATGGTGCGGTTTGTTTGGAGGTGAGGGGACAGTGTTGGGGTAGGGTTGGGAACAGTCATGGTGCAGTTTGTTTGGAGGTGAGGGGACAGTGTTGGGGGTAGGGTTGGGAACAGTCATGGTGCGGTTTGTTTGGAGGTGAGGGGACAGTGTTGGGGGTAGGGTTGCAGCCACAGTGATATAGATATATATATATAAGTGTAAAACTTAGAACTAAGCACAGTGTGTCATTTCTTTTTTTCTTTCTTTTTTTTTTTACAAAACGTGAGACTTCCACAGAACAGACTAAACATTACAAAGAACCCCCTCCTACGCTGTTCTAAAGCATCACCCTAAAATGGTCATCAACCAGACCCTGCTACCATTACAAGTGCCCCTCTATACCCACACAAATTAATTCAGCTTGTTTTCTTCCAGTAACAATCAACACCAATTCTGTATCACTGTAAAACAACAACAACAACAAAATGGCCCAAATGTTAAAAAAGCTCTTAAGTACTGAGGTCTGACAGACATATGCACACCATTAAAATGTATTTACACTACTTTACAGTAAAGACTGCTCAGTGTGATTCTACTGTACAGTAAAGACCACTCAGTGTGATTCTACTGTACAGTAAAGACCACTCAGTGTGATTCTATTCTACAGTAAAGACCACTCAGTGTGATTCTACTGTACAGTAAAGACTACTCAGTGTGATTCTATTGTACAGTAAAGACCGCTCAGTGTGATTCTACTGTACAGTAAAGACCACTCAGTGTGATTCTACTCTACAGTAAAGACCACTCAGTGTGATTCTACTGTACAGTAAAGACCACTCAGTGTGATTCTATTGTACAGTAAAGACCACTCAGTGTGATTCTACTGTACAGTAAAGACCACTCAGTGTGATTCTACTGTACAGTAAAGACCACTCAGTGTGATTCTACTGTACAGTAAAGACCACTCAGTGTGATTCTATTGTACAGTAAAGACTGCTCACTGTGATTCTATTGTACAGTAAAGACCACTCAGTGTGATTCTATTGTACAGTAAAGACCGCTCAGTGTGATTCTATTGTACAGTAAAGACCACTCAGTGTGATTCTACTGTACAGTAAAGACTGCTCAGTGTGATTCTACTGTACAGTAAAGACCACTCAGTGTGATTATACTGTACAGTAAAGACCACTCAGTGTGACTCTACTGTACAGTAAATACTGCTCAGTGTGATTCTACTGTACAGTAAATACTGCTCAGTGTGATTCTACTGTACAGTAAAGATATGTGTGTGTGATATTTTAATATTAATAACCATTTCCTCTTGTGCAGAAAGCCTGTCACCAGGGATATTGGCTTCCAGAACATGCCAGACATTTTGTGATATATCTTTCAGTCTAACACAGATGCATTGTAGAAAAAAAAAAACGTAATAATATCATCATAAATCAGTGAATAAGAAGAACAAGAGCTGCTGCTTACATTCCAGTAGGGCAGAATGTGTTTCAGGTGGTTCCGTGAGGCACGTGTGTGTGTGTGTGTGCTCCTCACAGGTATATCTCTCTTTTGGAGGTGTGATGGGGGGGCGTGTCCTTGCTGAAGGCACTGTGGGAGGCCAGGGGGCCAGTGCACTGCTCCTCCTCGCTCTCTGGACGCCCATTGGCCAGCTGTTCCGAGCCCCTCCTCTCTTGGTAAGGCACGAATGTAGAGAGCTTCGGGGCGCTCTTGGTCTTGCGCGTCGGGGATGACTGACCCGGCATCCAGCAGCTATCAGAATGCCCCAATTCAGTGCATTCCGGAGTGCAGTTCCCCGTCATGGTGACGTCCGGGAGGGACCGTACATCTGTACAGAGGGGAACACCAACACGGCGGCATTACCATGCTGTTGCCAGGGAAACCAGACACCTCCACAGAAACCTGGCACTTATCTTCAAGGGAGTGCAGTGCTGTCAGTCAAAAGGACAGCCTATTTATGCACTCCACAGTAACGGCACTAAGACTCAGCATTAAGACAGAGTCCACAGTAATGGCACTAAGACTCAGCATTAAGACAGAGTCCACAGTAACGGCACTAAGACTCAGCATTAAGACAGAGTCCACAGTAACGGCACTAAGACTCAGCATTAAGACAGAGTCCACAGTAACGGCACTAAGACTCAGCATTAAGACAGAGTCCAGAGTAACGGCACTAAGACTCAGCATTAAGACTGAGTCCAGAGTAACGGCACTAAGACTCAGCATTAAGACAGAGTCCAGAGTAACGGCACTAAGACTCAGCATTAATACAGAGTCCAGAGTAACGGCACTAAGACTCAGCATTAAGACAGAGTCCACAGTAACGGCACTAAGACTCAGCATTAAGACAGAGTCCACAGTAACGGCACTAAGACTCAGCATTAATACAGAGTCCACAGTAACGGCACTAAGACTCAGCATTAAGACAGAGTCCACAGTAACGGCACTAAGACTCAGCATTAAGACAGAGTCCACAGTAACGGCACTAAGACTCAGCATTAAGACAGAGTCCACAGTAACGGCACTAAGACTCAGCATTAAGACAGAGTCCACAGTAACGGCACTAAGACTCAGCATTAATACAGAGTCCACAGTAACGGCACTAAGACTCAGCATTAAGACAGAGTCCACAGTAACGGCACTAAGACTCAGCATTAATACAGAGTCCATAGTAACAGCACTAAGACTCAGCATTAAGACAGAGTCCACAGAAACGGCACTAAGACTCAGCATTAAGACAGAGTCCACAGTAACAGCATTAAGACTCAGCATTAAGACAGAGTCCAGAGTAACGGCACTAAGACTCAGCATTAAGACAGAGTCCACAGTAACGGCACTAAGACTCAGCATTAAGACAGAGTCCACAGTAACGGCACTAAGACTCAGCATTAAGACAGAGTCCACAGTAACGGCACTAAGACTCAGCATTAAGACAGAGTCCACAGTAACGGCACTAAGACTCAGCATTAAGACAGAGTCCACAGTAACGGCACTAAGACTCAGCATTAAGACAGAGTCCACAGTAACGGCACTAAGACATGGGGGGAACATCCAGGACTCCGCATTAAGACAGAGGTGACAGAGAAACTCAGAGGGTAACAGACTGGGCTAAATATTGTACATTTTTTTACTGTGTTACTAAACTATGAGTGAATAATAACTCCCACCTCAAACTATTCACCAAAGAACACAAACTGCATCTACAGCACCAGTGACCACTGATCTGAACACAAACTGCATCTACAGCACCAGTGACCACTGATCTGAACACAAACTGCATCTACAGCACCAGTGACCACTGATCTGAACACAAACTGCATCTACAGCACCAGTGACCACTGCATCTACAGCACCAGTGACCACTGATCTAAATACAAACTGCATCTACAGCACCAGTGACCACTGATCTGAACACAAACTGCATCTACAGCACCAGTGACCACTGATCTGAACACAAACTGCATCTACAGCACCAGTGACCACTGATCTGAACACAAACTGCATCTACAGCACCAGTGACCACTGATCTGAACACAAACTGCATCTACAGCACCAGTGACCACTGATCTGAACACAAACTGCATCTACAGCACCAGTGACCACTGATCTGAACACAAACTGCATCTACAGCACGAGTGACCACTGCATCTACAGCACCAGTGACCACTGATCTGAATACAAACTGCATCTACAGCACCAGTGACCACTGATCTGAACACAAACTGCATCTACAGCACCAGTGACCACTGATCTGAACAAACTGCATCTACAGCACCAGTGACCACTGATCTGAACACAAACTGCATCTACAGCACCAGTGACCACTGATCTGAACACAAACTGCATCTACAGCACCAGTGACCACTGATCTGAACACAAACTGCATCTACAGCACCAGTGACCACTGATCTGAACACAAACTGCATCTACAGCACCAGTGACCACTGATCTGAACACAAACTGCATCTACAGCACCAGTGACCACTGATCTGAACACAAACTGCATCTACAGCACCAGTGACCACTGATCTGAACACAAACTGCATCTACAGCACCAGTGACCACTGATCTGAACACAAACTGCATCTACAGCACCAGTGACCACTGATCTGAACACAAACTGCATCTACAGCACCAGTGACCACTGATCTGAACACAAACTGCATCTACAGCATCAGTGACCACTGATCTGAACACAAACTGCATCTACAGCACCAGTGACCACTGATCTGAACACAAACTGCATCTACAGCACCAGTGACCACTGATCTGAACACAAACTGCATCTACAGCACCAGTGACCACTGATCTGAACACAAACTGCATCTACAGCACCAGTGACCACTGATCTGAACACAAACTGCATCTACAGCACCAGTGACCACTGATCTGAACACAAACTGCATCTACAGCACCAGTGACCACTGATCTGAACACAAACTGCATCTACAGCACCAGTGACCACGGATCTGAACACAAACTGCATCTACAGCACCAGTGACCACTGATCTGAACACAAACTGCATCTACAGCACCAGTGACCACTGATCTGTTGGAAAGGTGCACCTTTCTGAAATTTGAAAAAAATAAACTTTAATTAGAAATGACAGTTGTATACAGCAGTTACTGGGGTCAACCATGAGCTAACCCCGTAATGAGCAGATTTAAACTAACCCCCTAATGAGCAGATTTAAACTAACCCCCTAATGCACATACACGCATATGCACGCTCGCATGTACACACACACACACACACACAGACATACACTACCGTTCAAAGGTTTGGAATCACACATTTTTATGTTTTTGAAAGATTCATACTTTTATTCACCAAGGTAGCATTAGATTGATCAAAAAATACAGTCCAGACTTTGATAATGTTACAAACTTCTATTTCTATTTCATTCTATTTATACTTTAGCAATTGTAGCCATTTTTACACATAGTCCCCCCCCATTTTAGGGCACCAAAAGTAATTAACAAATTTAAATAAAGTCATATTTAATATTTGGTTGCATTTACTTTGCCATGACCTCCTGATGTTTGTGACCCAACAACATCAAAAGACTCTTGATATCTTATTTTCAGGTACTCTTACAAGCGATACTATAACATCTCTGCATTTGAATGGATCTCTATGGGAATTGGGGAGTGGGACTAGATTAAGCTGTAAATTACACTGGAACAGTATGGAATACATGGTTCACTAAATGGCTGTAAGTTATCAAGGGTCTGAGCTATCAAACAAGCCTCAAACCATCACTCTGCTGCCAGATATGCAGTAGATATGGATGGATCACTTTAGGGTTGTTTCTCCTGACTCATTTTCCTATTGAGCTCTATGGAAAAATAAGTATTGACTGTATTTTTTGATCAATTTAATGCTACCTTGGTAAATAAAAGTATGAATTTAAAATATTAAAATATAAATTGAAAATATAAAAATGTCTCAGGGACTCCAAACCATTGAACGGCAGTATATGCATGCACACACACACACACACACACACACTCAAATGTATCAATTTGAAACTGTGGTGGTTGAAATTAAACTGTGGCGGGCCGCCACATTTTAATACATTAATGGGAAACGCTGCACGCACGCACGCACGCACGCGCGCACGCACGCGCGCACGCACGCACGCGCACACACACACACACAGAAACGGTTTATTTGCTGTGACTCTTCTTGCAGTCCATCCCACTGGTTAAACGGCAGACTTGTGCTACCTGTAGGGGGCTCTTTAAAAGTCATGTCTCCAGTGGTCTGTTTTTTTTCTAACCTCCCATTCCTGATTTCTATTGCAGATGGACCCTTTTCTGTTGTTCTGCCAAAATTTCAAACTAAAACAACAAGCTGTAACATCAATCTCATCATGCCGTGGCAATCAGAGCAGGCCAATCAGAGCTACCGTACCATCAATCTCATCATGCCGTGGCAATCAGAGCAGGCCAATCAGAGCTACCGTACCATCAATCTCATCATGCCGTGGCAATCAGAGCAGGCCAATCAGAGCTACCGTACCATCAATCTCATCATGCCGTGGCAATCAGAGCAGGCCAATCAGAGCTACCGTACCATCAATCTCATCATGCCGTGGCAATCAGAGCAGGCTGTCAGATGGAGGGAGTCATACTGACCTTAGGGGAATGAACAAAGAGAGCACTGCACAATACAGCAAACAAAAAGACCATAGGAAATAACTGAAAAAATAATGAAGAATTATTCTGCCAAACGCGAATGATAAAATCATGACTCATTTACGAATAGTTCTGTAGCTTTTTAGTTGAATTCTTATTCTCTCATTTATGCTTTACTGTGTGTCTGGAAAGCATTGAACAAGGATGACAAGGTGAAAAAGACACACGAAACAACTGAATAACTCAAATCATCTCAACCCTCTCCCTGCACGCACACAAACACACACGCGGACACACTCCCTGCACGCACACAAACACACACGCGCACACACATGCACACTCACACTGCATTAATTAATCTTAGGCCTGGTACATACTCTACACAAGGAACGCGCGCAACGACGCAAAGAGCAACGCAGGGGGCGTTTCTCGCGTTCTTGCGTAGCAAAATGTGCAGTCCCAATTTTGTAACGTGACGCAAACGTGTGGTGCAATTCCACGCGTTTCCGTTAGAGGTGCTAAATGTAAATACTGTTCAATCACTGCATAATTGCAGACTACACACAAAGAAGTAATAATTTCCGGTTTAAGGTTACTCGCTCCAACCAGATTAGCCCAGGCTGCCAACTAGCGGACAGGGCGAAAAGAAGCCGGTAAACACACGTATAGTATGTAAGCAAAGACCTCGCGTATGTCCCCAATCTGCGTTGGCGTTCATGTTCCTTGTGTAGAATATGTACTAGGCCTTAGTACCCTATCCCTCCCTTCCTTAAATCAAAAGGAGTTATCCTCCTCACACATGAATGCACACAGACACACACACACACACACACAGACACACACACAAACACAAACACACGCACAAACACAAGCTCTAAATGGAGCATGCGGCTGAGTTCTGTGTACAGACTGTGGTTCTGTTCTTACCGCTCTCAGAGTGCTGTGTTACAGCCTGTGGTTCTGTTCTTACTGCTCTCAGAGTGCTGTATGTTACAGCCTGTGGTCCTGTTCTTACCGCTCTCAGAGTGCTGTATGTTACAGCCTGTGGTTCTGTTCTTACCGCTCTCAGAGTGCTGTATGTTACAGCCTGTGGTCCAGTTCTTACCGCTCTCAGAGTGCTGTGTTACAGCCTGTGGTTCTGTTCTTACTGCTCTCAGAGTGCTGTATGTTACAGCCTGTGGTCCTGTTCTTACTGCTCTCAGAGTGCTGTATGTTACAGCCTGTGGTTCTGTTCTTACCGCTCTCAGAGTGCTGTATGTTACAGCCTGTGGTCCTGTTCTTACCGCTCTCAGAGTGCTGTATGTTACAGCCTGTGGTTCTGTTCTTACTGCTCTCAGAGTGCTGTATGTTACAGCCTGTGGTTCTGTTCATACCGCTCTCAGAGTGCTGTATGTTACAGCCTGTGGTTCTGTTCTTACTGCTCTCAGAGTGCTGTATGTTACAGCATGTGGTTCTGTTCTTACAGCCTTCAGAGTGCTGTGTGTTACAGCCTGTGGTTCTGTTCTTACCGCTCTCAGAGTGCTGCATGTTACAGCCTGTGGTTCTGTTCTTACCGCTCTCAGAGTGCTGTATGTTACAGCCTGTGGTTCTGTTCATACAGCTCTCAGAGTGCTGTATGTTACAGCCTGTGGTTCTGTTCTTACTGCTCTCAGAGTGCTGTATGTTACAGCCTGTGGTCCTGTTCTTACTGCTCTCAGAGTGCTGTATGTTACAGCCTGTGGTTCTGTTCTTACCGCTCTCAGAGTGCTGTATGTTACAGCCTGTGGTCCTGTTCTTACCGCTCTCAGAGTGCTGTATGTTACAGCCTGTGGTTCTGTTTTTACCGCTCTCAGAGTGCTGTATGTTACAGCCTGTGGTTCTGTTATTACTGCTCTCAGAGTGCTGTATGTTACAGCCTGTGGTCCTGTTCTTACCGCTCTCAGAGTGCTGTATGTTACAGCCTGTGGTTCTGTTCTTACTGCTCTCAGAGTGCTGTATGTTACAGCCTGCGGTTCTGTTCTTACCGCTCTCAGAGAGCTGTGTTTTACAGCCTGTGGTTCTGTTCATACCGCTCTCAGAGTGCTGTATGTTACAGCCTGTGGTTCTGTTCTGTTCATACCGCTCTCTGTTTGTTACAGCCTGTGGTTCTGTTCTTACCGCTCTCAGAGTGCTGTATGTTACAGCCTGTGGTTCTGTTATTACTGCTCTCAGAGTGCTGTATGTTACAGCCTGTGGTCCTGTTCTTACCGCTCTCAGAGTGCTGTATGTTACAGCCTGTGGTTCTGTTCTTACTGCTCTCAGAGTGCTGTATGTTACAGCCTGTGGTTCTGTTCATACCGCTCTCAGAGTGCTGTATGTTACAGCCTGTGGTCCTGTTCTTACCGCTCTCAGAGTGCAGTATGTTACAGCCTGTGGTTCTGTTCTTACCGCTCTCAGAGTGCTGTATGTTACAGCCTGCGGTTCTGTTCTTACCGCTCTCAGAGAGCTGTGTTTTACAGCCTGTGGTTCTGTTCATACCGCTATCAGAGTGCTGTATGTTACAGCCTGTGGTTCTGTTATTACTGCTCTCAGAGTGCTGTATGTTACAGCCTGTGGTTCTGTTCATACCGCTCAGAGTAATGTATGTTACAGCCTGTGGTTCTGTTCTTACTGCTCTCAGAGTGCTGTATGTTACAGCCTGTGGTTCTGTTCATACCGCTCTCAGAGTGCTGTATGTTACAGCCTGTGGTTCTGTTCTTACCGCTCTCAGAGTGCTGTATGTTACAGCCTGTGGTTCTGTTCTTACTGCTCTCAGAGTGCTGTATGTTACAGCCTGTGGTCCTGTTCTTACTGCTCTCAGAGTGCTGTATGTTACAGCCTGTGGTTCTGTTCTTACTGCTCTCAGAGTGCTGTATGTTACAGCCTGTGGTTCTGTTCATACCGCTCTCAGAGTGCTGTATGTTACAGCCTGCGGTTCTGTTCTTACCGCTCTCAGAGAGCTGTGTTTTACAGCCTGTGGTTCTGTTCATACCGCTCTCAGAGTGCTGTATGTTACAGCCTGTGTTTCTGTTCATACCGCTCAGAGTAATGTATGTTACAGCCTGTGGTTCTGTTCTTACTGCTCTCAGAGTGCTGTATGTTACAGCCTGTGGTTCTGTTCATACCGCTCTCAGAGTGCTGTATGTTACAGCCTGTGGTTCTGTTCTTACCGCTCTCAGAGTGCTGTATGTTACAGCCTGTGGTTCTGTTCTTACCGCTCTCAGAGTGCTGTATGTTACAGCCTGTGGTTCTGTTCATACCGCTCTCAGAGTGCTGTATGTTACAGCCTGTGGTTCTGTTCTTACTGCTCTCAGAGTGCTGTATGTTACAGCCTGTGGTTCTGTTCTTACTGCTCTCAGAGTGCTGTATGTTACAGCCTGTGGTTCTGTTCTTACCGCTCTCAGAGTGCTGTATGTTACAGCCTGTGGTTCTGTTCTTACCGCTCTCAGAGTGCTGTATGTTACAGCCTGTGGTTCTGTTCTTACTGCTCTCAGAGTGCTGTATGTTACAGCCTGTGGTTCTGTTCTTACCGCTCTCAGAGTGCTGTATGTTACAGCCTGTGGTTCTGTTCTTACCGCTCTCAGAGTGCTGTATGTTACAGCCTGTGGTTCTGTTATTACTGCTCTCAGAGTGCTGTATGTTACAGCCTGTGGTTCTGTTCATACCGCTCAGAGTAATGTATGTTACAGCCTGTGGTTCTGTTCTTACCGCTCTCAGAGTGCTGTATGTTACAGCCTGTGGTCCTGTTCTTACCGCTCTCAGAGTGCTGTATGTTACAGCCTGTGGTTCTGTTCTTACTGCTCTCAGAGTGCTGTATGTTACAGCCTGTGGTTCTGTTATTACTGCTCTCAGAGTACTGTATGTTACAGCCTGTGGTTCTGTTCTTACAGCCTTCAGAGTGCTGTGTGTTACAGCCTGTGGTTCTGTTCTTACCGCTCTCAGAGTGCTGTATGTTACAGCCTGTGATTCTGTTCTTACCGCTCTCAGAGTGCTGTATGTTACAGCCTGTGGTTCTGTTATTACTGCTCTCAGAGTGCTGTATGTTACAGCCTGTGGTTCTGTTCATACCGCTCAGAGTAATGTATGTTACAGCCTGTGGTTCTGTTCTTACAGCCTTCAGAGTGCTGTATGTTACAGCCTGTGGTTCTGTTCTTACCGCTCTCAAAATGCTGTATGTTACAGCCTGTGGTTCTGTTCTTACCGCTCTCAGAGTGCTGTATGTTACAGCCTGTGGTTCTATTCTTAGCGCTCTCAGAGTGCTGTATGTTACAGCCTGTGGTTCTGTTCATACCGCTCTCAGAGTGCTGTATGTTACAGCCTGTGGTTCTGTTCTTACCGCTCTCAGAGTGCTGTGTGTTACAGCCTGTGGTTCTGTTCTTACCGCTCTCAGAGTGCTGTATGTTACAGCCTGTGGTTCTGTTCTTACCGCTCTCAGAGTGCTGTGTGTTACAGCCTGTGGTTCTGTTCTTACCGCTCTCAGAGTGCTGTATTTTACAGCCTGTGGTTCTGTTCTTACTGCTCTCAGAGTGCTGTATGTTACAGCCTGTGGTTCTGTTATTACTGCTCTCAGAGTGCTGTATGTTACAGCCTGTGGTTCTGTTCTTACTGCTCTCAGAGTGCTGTATGTTACAGCCTGTGGTCCTGTTCTTACTGCTCTCAGAGTGCTGTATGTTACAGCCTGTGGTTCTGTTCTTACCGCTCTCAGAGTGCTGTATGTTACAGCCTGTGGTTCTGTTCTTACTGCTCTCAGAGTGCTGTATGTTACAGCCTGTGGTTCTGTTCTTACCGCTCTCAGAGTGCTGTATGTTACAGCCTGTGGTTCTGTTCATACCGCTCTCAGAGTGCTGCATGTTACAGCCTGTGGTTCTGTTCTTACCGCTCTCAGAGTGCTGTATGTTACAGCCTGTGGTTCTGTTATTACTGCTCTCAGAGTGCTGTATGTTACAGCCTGTGGTTCTGTTCATACCGCTCTCAGAGTGCTGTATGTTACAGCCTGTGGTTCTGTTCTTACTGCTCTCAGAGTGCTGTATGTTACAGCCTGTGGTTCTGTTCTTACCGCTCTCAGAGTGCTGTATGTTACAGCCTGTGGTTCTGTTCTTACCGCTCTCAGAGTGCTGTATGTTACAGCCTGTGGTTCTGTTCTTACCGCTCTCAGAGTGGTGTATGTTACAACCTGTGGTTCTGTTATGTTCTGTATGTAGAGTGTGGAGTTTGGTTCTTACCGCTCTCGGGGTGCTGGATCTCACCGATGCTGCCATCGGGTGTGGTCCTCTCATAGTGCTCTTCGGGCACAGCCAGAGGCCCGATTCGGGGCCCCGATGAAGACTTGCTGCTAGGGGTCTCGGACTCCTCCAGCCCGCTGTCATACAGGCTGTGGGCCGGATCCTGCAGGTCAGGCGTCTGATTGGCTGTGGAAAATGTCACTCGCCGATGAGGAAGCTGCAAGATGGAGGAAACACAGAGTTACTTACATACACACACACACACACACACACACACACACACATCATATGCATATGCACACACGCAAGTGGACATGTGGGTTCAGGTCTACAGCCCTGACTCTTCTCTCAGGTACGGGTCTCAGGTAACTGCAAGTCAAATGGACCACACCTGTTTATATTAATATATGTTTAAATTAATGATTTATATATTCTTTGGGTGCTGTATAAGGAGAGAGGGGTGGTGCTCATGCAGTGACCTCCGTTTGTTGTTTTGTGCATAGGTTTTATCTTTAAAGGTTGTATCAGCGATTTTGGGTGACGTCACTTCTGAAGCGAAATCCCAAACAAACAGAACCAGCTCCAGCTCAGAGCCAATTATGTTATGTTTTAAAAAATAGTGTTCAAGCATCCAGAATTATAACCACGTTAATAACGTTTGTAAGAAACCAAACCGTTTGTAAATCCGTCAAGATTTCAGCGAGATAAGAGTATTAGCGTATTAGTATCACCCACCCCTTGTCGGTGATTGGTTGGAATACTGTTTATTTTGGTTTTGAGTGGTTGGTAGTACCATTTGTTTTTGTGTACGATCTCGGAGCATAGGCTGCCTACAGAGACGCGGTTTTTTGACGGCCTGCTTATGGGGCGGGCAGCTAGCGGATCGTGAGGAAAAATCAGATGAATGTGATCATTTATGTTTCCACCCAAAATCGCTGATACAACCTTTAATGTTGCTTAGAAAAATCTGCTGATTGTAAAACGATTTAAAAAAAGAAATAGATGAAGCGAACATTAATGGATTTGTTAACCATGTCCTTCGGCTTCACTCGGGGTCTCCACGAATCGCCAAACAAAAGATGAGGAAAGGAGTGCACCGAAAACTGAGAAAACTCTCTGTCTCTCTCAGATTTAGCATTGCCTACAATAGCCGCGGCCAATGTTCAGTCCCATCGACATAAGATTAAGTAAGACCCCTCGGCTTCACCACTGACCCCTCTGCATCACCACTGACCCCTCGGCATCACCACTGACCCCTCTGCATCACCACTGACCCCTCGGCATCACTACTGACCCCTCTGCATCACCACTGACCCCTCTGCATCACCACTGACCCCTCTGCATCACCACTGACCCCTCTGCATCACCACTGACCCCTCGGCCTCACCACTGACCCCTCTGCATCACCACTGACCCCTCGGCATCACTACTGACCCCTCTGCATCACCACTGACCCCTCTGCATCACCACTGACCCCTCTGCATCACCACTGACCCCTCGGCATCACCACTGACCCCTCGGCATCACCACTGACCCCTCGGCATCACCACTGACCCCTCGGCATCACCACTGACCCCTCTGCATCACCACTGACCCCTCTGCATCACCACTGACCCCTCGGCATCACTACTGACCCCTCTGCCTCACCACTGACCCCTCGGCATCACTACTGACCCCTCGGCCTCACCACTGACCCCTCTGCCTCACCACTGACCCCTCGGCATCACTACTGACCCCTCGGCATCACCACTGACCCCTCTGCCTCACCACTGACCCCTCGGCATCACCACTGCCCCCTCGGCCTCACTACTGACCCCTCGGCCTCACCACTGACCCCTCGGCCTCACCACTGACCCCTCGGCATCACTACTGACCCCTCGGCATCACCACTGACCCCTCTGCATCACCACTGACCCCTCTGCCTCACCACTGACCCCTCGGCATCACTACTGACCCCTCGGCATCACCACTGACCCCTCTGCCTCACCACTGACCCCTCGGCATCACCACTGACCCCTCTGCATCACCACTGACCCCTCTGCATCACCACTGACCCCTCGGCCTCACCACTGACCCCTCTGCATCACCACTGACCCCTCGGCATCACCACTGACCCCTCGGCTTCACCACTGACCCCTCTGCCTCACCACTGACCCCTCGGCATCACCACTGACCCCTCGGCATCACCACTGACCCCTCGGCCTCACCACTGACCCCTCGGCATCACCACTGACCCCTCTGCATCAACACTGACCCCTCGGCATCACCACTGACCCCTCGGCATCACCACTGACCCCTCTGCATCACCACTGACCCCTCTGCATCACCACTGACCCCTCGGCATCACCACTGACCCCTCGGCCTCACCACTGACCCCTCGGCATCACCACTGACCCCTCTGCATCACCACTGACCCCTCGGCATCACCACTGACCCCTCGGCCTCACTACTGACCCCTCTGCATCACCACTGACCCCTCTGCATCACCACTGACCCCTCGGCATCACCACTGACCCCTCGGCCTCACTACTGACCCCTCTGCATCACCACTGACCCCTCTGCATCACCACTGACCCCTCGGCATCACCACTGACCCCTCGGCCTCACTACTGACCCCTCTGCATCACCACTGACCCCTCTGCATCACCACTGACCCCTCGGCATCACTACTGACCCCTCGGCATCACCACTGACCCCTCTGCATCACCACTGACCCCTCGGCATCACTACTGACCCCTCGGCATCACCACTGACCCCTCTGCATCACCACTGACCCCTCTGCATCACCACTGACCCCTCGGCATCCCCACTGACCCCTCTGCATCACCACTGACCCCTCGGCATCACCACTGACCCCTCGGCCTCACTACTGACCCCTCGGCATAACTACTGACCCCTCGGCCTCACCACTGACCCCTCGGCATCACCACTGACCCCTCGGCATCACCACTGACCCCTCGGCATCACCACTGACCCCTCGGCCTCACCACTGACCCCTCGGCATCACCACTGACCCCTCGGCATCACTACTGACCCCTCGGCCTCACCACTGACCCCTCGGCATCACCACTGACCCCTCGGCCTCACTACTGACCCCTCTGCATCACCACTGACCCCTCTGCATCACCACTGACCCCTCGGCATCACCACTGACCCCTCTGCATCACCACTGACCCCTCGGCCTCACTACTGACCCCTCTGCATCACCACTGACCCCTCTGCATCACCACTGACCCCTCTGCATCACCACTGACCCCTCGGCCTCACCACTGACCCCTCTGCATCACCACTGACCCCTCTGCATCACCACTGACCCCTCGGCATCACTACTGACCCCTCTGCCTCACCACTGACCCCTCGGCATCACTACTGACCCCTCGGCCTCACCACTGACCCCTCTGCCTCACCACTGACCCCTCGGCATCACTACTGACCCCTCGGCATCACCACTGACCCCTCTGCCTCACCACTGACCCCTCGGCATCACCACTGCCCCCTCGGCCTCACTACTGACCCCTCGGCCTCACCACTGACCCCTCGGCCTCACCACTGACCCCTCGGCATCACTACTGACCCCTCGGCATCACCACTGACCCCTCTGCATCACCACTGACCCCTCTGCCTCACCACTGACCCCTCGGCATCACTACTGACCCCTCGGCATCACCACTGACCCCTCTGCCTCACCACTGACCCCTCGGCATCACCACTGACCCCTCTGCATCACCACTGACCCCTCTGCATCACCACTGACCCCTCGGCCTCACCACTGACCCCTCTGCATCACCACTGACCCCTCGGCATCACCACTGACCCCTCGGCTTCACCACTGACCCCTCTGCCTCACCACTGACCCCTCGGCATCACCACTGACCCCTCGGCATCACCACTGACCCCTCGGCCTCACCACTGACCCCTCGGCATCACCACTGACCCCTCTGCATCAACACTGACCCCTCGGCATCACCACTGACCCCTCTGCATCACCACTGACCCCTCTGCATCACCACTGACCCCTCTGCATCACCACTGACCCCTCGGCATCACCACTGACCCCTCGGCCTCACCACTGACCCCTCGGCATCACCACTGACCCCTCTGCATCACCACTGACCCCTCGGCATCACCACTGACCCCTCGGCCTCACTACTGACCCCTCTGCATCACCACTGACCCCTCTGCATCACCACTGACCCCTCGGCATCACCACTGACCCCTCGGCCTCACTACTGACCCCTCTGCATCACCACTGACCCCTCTGCATCACCACTGACCCCTCGGCCTCACTACTGACCCCTCTGCATCACCACTGACCCCTCTGCATCACCACTGACCCCTCGGCATCACTACTGACCCCTCGGCATCACCACTGACCCCTCTGCATCACCACTGACCCCTCGGCATCACCACTGACCCCTCGGCATCACCACTGACCCCTCGGCATCACCACTGACCCCTCTGCATCACCACTGACCCCTCTGCATCACCACTGACCCCTCGGCATCCCCACTGACCCCTCTGCATCACCACTGACCCCTCGGCATCACCACTGACCCCTCGGCCTCACTACTGACCCCTCGGCATAACTACTGACCCCTCGGCCTCACCACTGACCCCTCGGCATCACCACTGACCCCTCGGCATCACCACTGACCCCTCGGCATCACCACTGACCCCTCGGCCTCACCACTGACCCCTCGGCATCACCACTGACCCCTCGGCATCACTACTGACCCCTCGGCCTCACCACTGACCCCTCGGCATCACCACTGACCCCTCGGCCTCACTACTGACCCCTCTGCATCACCACTGACCCCTCTGCATCACCACTGACCCCTCGGCATCACCACTGACCCCTCTGCATCACCACTGACCCCTCGGCCTCACTACTGACCCCTCTGCATCACCACTGACCCCTCTGCATCACCACTGACCCCTCTGCATCACCACTGACCCCTCGGCCTCACCACTGACCCCTCGGCATCACTACTGACCCCTCGGCATCACCACTGACCCCTCGGCATCACCACTGACCCCTCGGCATCACCACTGACCCCTCTGCATCACCACTGACCCCTCTGCATCAGCACTGACCCCTCGGCATCACCACTGACCCCTCTGCATCACCACTGACCCCTCGGCATCACCACTGACCCCTCGGCATCACTACTGACCCCTCGGCCTCACCACTGACCCCTCTGCATCACCACTGACCCCTCTGCATCACCACTGACCCCTCTGCATCACCACTGACCCCTCGGCATCACCACTGACCCCTCTGCATCACCACTGACCCCTCGGCATCACTACTGACCCCTCTGCATCACCACTGACCCCTCGGCATCACCACTGACCCCTCGGCATCACCACTGACCCCTCGGCATCACTACTGACCCCTCTGCATCACCACTGACCCCTCTGCCTCACCACTGACCCCTCGGCATCACTACTGACCCCTCGGCATCACCACTGACCCCTCGGCATCACCACTGACCCCTCGGCCTCACTACTGACCCCTCGGCCTCACCACTGACCCCTCGGCATCACCACTGACCCCTCTGCCTCACCACTGACCCCTCGGCATCACCACTGACCCCTCGGCATCACTACTGACCCCTCTGCATCACCACTGACCCCTCTGCATCACCACTGACCCCTCTGCATCACCACTGACCCCTCTGCATCACCACTGACCCCTCTGCCTCACCACTGACCCCTCTGCATCACCTCTGACCCCTCTGCATCACCACTGACCCCTCTGCATCACCACTGACCCCTCTGCCTCACCACTGACCCCTCTGCATCACCACTGACCCCTCTGCATCACCACTGACCCCTCGGCATCACCACTGACCCCTCTGCATCACCTCTGACCCCTCGGCATCACCACTGACCCCTCTGCATCACCACTGACCCCTCGGCATCACCACTGACCCCTCGGCATCACCACTGACCCCTCTGCATCACCACTGACCCCTCTGCCTCACCACTGACCCCTCGGCATCACCACTGACCCCTCGGCATCACCACTGACCCCTCTGCATCACCACTGACCCCTTGGCATCACCACTGACCCCTCGGCATCACCACTGACCCCTCTGCATCACCTCTGACCCCTCGGCATCACCACTGACCCCTCGGCATCACCACTGACCCCTCGGCATCACCACTGACCCCTCGGCATCACTACTGACCCCTCGGCATCACTACTGACCCCTCTGCTTCACCACTGACCCCTCGGCTTCACCACTGACCCCTCGGCATCACCACTGACCCCTCGGCATCACCACTGACCCCTCGGCTTCACCACTGACCCCTCGGCATCACCACTGACCCCTCGGCATCACCACTGACCCCTCGGCATCACCACTGACCCCTCTGCATCACCTCTGACCCCTCGGCATCACTACTGATCCCTCGGCATCACTACTTTATTTTTCAGTTTTTTAAATTATTTTATTTCAGATTTTTCCCCCTTTTTCCCCAAATTTGGTAGCCAATTGAACCCATAAGTAATTCAATTCCCTGTGTAGCAACCGCTAATAATTCACCGCTACGACCCTGTCAGCCGGCAGTAGGAAAGAGGCCGCCATGCCCTCTTCAGGGGGCAACCCCTCCAAGCCCTGACCGTGAATCCAGCTTGCCCGAGGCCGATTGTATGCGACAATTCTCCCTTGCCGAGTCCCTCCCCGCACCCTGCGAGCAGCCGCCATTTGCACATTCCTGGTCACTCACATCAGAACAAGGAGAACAGTCCAAATAAATATTCTTCTGTTCTCTGCCTGTTCCACCTCAAACAGGAAAAGTAATTTCTCTATTTCCTGCTGGTGTTGAATTCCAGCTGGGCAGAAATGTAAGAATGATTCATATCGATTAATAGATGTTTGTCTGGTGCAAGCTTCCATCACAGGTAACGGGTAAGGGATTATTACTGTAGTGAAAATAAAGAGAATGCGGTGTGGTGTGGGTAAAATACCGACCCCAACCCTAACCCAGTCCCAATAAAACAATCAACTAAAAACCCAGTCCCAATAAAACAATCAACTAAAAACCCATTCCCAATAAAACAATCAACTAAAAACCCAGTCCCAATAAAACAATCAACTAAAAACCCAGTCCGAATTAAACAATCAACTAAAAACCCAGTCCCAATAAAACAATCAACTAAAAACCCAGTCCCAATAAAACAATCAACTAAAAACCCAGTCCCAATAAAACAATCAATCAACTAAAAACCTAGTCCCAATAAAACAATCAATCGACTAAAAACCTAGTCCCAATAAAACAATCAACTAAAAACCCAGTCCCAATAAAACAATCAACTAAAAAATCTAATATGACTCACTCACAAATTACAAGATATTGTGCTATTATGTGTGTCACTCATATCACACACAGATGGAGCTGTATCCACATTCTCCCTCTGCCTGCAGCACAGACTCTATCCCCCCAAAAACACACTGCTGCTCGTATGTAAACACACACAGCTCTGCTCATATGTAACACACACACTGCTGCTCGTATGTAAACACACACACACAGCTCTGCTCATATGTAACACACACACTGCTGCTCATATGTAACAGACACACACAACGCTGCTCATATGTAACACACACACACACAACGCTGCTCATATGTAACACACACACTGCTGCTCATATGTAACACACACACCGCTGCTCGTATGTAACAAACACACTGCTGCTCGTATGTAACACACAGACAGCTCTGCTCGTATGTAACACACACACAATGCTGCTCGTATGTAACACACACACCACTGCTCGTATGTAACACACACACACCGCTGCTCATATGTAACACACACACACACACACACACACACACACACACACCGCTGCTTGTATGTAACACACACCGCTGCTCGTATGTAACACACACCGCTGCTTGTATGTAACACACACACCGCTGCTCATACGCAACAGACACACCGCTGCTCATATGTAACACACACACACACCGCTGCTTGTATGTAACACACACACACACACACACCGCTACTCGTATGTAACACACACACTGCTGCATGTATGTAACACACACACCGCTGCTTGTATGTAACACACACTGCTGCATGTATGTAACACACACATTGCTGCTCGTATGTAACACACACTGCTACATGTATGTAACACACACACCGCTGCTTGTATGTAAACACACACCGCTGCTTGTATGTAACACACACCGCTGCTGCATGTAACACACACACCGCTGCTTGTACGTAACACACACACCGCTGCTTGTATGTAACACACACCGCTGCTGCATGTATGTAACACACACACACACTGCTGCTCGTATGTAACACACACACTGCTGCTCGTATGTAACACACACACCGCTGCTTGCATGTAACACACCACACCGCTGCTCGTATGTAACACACACACTGCTGCTCGTATGTAACACACACCGCTGCTCGTATGTAACACACACCACTGTTTGTATGTAACACACACACCGCTGCTTGTATGTAACACACACACACAACGCTGCTCATATGTAACACACACACTGCTGCTCATATGTAACACACACACACAACGCTGCTCGTATGTAACACACACGATGCTGCTCATATGTAACACACACACCGCTGCTCGTATGTAACAAACACACTGCTGCTCGTATGTAACACACAGACAGCTCTGCTCGTATGTAACACACACACAATGCTGCTCGTATGTAACACACACACCACTGCTCGTATGTAACACACACACACCGCTGCTCGTATGTAACACACACACACACACACACACACACACACCGCTGCTTGTATGTAACACACACCGCTGCTCGTATGTAACACACACCGCTGCTTGTATGTAACACACACACCGCTGCTCATACGCAACAGACACACCGCTGCTCATATGTAACACACACACACCGCTGCTTGTATGTAACACACACACACACCGCTGCTTGTATGTAACACACACACACACACACACACCGCTACTCGTATGTAACACACACACTGCTGCATGTATGTAACACACACACCGCTGCTTGTATGTAACACACACTGCTGCATGTATGTAACACACACATTGCTGCTCGTATGTAACACACACTGCTACATGTATGTAACACACACACCGCTGCTTGTATGTAAACACACACCGCTGCTTGTATGTAACACACACCGCTGCTGCATGTAACACACACACCGCTGCTTGTACGTAACACACACACCGCTGCTTGTATGTAACACACACCGCTGCTGCATGTATGTAACACACACACACACTGCTGCTCGTATGTAACACACACACTGCTGCTCGTATGTAACACACACACCGCTGCATGTATGTAACACACACACCGCTGCTTGCATGTAACACACCACACCGCTGCTCGTATGTAACACACACACTGCTGCTCGTATGTAACACACACCGCTGCTCGTATGTAACACACACCACTGTTTGTATGTAACACACACACCGCTGCTTGTATGTAACACACACCGCTGCTGCATGTATGTAACACACACACTACTGCTCACATGTTGCTCATCTTGTTATTGTCTTTTTTTCAAGGCTGATAAGACAGAATGGCCTGAATATTTAATCCACAATGTTGAGAAGGATATTTTAAATAGACTGTCTGTTTGTGCATATGTGTGAGAGGTAGCAAGTCTGTGTGTTTGTCTGTGTGTGAGAATGAGAAAGATATGCTGTTTGTTTTTTTACTGTGACTGTGCTGGACATCACTTTCTCTCTCACATATCACCACTCAGAACGCAGAATTTTACACAACCTTATTTCTTGTATGGTTTTCTGATTGTAAGATTTAAATCCTTTGTATGCTAACGAGTTTCCTTCGGCTCACCTGAGTCTTGATTGTAAATTGCAGACACCTGTTGTGGATTTCCAGAGAGCATATGTATTTTCATCGTTCTCTAGCTCAAGGTTCATTCGCATTTCCTCTGGTATAACTTCATGCATGTTGTCAGCTTGCCGTGCTGAACCACATTTTAAAGTAGTATGCAGCGCTTACCATTTTTTAGTTTGTCGTGGCTGTTACTGTGCTGTAGGGGTGTGCGTTTGCTGATTGTGCTTCTGCGTGATTCCACATTTGGAAGACGGATTTGACTTTGCTTTGTGTGAGCATATTCACATTTGTTTGAATGCCACTTTGTGTTTCCATAAGGAATCTTTCGGTAGTAAGCTGCTTTTTAGTTTTTGGCTACTTTGCAGTTGTGTTCTGTCCCTTGTGAAAGCTAGCATTGTGTGCTCATCTGATACTCTGAAGTGATTGTGTGTAAACACGGAGACTCTCTACTACAAAGAAGATATTTTAATAAAATCATTTCGTAAGTTGCCTGTTTGTGTTTGACCTCATTTGTGTTGTGGCCGTAACACTATTCTTATTATTATTCTGCATTTTCTCAAAATCCAACTGCAAAGATGACTGCAAGATTCCTTATTTCTGACTTTATGTTGAGGACTAAGACTTGGATGGGAGACCTGCTGGGAAAACTAAGTCTTCTCTCTCTTCCTGGAGGAGAGGGGGGGTCTCGGTGGTGGGGTGGGGGTACTACAGCCCTATTCCTGGCCAGACCATATTTAGGCAAACTAAGGGAATTGTGGAATGTGGAAAGCCTGCTCAGGACTTCATTTAAGTCCAAAAGGACATTCAGGGAGAATCTGCTTAAGTTCTTAACAGTTCTCCTGGTACCATAGTCCTCTCATATGAGCATATTAGGTATACATCAGTATTCTCTTTGTGTTCAATTTCTTTGTTTTAGTCCATTAGTTTGTATGGCTATTCTCTTTGTATAGAATAGCATTCTTTCATTGTCTTGTCAATAAAATGTTTACCTTACCTATATGCCTATACATAGTTATTGCCAACTGTCACATTATGTCATAATAAACTGTTTTTCCCTTTTTCAGTGCATCCAAGGTACGTGGTGTGCATCTCAGCGAGAACCAATCATTGTATTGGTCTCCTATTTGGTTTTGGGGTAACACAGTCCACACAGCCATTATATTTAAACACAATCCATACTGCCATTAGATTCAAACCTTGCAACATACACCTGGAAATGAGACAATCTATTGTGAAACACCTTTTAAAATTTAAAAATACCATTTTGATCTATGCATTTTTGGCATTTTCTACAGAGGATTCCGTAGAGATTTCTATTAGTGATATGGGAATACAGAGCTGTGCTCCTTTAGCGATATACACGTAACTATGTGGAGACAATACTTTAGAGATATAATCATTTACAAATATGACTCTTTGAAGATATCTACAGGCAAGATCATTTGTAGATTTTGAAATTGGAATTTCTCTGGGGCAGTTCACCCAAAGATTTTGCTTTGATGTTTTACATACCCGGAGTGCTATCTAACATACAGTAGATCCAGCTAGTTTCGCTGGGAACTCGCTAGTTTTGTAGATATCCGTTGCAGCTGACCGTGATATCACCCTGACAGAACCTCAACGGGTCCAAAGCTTGTGGTGCTCAAAGTGCCAAAAATATACATTCAAAAAAATCAACAGCAACGTCTCTTTCCAAATATAATGACACGGTTACTCATGAACATCCACAGAGCTTTTTTACGAAAACGACTTTCTGAGTACGCCAAATATGTATATTTGCGCAAAGTCCCCCAATATTTGAAAGCGCACGCCGCACTGTGTTGACATAAGTCCAAGAATACTGCCGTGCTTTGGTTAAAGCAGACATTGTTTCACTTCAAATAAACGTGCTGCAGTGTGTATATATATCAGACACAACATTAAAACCACTGACAGGTGAAATGAATAACATTGATTATCAAATGAGGTATCAAATGAGCCACTTCAAGGGTTGTTTCTCCTGACAAATTTTCATGCAAAGGATATGCGACCAAATATTAAAAATGATTATTTGAATGATTTTTTGAAGCCCAAAAATGGGGGGGACTATGTTCAAAAGGTTCTATAATTGTAAACAGTTTTAATTCGATATGGATGAAAATACCCTGAAATTAAAGCTGACAGTCTGTACTTCAACCTCATTGTCATTGTATGCTTTCAAACTCAAAGTGCTAGAGTACACAACCAAAATAACAACAAGATAATCAATGTTATTCACTTCACCTGTCAGTGGTTGTATTGTTGTGGCTGATCGGTGCATATATATATATATAAGTCAAAATATGATACTGGGACACATAAACGTGACAGACACTAAAAAAACCATTGCAAACACATTTATTTACAAGTTTGACAACTCTCTGACTCTATGAAAAAGAAAAAAAGATCATATAAAATTTACCACAGTAGTGTTAACATGGTGACTAAATGACACGTGAGTGCAAAGGTATAACTTATTTTTTCTAATTCATTAAAGTGTAGATACATACCCCATCCGAGGCGGTCCACAATGAAACTGGACTTTGAAGCTCTAATCTATTTATGGCTGTGTAATACCCGGTTGATTAGAAGACACCGTTACATACGTAATCAATGCAAGAAAAGATTAATTTTCTAAATTAAAAAATAAAAATAAAATCCTACCTTTCAATATCCGGACACGATTATAACACGATGGCTGTGTAAATGCTTTGATTTGGACGATTTTGATAAACTGGTGCGAGGTAAAACGTGAACGGCTTAGGTACGTAACTGCGTGAGGAAGCTTGGACACGCAAGGTTATCAGGCTCCTGTAGCGTCGGCAGCAATTGAAACAAAGCAATTCTTAGTAGTTTCGTACCAGACAGTAATGCTCTTTTTTTTTTTAGGTTGACCAATCCACCAGCCATGAAACACGTGGGTAAACGATTCCTGCTTATGTACGTAACGATTGGGACACGGAAAGAAAGTCAGCACTATATATTCCCCTTGTTTTAAAGTATCGTGGAGTGTATGAATTTGGGCACATATATTTTTTGACTTGGCTTATGCATGACAGAAACAAACAAAGATCGATCCGATATATATTTATTTTTCATGATTGCCGACGGCATCTTGTGTACGTAACTCTCAGGACACAATTAATTACGTACATGAGTCTGATTAATTTTGCTCTCCCATATGAATACGAGCGACAACTTTCACTAAGCAAAGTGGGGTTTAGAAAGGCATATCAAACTTCAAAAATATTTGGTTGAAAGAAATGTAGGCCATTAGGATAGGTATATATTTCCTCATCAATTATGACAGTGTAAAAAATGTCACATTTTCGTGTCCTATTAATGGGTAAAAATCGAAAACAAAATTTAAATTTACAACAGTTCAAGAAAGTCTGGCCCATGAGTTTATGTTATGTATTACATGGCTATATGAAGTACCACATACAAGTAAAACTTGCCCATAAAGTAAATACAAGACACTTTGGTAAACAAATGAAAATCACTTTAGAAAATCTCTCCAGTATATTTTTACACACACACACACACACACACACACACACACACACACACACACACACACACACACACACACACACACACACACACACACACACACACACACACACACACACACACACACACACACACACACACACACACAAAACCTTGTTGCTAGCCTACCAGGGTACCAAGGGGACAGCGCCTTCATACTAGCAGAAGATCATCAGACAAAACACTGTTCCACATCCTCAGGACATCTCACAGCACTTACTGGTCATGTCTCCTGTCTGTTCTGGCCTCATTCCACCCTTGATGGTGGAATGAGCTTCCCACAATAGTCACAGCAGGGATATTGGCCATGCTCTGATTCAGACTGAAGTCCCATCTCTTTAGACTCAGTGTAGGCCCCTCCCCTCAGACCCTGCATAGCACTTTTACCAGCCGTACACGTACATTTTCTTTATTTTCAGAACCTGATGTTTAATTAAATGTGTAATCTGTCATTTTTTCATGTTAAAACATATTGTGTTCTGTAATTGCTCCTCTATAATCTATGCTGTATGCAAATCCACAAAGAGATCAGCAAAGACCACAGTCACAAATCCATCAAGAGATCAGCAAAGACCACAGTCACAATTCCACCAAGAGATCAGCAAATACCACAGTCACAAATCCACAAAGAGATCAGCAAAAACCACAGTAACAAATCCACAAAGAGATCAGCAAAGACCACAGTCACAAATCCACAAGAGATTAGCAAAGACCACAGTCACAAATCCAAAAAGAGATCAGCAAAGACCACAGTCACAAATCCACAAAGAGATCAGCAAAGACCAGTCACAAATCCACAAAGAGATCAGCAAAGACCACAGTCACAAATCCACAAAGACATCAGCAAAGAGCAGTCACAAATCCACAAAAGATCAGCAAAGACCAGTCACAAATCCACAAAAGATCAGCAAAGACCAGTCACAAATCCACAAAAGATCAGCAAAGACTAGTCACAAATCCACAAAAGATCAGCAAAGACCACAGTCACAAATCCACAAGAGATCAGCAAAGACCACAGTCACAAATCCAAAAAGAGATCAGCAAAAACCACAGTCACAAATCCACAAGAGATCAGCAAAGACCAGTCACAAATCCACAAAAGATCAGCAAAGACCACAGTCACAAATCCACAAGAGATCAGCAAAAACCACAGTCACAAATCCACAAAGAGATCAGCAAAGACCACAATCACAAATCCACAAAGAGATCAGCAAAGACCACAGTCACAAATCCACAGAGATGAACAAAGATCAGTCAAATCATCACTTCTCATCTCTGAACCAGAACCTCTCAGCTTACTGCCCCCTACCATACAGCCCCCACTGCCTTACTGCCCCCTTCCATACTGCCCCCACTGCCTTACTGCCCCCTACCCTACTGCCACCCACTGCACTATTACCCGAACCTACTGCCCTACTGAACTACTGCCCCACCATACTGCCCCACTGAACTATTGCCCCACCCTACTACCCCACTGCTGCCCCACCATACTACCCTACTGCCCCACCCTACTGTCCTACTGAACTACTGCCCCACCCAACTGTCCTACTGAACTACTGCCCCACCCAACTGCCCCACTGAACTACTACCCCACCTTACTGCGCTACTGCCCCACTCAACTGCCCTACTGAACTACTGCCCCGTCCAACTGCCCCACATAACTACAACTCCCCCCTCGCTCATTCTGACAATAAGGGCTAATCATGATTTAATAATTATTGGTTGTTGTTTAAGAATTGCCCCTCCTCCACAACCAACCAACTGATACCAGTACAGTCAACACAAAAAACATGTAAAACAAAACTGTCAGCTAATCAATCAACACTGTTTCTGATACCAGATTCTGATACCTGAAATCAGCTAATCAATCAACACTGTTTCTGATACCAGATTCTGATACCTGAAATCAGCTAATCAATCAACACTGTTTCTGATACCAGATTCTGATACCTGAAATCAGCTAATCAATCAACACTGTTTCTGATACCAGATACTGATACCTGAAATCAGCTAATCAATCAACACTGTTTCTGATACCAGATTCTGATACCTGAAATCAGCTAATCAATCAATACTGTTTCTGATACCAGATTCTGATACCTGAAATCAGCTAATCAATCAATACTGTTTCTGATACCAGATTCTGATACCTGAAATCAGCTAATCAATCAATACTGTTTCTGATACCAGATTCTGATACCTGAAATCAGCTGATCAATCAATACTGTTTCTGATACCAGATTCTGATACCTGAAATCAGCTAATCAATCAATACTGTTTCTGATACCAGATTCTGATACCTGAAATCAGCTAATCAATCAATACTGTTTCTGATACCAGATTCTGATACCTGAAATCAGCTAATCAATCAATACTGTTTCTGATACCAGATTCTGATACCTGAAATCAGCTGATCAATCAATACTGTTTCTGATACCAGATTCTGATACCTGAAATCAGCTAATCAATCAATACTGTTTCTGATACCAGATTCTGATACCTGAAATCAGCTAATCAATCAATACTGTTTCTGATACCAGATTCTGATACCTGAAATCAGCTAATCAACCAATACTGTTTCTGATACCAGATTCTGATACCTGAAATCAGCTGATCAATCAATACTGTTTCTGATACCAGATTCTGATACCTGAAATCAGCTAATCAATCAACACTGACTGTTTCTGATACCAGATTCTGATACCTGAAATCAGCTAATAAATCAATACTGTTTCTGATACCTGAAATCAGCTAATCAACCAATACTGTTTCTGATACCAGATTCTGATACCTGAAATCAGCTGATCAATCAATACTGTTTCTGATACCAGATTCTGATACCTGAAATCAGCTAATCAATCAATATTGGTTCTGATACCAGATTCTGATACCTGAAATCAGCTAATCAATCAATACTGTTTCTGATTCTGATAAAGTCCAGCCTGTTTCCCAGCTGATTATTTATTTATATATATATTTTTAATTTTTATTTTATTTCATTTATTTATTTGTTCTTTATTTTTATTTATTTTATTATTATTATATTATTATTATTATTATTATTATTATTATTCTTTTTATTTTTATTTATTTATTTATTTATTTATTTATTGTTTTTGCTAAGTGTGGTGAGGAATTATGGGGTGAGATACGAGGAAGGTTGGGGGTGAGGGAAGGCCTGGGTATGTGTGTATATGTGTATTTGTGTTTTTGGTTAATTAACTTCATTGTGTTGTGTTTCTAGGACCCCCTTGAAAACGAGATGGTTCATCTCAAGGGGTTTATACACTCTGAATATTACAAATATACATGTTTTGTGAATCAACACAGACATACAGTATCTCATCTTGAAACTGAATTGATCAACATGCCTACATTTGCATAAAGCACAATACCTTTTTCTTTCTGTGTGGAGAAAGTGCACCTGGTGTTAACATAACCCCTGACAGTTCTGTTTGTCTTACTTTACTTCACTTACTGCACATGGCATGCATTCCCAGGAGAGATAGGAAGGCAATATTTCCACCTATTTAAGGGTTTAAAATCTATTAATAGTGTAATTATGATTCTTTTCAATCTATGAACTCTATAATAAGATTCTTTAAAATATATGAACCCTATAATAAGATTATTTAAAACCTATGAATCCTAGAATACGATTCTAGGATTCATAGATCTATGAATCTGATAAGATTATTTTATATCTATGAATCTGATAATAAGATTGTTTTAAATTTATGAACCCTATAATAAGTGACCAATTACTCTCAACCTGTTCCTTTCTGCTGTAATTTTAAGAAAAATAAATTCCTAATCTAGTCTCCTATCAATACAAAGAGGGAATGGCAGAGCAAAGGGAACATCATTAGAAACCTCTATGAGAAACAGAGATCTGCCCCAGCTGGACCAATTAGCATCACTGCCCCAAAAACCGGCAAGTGGTCTCCCAGCAACCATCTTCTCAATATCACACCTTTAAGACGAGGCCTGTCACCATAGACCCATAACTGACTGAAGAGCCAGCGAGAAACTCTCAAAGGTCTGCAGCAATGGTAGTGCAAGAGCTAGGGATGTATCTTAATATCAGGGTCATTCTGGGTTACAATAAACATACCCTGTTATGGCTGATGTGAAGACCAGAGACGGGATGCATTTAATGACAATGCAGTCTAATCATAGTCATCTGAACATTTTATAATATTTAATAAATAATAAAAAATACAATATTTATTAGTTATTTTTAATGGATCATTTTTTACAGAGACTCGGTAACTCTCTGCTTAATAACAAAGTAAGCAAGTATTTATGTTTTTTTTAAATTATGTTTCATTTCATATTTTAAAATTTGTTCATTTTTTCCCCATAATTTGACATCTGTGTTCAATTGTTTCTTTCATATATATGGAAACATGGCTGCAGTTTGCATTAGTGCAATAATATCAGACATTATTGGCTAATACAGCCAGTACAGTTATTGGTTATTGATATTGGCCTGAGAATGACCCTATCATACATTACAATCACTTAGCAGCCACTCTTATCCAGAGCCACATACAGCAGTGGAGAGCATCAGTGACTCTCAGGAATACAGAAATGTGACATCACCAGGAAGGCACAGAGGCTCATTAATAATCACTAAAGTGCAATGTTAACCCAAACAACCATTTGCACTGTGACTAAAGAAAGCACCACAAGACATATTTACTTTACACAGCTATACCGAGAACATTATTCAATGGGAAAGCCAAGGACAGGAAGAGAGAAAGAAACGCTATCTAAAGGAGGTCAGGGGAGCTAAGGTGAGAATATGGGCATTGTTTTATATGGGCATTGCTTTATATGGGCATTGCTTTATATGGGCATTGCTTTATATGGGCATTGCTTTTGCTCTGATACCAATCTTTTCAGGTATGTTTGGGATCACTGTATTGGTGAAACCCATTGGATCTTTACAGTGTTTGGCCAAAAGGTTGTTGTAACTTCTCGGGTCTTTGTTGGAGTTTGTGATGCCACTGACCTTAACAAGAGCCCCAGGAACCATAGATACAAAAGAAAGCTATACCATCAAATTCCACCACCATATTTCACTATAGATATGACTATTGCCTTCCAGTGAACCCGGCCAAGCCCCTCCACTTGGTCCCATCTAACCATAAGCCTAGGTTCCAAATCTCCCCATTAGTCCCAGTTTTTAAGTCACAATTTAAAATACTTTTTTAAGAAGGAGTGCCAATAATTGTGAATTATCTATCTGTTTTCGGGAAAAAAACAAAAACCTTTTTAACTTTCGCATTTGTAAGAAAGCAAGAAAACTAATTATCAATATTCCTCAATACCCGTGTCGTTTATTTTAGACAACCTTTTGGGTCATCTTTCCCAAGTGTGCCAATGGGTTTCAATGTGTGCAATGGTACATTTTACGCATTTCAGTGTAGCACACACCTGTCTGGTTGAGTAATTACCACACGCCAGTCTTATCATACAAACATGTAGAGAAAGGTGCCCTACCTGTCTGCTACCATACTTCAGAGGGTTGGGCTTATAGCTCTGGTCCGAGTACTGGTCCGAGCTGATGGAGTTCTCGTCTCCCGTGCCCACGAAGGTGTTGGTGGCGGGGAGGTCTTGCACAGCCTGGTGTTTGGTGGAGGCAGAGGTGCAGGGAGACTGGGGCTGCAGCTGGATGGAGGGCAGAGGGGAGTTTGAGCGGTAGTGTCGGCCCAGGTCAGGGCTGCTCGGGGGGTAATTCAGGGGCAAATGGATCCTGGGACTGACGCTGACTTCCTCCTCATCTTCCTCCAGGGGTGTAGCCTGCTTGTTGGCCCCGCCCTTCTTCCCCTTCCTGCCCCTCTTGTGTTTGGGGGCCTGTTTCGGGGTGTAGGGGTCTTTACTTTCCTTTTTCCCAGCCTGATAGCCGCTCTTACCCTCCTGCTGCAGGTGGTGTCGGACGACCACGACGACGATGATGATGAAGATGACCCCGGTGATGCCCGCCAGGCTGCCGTAGAGGACGTTGCTGTGCTGAGAGGCCAGGCTTTGGTCGGGCTCCCCGGCGATGTCGGTGTCCAGCGGAGTGTACAGGCTGTGCCCCACTAGCGACTCCAGCAGGGTGATGTTACCGATGGTCTCGTTCACGTAAATGTGCACCAGAGCGGTGGTTTGTTTTTGGGGCTTTCCTTTGTCACTCACCATCACCACCAGCCTGTGGAGGCCCTTGTGTCCCGGGGTGATCTCCTTAGCCAGGGTGATCTCCCCATCGGTGGGGGAGATGCGGAACAGGCCGTGGGGGTTCCCGCCGGTGATGGTGTAGGCGAGCTCCGCGTTGGGGCCGATGTCCATATCCTCAGCCTCCACCTGGTGCACGTGGCTGTCAGGGCGGGTCAGAGGAGAGAGGCATTTGTAGGAAGGAGTTTGAGGGCTTGGTGATGTAGGGCGCATTGTCGTTTTCGTCCAGCACGTTGATAGTCACCCCGACGAAGGAGGATCGTGGTGGATCTCCGCTGTCCACGGCCTTCAGGCGGAAGGTGTAGGTGCTCTCCTTCCTCACGGTCAAACGATATGCTGGAGAGGATGGTGCCGCTGCCGTTCTGGATCACAAACTTGCCGTCGTCCGACTCGGCGGTCAGCCGAGATCCGTGCGTTCTCCCCTTTGTCTGCGTCCGTGACTGTCACCATGCCGACAGGGCTGAGGGGGGGCATGTTCTCCAGCACGGAGAAGCTGTAGGTGTTCAGCATGAATTTGGGGTCGTTGTCGTTGCGGTCCAGGACCCGGACCAGCACTGCGGCCGTTCCCCGGTAGCTGGGAACGCCCTTGTCGGTGGCGGCGATGTGGAACTGGTAGCGATCCCGGTGTTCCCGATCCAGCGGGCTCCTCACACGCACCTCTCCCGTGTCGGCGTTGATCTCAAACAGCCCTTTAGCGGAAGAGTCCGTCATGACCAGGCTGTAGGTCAGCTCGGCATTGCTGCCGCTGTCAGCGTCTGTGGCCCACAATGTCCAAGAGCTTATCGCCCGGCTCGTTCTCCTCCGGGAAATCCACCTCCAGCTGCGCGGAGGAAAAGACTGGCGAGTTGTCGTTGACGTCGGTCACTTGCACTTTCAGAGAGTTTGTGCTGGAGAGAGCCGGGTTTTCCAGCATCTACTGCCACAATCTCAACCCGATAATCCTTCACAAGCTCGTAGTCCAGAGGGGCTGTCGTCTGCAGGAAGTATTTTCTCTTGTGGTCATTGGGCGTGTCCCCAGCTGGCCTGAGTTGGAATGGGGACATCCTCGCCACCACACAGGTGACCACTGCGTTCTCCCCCTCGTCCCGGTCGATACCTGCACCAGGGCCACTGCAGTGCCGATAGGCATGTCCTCAGAGATGTTGGCCACCCGTCCTGGTGTGTGACCAAGCCAATTCCTCTGATCTCAATTGTGGGGGCATTGTCATTCTGGTCCTTTACATTGATGGCAACAAAGACTTTGGAACTTTTAGGCATAGACCCCTTATCCCTGGCAACCACGTAAAACTTCATAGAGCTGAACTCTTCGCGGTCCCACGTGCCCCCGGACCGAGATGATACCGCTGGAGTGGTCAATACGCAGCAGCCTCTGTGTGGCGTCCGTGGCCTGGTGAAGCGTGTACTCGATCTCCCCGTTTGACCCCATGTCAAAGTCATCAGCCCTCACCTGCAAACACAATGCAGACCCTGGAATAAAATCACTCATAACAGCCCTATAGAAACAGTACTGATATAACAACCCTATATAGACAGTACTGATATAACAACCCTATAGAAACAGTACTGATATAACAACCCTATATAGACAGTACTGATATAACAACCCTATATAGACAGTACTGATATAACAACCCTATAGAAACAGTACTGATATAACAACCCTATATAGACAGTACTGATATAACAGCCCTATAGAAACAGTACTGATATAACAGCCCTATATAAACAGTACTGATATAACAGCCCGGTAGAAAAAGTACAGATATAACAGCCCTATAGAAACAGTACCGATATGACAGCCCTATAGAAACAGTACTGATATAACAGCCCTATAGAAACAGTACTGATATAACAGCCCTATAGAAACAGTACTGATATAACAGCCCTATAGAAACAGTACTGATATGACAGCCCTATAGAAACAGTACTGATATAACAGCCCTATAGAAACAGTACTGATATAACAGCCCTGTAGAAAAAGTACAGATATAACAGCCCTATAGAAACAGTACCGATATGACAGCCATATAGAAACAGTACTGATATAACAGCCCTATAGAAACAGTACTGATATGACAGCCATATAGAAACAGTACTGATATAACAGCCCTATAGAAACAGTACTGATATAACAGCCCTATAGAAACAGTACTGATATAACAGCCCTATAAAAACAGTACTGATATAACAGCCCTATAGAAACAGTACTGATATAACAGCCCTATAGAAACAGTACTGATATAACAGCCCTATAGAAACAGTACTGATATAACAACCCAACAGAAACAGTACCGATATAACAGCCCTATAGAAACAGTACCGATATGACAGCCCTATAGAAACAGTACTGATATAACAGCCCTATAGAAACAGTACTGATATAACAGCCCTATAGAAACAGTACTGACTGATGAATAGGATTGTAAAGGGAAGGAATTTTCCCTCAGTGTATTTTTGGGAATTTCCAATCTCATGTATAACCTTCCCATTATGTTAGTATTTTACTGCCATTTGTGTTAAGGTGTTGTTATGGGTCAATATAAAAAAAAGTTCCAAATATCTTTTTTTAGATTACATTACAGGCATTTTAGCTGACACTCTTATCCAGAGCGACATACAGTTTTTTCATCTCTTGCATAATATCCATGTATACAGCTGGATATATACTGAAGCAATTCAGAGTAAGTACCTTGGTCAAAGGTACAATGGCAGTGTCCTACCTGGGAATCATTACACGCTAATTCCGAATTTGATGCCTGCAACACGTTTGGACAGTGGCAAAAAAAAGAGACTGGGAAGTTAAAGAAACAGCTGTTTGGAACATTCCACAGGTAAACAGGTGATGCTAAAATGACTGGGTATAAAAGGATATCAAAAAACTCTTGAGATCTTATTTTCAGGTACTCTTACAAGCGATACTTTATACGTCATGAGAAGTGATAAAGTTGTGCTTTGTTGGATCTGCTTTGTAGTCGCGGCAATGACCTTCAATATGCACATATTGTACGTCACTTTGGATAAAAGAGTCTGCCAAATAATTGTAATGCAATGATACTATAACCTCTCTGCATTTGAATGGATCTCTATGGCAACTGGGGGGTGGGACTAGATTAAGCTGTACATTACACGGGAATAGTATGGAACACATGGTTGGCAACATGGCTGTAAGTAATCAAGGGTCTGAGGTATCAAACAAGCCTCAAACCATCACTCTGCTGCCAGATATGCAGTAGATATGGATGGATTACTTTAAGGGTTGTTTCTCCTGACTCATTGTCCTATTGAACTTTATGAAAAAATAAGTCAGGAGAAACAACCCTTCAAGTGATCCATCCATATCTAGTGCATATCTGGCAGCAGAGTGATGCTTTGAGGCTCATTTGATACCTCAGACTAGGGTTATCACGATATTTGGAAATATTGCTGAGATGATTGTCTATAGCCACGATATTTTTAAAAATATATTATTTTTAAAAAATAATTATTATTATCATTGTTATTGATATTGATAGGACAAAACATATGTACATGATTTTAAATAATACTATTTGTTGGAAATAAATAGGTGCGTTAATGTTACAAAATCTGTATAACTCAAAATCTTTGCATTACTGCGCGAGCTTAATCTAGTCCTATTTATCCAACCATGTGTTTCCATACTGTTCCAGTGTAATTTACAGCTAAATCTAGTCCCACCACCCAATTGCCATAGAGATCCAATGAAATGCAGAGAAGTTATAGTATCGCTTGTAAGAGTACCTGAAAATAAGATATCAAGGGCCCAATCCTACACCCGGCGCTAACCCAAATGCAAGTGTCTTTGCTATCTTACATCCGGCGCAGGTTGTCATTATAGTGACCAGTCATCTCGTCATTTAAATACCAGGTGATTGCACGCCAATCTAAACTTATTCTTCGTCCTTCATATTTTTTTAATTACAGTGACCAGGTTTCCAAACACTCAGCTTATTAAAACCCTGCTGATTTCACCTGTTATTCCATAACTGAACAAAACAATTTTAAAGAGAAATAAGAGTCTAATTAGAAACGAAAACAAATTTGCAGCACATTACACAATTCATTTTAATGCCATTCTCTGCATGTGCACTTTAACTTCATGCAGGAGCAAGTCTGTTTCACCTGCTGTAAATCACACTTTTCATGGTCTTCCCCGAAAAGTGGACTTAAAACATTAAGCTACCACAGGTTGGTCACATTTCCAACATTATAAAACAAGGGAAAATATGCGTGAACCTATGGGTTCCCAACCTGACAGCTTTAGTGTATTTAGTGTCATCATTAAGGCAAAATAACACTATGTATGTTATTAATCAATATTAGAATGCATGTAATATCAACTTCGGATGAAGCTTGAACTTTGAGAACTCCATGAGAACAGCCTTGTGGAATTGATGTTTGACAATGCTTCATTGTATTATCAAACCAAATTCGTTAAATAAGCAGGCTGATTTGCCACTTATACAGTGAGATGGAAGCCATATTCTGGTAGCTTATTCTCAGCTGTTGCAGGTGCTTTTAACTAAATTTAACCGTGTACATATTTTCTAAAATAACAGCACTGTCGGGAATTACCGGGAACCCGTGCCGGTGTTAAACCCTTGTTTAGGGTTTATGTTAAAGATTATTATTGTGTATATCAAAATGCTTCATAATGGTTAGTCAGAATAATATTGATCATACTATTGATCCATATAGCCTATTCCTTGCTCGCACTACACACGCACAAGCATGTCTGTTTCGCCATCATATAAGCAATCCGCCCAGGTGGAAAATCAGGCTTTTAAAGGGAATGGGATATGACATTTGGATTGGTTTATTGCATGTTACGCCCAAGACACACCTATAATTAATGAAGAGGCTAAGTTCAGCCAATTAGCACCTAGTACCTTACTTAGCGCTCAAATAATGTGCCGTCTTGGACATGCCCGAAATGCACTTGTGCCTACCATTTTAAAGCGTTTTACTGTCCCAACTTTTTTGAAATTGGGGTTTGTAGATAGGCCCATCTGAGATGGAAGGAAATTACTAAAATATATTTTTACATTTATGTTCCCTTATTTAAAGGGATAGTTTGGAATTTTGGACATAATGTCTCAATTACGACTTACCCATGATGTAGTTAATTGATGGAAACTATTTTCAGCTAATTCCATGTTGTCCCTTCTTTTGGACATACACACGTTGCTAATGCTAGCACAACTGTAACCGGTAGCATCCACTACCAAACGCACACTCCACAGTGCACACAAAGCAAATAAAATATGACCACAGTCTATCTGGGTTATTTTGAGTGTTTATACCATCATTTTTTAAGTCAAACTATCGTTGAATCCTTTACTTTGTGCTGACCTATATTCTCTGTGAAAGTACGGCGGCGGAGCGATACTTTACGTTACCTACGAATGTAGTGCCGGCACTGGTCGACTACAACAACAAAGAAGAGCAACAAGTTGCAATGGCCACGTTCGCTCCGCCCAACAGTATGGAACACATGGTTGGCTAAATGGCTCTAAGTCATCAAGGGTCTGACGTATCAAATAAGCCTTAAAAACATCACTCTGCTGCCAGAAATACAGTAGATATGGATGGATAATTTGAAGGGTTTCTTCTCCTGACTTATTTTTCCATAGAGTTCAATAGGAAAATTTGTTGTATTTGAAGGAAAACGTCAGCGAACCGGTGAAAAGTGTGCTCCCGAATGTACTCAGCGAAACCCCGGAAGTACATCATCCGGGTGTTGAAGTATACTGAAATTTGAAAGATTTTTGCATACTCTACGACTTCCTCGCCCTATCTACTCACCAAGGCTACTCAACAGTGTGGAAGAGTGCTGATTCGGACACAGCCTCTGTGTGCATGCGAAGTGAACAACTCTCGTCTCACGTAGCACACGTGTGTTTGAGCCGGCCCCTCACCTAAGACTCAGAGAGACAGAGACAGAGAGAGAGACAGAGAGAGAGAGAGAGACAGAGACAGAGAGAGAGAGAGAGAGACAGAGACAGAGAGAGAGAGATGCTCTACAGCATATTTTATGCATCTTTACTATAAGTTATAAACGGGGTCGGATAGATAAAAGCCACAAGATAATGCTTGTGATGTTTATGTAGCTTAAATGAACAGGAAATCTATCTCTTAATTAGTCTAATACAGATAGCAGAACCAGGCACATCGAAGCCCATCGATACTCTGGTCTTTAATAATTTAGAACCGGGGCCCATATAACACCGGGGCACACCCCTACTCGCCCATATAACACCGGGGCACACCCCTACTCGCCCATATAACACCGGGGCACACCCCTACTCGCCCATATAACACCGGGGCACACCCCTACTCGCCCATATAACACCGGGGCACACCCCTACTCGCCCATATAACACCGGGGCACACCCCTACTCGCCCATATAATACCGGGGCACACCCCTACTCGTCCATATAACACCGGGGCACACCCCTACTCGCCCATATAACACCGGGGCACACCCCTACTCGCCCATATAACACCGGGGCACACCCCTACTCGCCCATATAACACCGGGGCACACCCCTACTCGCCCATATAACACCGGGGCACACCCCTACTCGCCCATATAACACCGGGGCACACCCCTACTCGCCCATATAACACCGGGGCACACCCCTACTCGCCCATATAACACCGGGGCACACCCCTACTCGCGGTCGAGCTGCTCTGAACGTTCCCTACAAACATAATATGATTTCTGTTGGTTCCACTCATTCCGGTCTGTGTGACACTACAAAACGGTAAATCCAAAATTTCTTGTTA